>PYAF01005901.1:1120930-1136687 GCA_007407185.1 Glycine tomentella
CCCTTTGATCCTGAAATAGATAGGACCTACCATAGATTAGTTAGACATTCTAGGCATTTTTCATTAGATTCTATAGCATTAGATTCTATAGCATTAGATACTGTAACATTTGAGACTGTTAGTTTAAATTCTGAGCATTCTCCTTCTGCATCTACCAATTATAATTCTGTGCATACCATTTCTGATTCTTCTGATTATAACATCAATTATATTTGAAATCAATGTTCGAGCTTTTTGATAAACTTAAGGATGGGGATTCCAACTTTTTGGAAAGTTTTGGCGCTGCTAGACCTTCAACTTCTGATGATTGGAACTCAGCAAGAAGTTTTCTAAAAATTTTGATTTTTTTTTATGCTACCAATGTTTTTTCATCATCTTCATAAATACACCATCCACACAGCCTTCCCTCAATTGGTATAAATTTGTATTGAGACTAACAAGGTTTGTATGGATAAAAATGATGATTTAAGGGGTAGGGGTTTGGAAATGAAAAAAAAAAAAAAGTATGACAAATATTAGGGAAATGCAATGAATAATAATCAAGTATTGTATTTTGGTGTCATTTTGGACCCTCAATTTAAGATGAAGTATATAGAATGCTCTTTTGATTGCATGTATAAGGATGACACGTAGTTTGCAAAACATCTCTATAAAGATGTAAATGCCAATTTGTGAAGGATGTACGATTGGTATGTTGCTACCTATGGCCAGGCGGGCCACCAGCATAATCAAAACCAATTAGCACTAAGTAGTAGTTCAGCTACACAAACAACTACTACAGCTGAGATTCCCAATCATATGGCTATGAGAGATGCCTTTAGGGAAAACTTGAGGGGGAAAGCTTAATTAATAAAAAAAATGAGCTTAAGACATATTTGGCTCAAGCAATCATTGATGCTAAAGACAATTTTGAGTTACCTTTATGGTGAAAGAAGAATATGTCATGCTTTCTAGTATTGTCAAGTATGGCAAAGGACGTTTTTGCCACTCTTGAGTCAACTAGGGCATCTAAAAGTGTTTTCAACACTAGTGGGAGTGTTCTGGATACTTTTCGAAGCTCCCTTAGTCCACAAATGGTTGAGGCACTAATCTGATGTCAAAATTGGTTGAAGCCTACATTACAGTAAATTTACAGAGCTTAGTCCAAGTCAAGAATTGGAGGATTTAGAAAATATTTGTTCCTTTTACACTGTCATTCCTAAATTTATTTATTTTTAAATGTCCTTTTTAATTTTATTTTGTTCTTCCTAAGAATTTCAAAGGGGGACTATGGGAATTCAAGGAGTTGGGGTTGCAGATGGTGGAGTTGGAACATCATCTCAATCAGCAGTGACTACTAACTAAAATTGTATGCTTTATTTCCTTTCTATTTGGGTTTTAGTTTGTTCTTTAATTTTTTGTGTATACTTACTATGCTTTTGTGGCAAGTCAATATGACACTTTTGTTTTGGATATTTTGGTTATCATCCACTGAATATCATGTGGTCATTTTTTTTTTGTATATGAGTGGCTATTGAAATATGGCTTTTTTTTGGTAAGAACTAGAAGGAATTAACAAGTTGGATGGTTGTTTAGAATCATGTGAATTTGTTCTCATTTGAGTCATTTAAAATTTTAGTGGAATTGTTGATGTGTTGGTGTTAAGAAGCTTAGGTAATCTTTTTACCTTTCAGAATTTATTTTCATGTTTATTCTATGGCCACTCATGTATACTTTCTTCATTAACTATGCAAGAATTGGTGTCCATAAGTTAGTGCCTCCCACCATTCAGTCTTCTAAGACTATTTATCTGGTTGGAATTTATGTTTTTTCTTTTATCTGTCAGATTTTTTATGCATGTTTTTTACAAGCTTGAGTGTTGTTAAGTGATTTTATTTATCCAATTTTTTTGGATATGAAGAAGTCATGTCTTGTTGTGAACTGTGGAGAATCATTTAGCCTAGACAATTCAAAAGGTGATTATAGTTATAACTAACATCTATTAGTAACATTCTATTTTGCCTTTGAAAATATTGAATTATAGCTACAACTACTTATGCATATGTTCATGTTTTTCCAATTTCATTTAGAGTTGAGATTTCTTAACCCTTTATGGTAAATGCATGTTGATGGACAGGGGTGTTGTTATGTTCTTAGGCTTGCAGTAGATTATGCATATGGCATATGGATGTACCAACCTATCATGGAACACAAGCCATATGATATGAAAGTCTTGGTTATCTTGCTATAATGAATCAATGCAAAAGTGCAAAGTGTTAAACATGTGATTATGATATGATAATCTTTACTTTTTAGTCAACTGTGGACACATTTGACATTTGTAAATTGTAATTGTAATTGGCCAAGCAAAAACTTATTTACACTTTCATCTAACAATGGATGCATGATGTTGATGTCTTGGCTCTTGAGGATATTATTATTTTATATTTATATTTGTATTTAAAATGCATGATGTTGATGATATTATATTTGTATTTAATGTTTTAATGTTTTGATTCTGGTTTTTTCTTAAATATACAATAACTTATGTTGTTTAAACTTTAAACTTAATTTTTGGTGTAGAGAAATAAAATTTGATAAGGCCCAAATGAAGCTAATATATTATAAAAATGATAGAAAAGCTAAAACAATTGGTTGATTTTTTTTTTAAAAAAAAAGTCAAAATTGATTTTGGCCATATAAATAATTTTGGGTTGCTTAGGCCCAGAACTGAACCAAATCATCCGCCCAACCCGTAACTCATCCAACCTGTAATCCATATATCTCCTTTTAGGACTTCTCCAAAAACCTTAATGAATTTGAAGTTAAATGGCCCTAGGCTCTTTGAGCTATCACACTCCCAAATTGTCTCCTTAACCTTCACTTCACCAAACAATTCACACAACATAACATTATTTTTCATGCCAATCTTCTTGAACCCAACCCCATCAAGGTTTGATCTATCATCATCAACCTCAAGGAACCTCCTTTGGAAAAATAGTTGTGCCTCTTTTTTTACTCTAGATGAGTCATCCACCCATTGGTCATCAATAAAAGCACCCCTCAACATATTTTTCCTCCTCCTCAATTTACCACCAAATGGTAGTACTTTGAGTTACAATCTCCTTCTTTGATCCATTTAATTCTAGCTTTTTTCCTCCAAAGTGATTCATTGAAGATATCCACTCTCCATGCTCCTCTTGAAGACTTTTCCATTTTATAATTTCATCCTCACTCTAAGGCAAGTCACTCTCCTCTTTTCCAACTCATTCATCTCCTTTTCCACCTCCAATACCGCCTTTGGACATTCCCAAAATGCAATCAGTTTCATTTTTTCAATTTCAACTTCTCCTTTAGGATATAGCCTCCCTATCCGTGGAACATCATGTTTGACCATGTGTCACACACCAAGTTAGCAAAGTTCCCATCAAGGAGCCAACAATCTAGGGCCCTAGAAGGCTTAAGACCCCAATCGATATTACCATTTTTTAATAGGATTGGACACTGGCATGAGAAATTCCTCTTAAGGACAAATTGAGTGCTTCCACTCCAAGAACCAAGCCATTCGTTGAATATTAAGACGTTATCCAATCTACTTTTGGATCTCCCATTATGCATATGCCATGAGAGAATGAAAGGATTAGAATGGAGAGTAATGCTCCTCATATTATTTTCTATCAAATGCATTTGTTTGAATGATATTAGCATTTTTAAAGAACTTGAAAATCTATGAACAACTTATATGACTATAGGAACATATCGTAGTTTACTCTTCAGAATAAATCCTTTTGTTTTCTTTTGGTCATTCTTTTAATTAAACCAACAATAGATAAATACCTTTGATAGAAAATCATCAGTAACAAATGATAAAAAAAATTAGTAACTACATTTTATTTTATCTAGTATCAAGCTTGACTTTTGTGTGGAAGAAATTGAATTCCACTTCACAATAACACCCTTCCCCCAAAAAATCCATAGTCAAATTGAGCACCATTAACCTAAAACACAAAACTGCAAAGAAACCTACTTCGTGATCTGTTTTGGAAAAAGTACAGGAAAAGAATAAATTGTATTCCATTAACACTCCCCTCCAAAGAAAAATCCAAAGTCAAATTGAACATCATTATGGAAAAAATGTACAGGAAAGAAAGAAATGGAATTCCATACCCCCCCCCCCCAAAAAAAAAATAATCTAAACTCAATTGAACACCATTAACATAAAATACAAAAGATAAAGAAACTACTTTATAATTAGTGTGGAAAATGGTACATGAAATTGGAAGAAATGAAAGACACTATAACAAAAAGTAAGAGGTACAAAACTAGTTGAGGAATGAGCGGGCAAACTTTAGTGTGCAAGGAGAGACATAACTACATTAAACTCACTAGACTATTTGGACGAACAAGGAGAAAATTTTCTTGTCCTAACTCAAAATGGAACCCATGACAAGCACACAAATTAATTAAATATTATTTTTCTAAAACTACTCCCACTTATCTTCTTATATATATATATATATATATATATATATATATAAAGATCCTTTAAAATGTACAAAGTATAATATAAAGCAAAAATAGTCCTCCCAAGGAATGATATAGTGGGAAGGACCTCTATTCTAGTAGCCTATAACTAAATATGTAGTGTTTAAATCACATTTACTTAGTAAACACATAATAAACAAAATGAAGAAGGGGAAAACAAAATAGCATAAAAGTGGCTGTTAACAATTATGAGGATGGTGCTTCAATGATAAACAAGGTGAAAAATCAACAAAACTCTTAATTATGTCCACGTAGGGAGAATAAAAAGGATTTTTATTTTTTATTTTCAAACTTCAATTTGAAAGCAAAACCTATATAATAAAAAGGAATTGAAATGATTTTTAAAACCATTTCAAAATTTGTAAAAACAAATTGAATAAAATTGATTTTACAAAATTAATTTTAAAGTGATATGATTTATGTTTATATTTTTTAATTAAAAAAACAAGTTAATATTAAAATTCAATATAAATTTTTTCATCGAACATATCATTAACTAAAGTTGCCTCGATTTTGAATAAATTTTAGATATAAAATTAATTTGTCAATGTGAAACTAAATATGTAAAAGTTAACAACAAATATTTGATGTTAATTGATATTTAAATGTGATTCTAAAAAGTCTAACATAAAACAGAAACGAAACACACTTAAAAGGTAATTAGCATGAGACATGTGAATCTGGAAATGGATTTTTTAGGCTTAGCGATACAACTTCTGGGCAATTACTTAAAAAAACTCATTTTTACTTGGTGCTTCCCAAAATTTGTAAAGTTTCTACCTTATCCTTTTCATCTTGCTCACTGTCTTCTTCTCTCCATCTTCCTCTTCACCATGGGTGGCACCATCATCAAACATAACCTTTTCTATGAGAGCATCAACATTGGACTTAGTAGAAGAGCAAAAGGAAGAAAGTGTGTCTTAGCACACAGTGAGAACACATGACTCGGGGGTGTTCTAGGAAATGTCCTTGGCTTCGTAGAGAATGGTGGAGGTTGACCATTGAATTAAGTCTGAGGAGCTTAGAGAGGTAGTGGTTAGGGTCGAGAACTATGGATTGAGAAATCCATAATACACTTTTATTACGGATTGCAATATGTAATATAGAAAAATTCATTACAAATTGAGCAATCTGTAATATAAATGTATTACGAATTTCTCAATCCATAATTATATAAAAGTAAGCAATCCACAATTATATAGAAGTTGTGCAGAGGAATGGTGGTTCGATGTAGCGTGGATGTTCATGGATCATAGCGATACGTGTGGCGGTGGTGGGTGGTTAGGTGGTGGCATGATGATGAGTTTAGTACACAGTGGAGGTGGTGTTGGGTTTTCTTGGGAGAGGAAGGGTAAAAAAGGAATATTAGGAATATTGGAAGTGCACAAGAAAAATGTAGGGGTGCCTTAAGTAATTATCCAACTTTTGTGATGCTGAAAGTTGATAGACCTTTGTCCAACTAGAATAGGTGATGGACCACAACCTATATCAGCTGGGGAGTTACTAGTTCCCAACACAATTGCTAATGGCTCCTATCAAGTGGTTGAAACTTTTTTTTTTCAAAAATGTCATTTGCACGAAACACATTTTCTTTATACAATCGTGTATAAGTACAAGGGTGCAAAGAAAATGCAAAACAAAAACACATTTCCATTGTTGATTTTATTCATGGAAACGTGTTTCCATTTTATATTATGTACGCACACTCTTTACTACAAAGAAAATATGTTTTCATTGTACATTTTGTACATAGTACAACGAAAATGTATTTCAGTTGTTATAAAGGAAGTTTCGTACAAAATGTAAAACAAAAATATGTTTATGTATACAAAATCAACAATGGAAACATGTTTCTGTGTACAAAACCTACAACGAAAATATGTTTCCACTGTGGATTTTGTACTCACCCCAGTGCTACAATGAAAATGTATTTTCATTGTTGCATAGGAAGTTCATAGAAAATGTAAATAAACATGTTTTTGCACACAAAATCAACAACAAAAACATGTTTTTAAATTTGTAGGGGCCAATAACAAAGGTTGTAGGGACCAATAGTAACCTCCTTTCGGATCTATTAACAATTAGGCCTTTGTGATTTGGACTAGTTTAGCATAAAGGAATTTTATGAATGTTGCTTGCTTTATGCACTCTTACTGTTGTTTCTTGTTGCACCTCGTTGCATTCTAGAAAGTTCAATCATCTAATAGATTTGACTTTCCAAAATACAAAGATACAATTGGAAACAATTGTTGCAAGAAGTTTTAGCCGAATTCTATCTACCCGCTATCGTGAGCAATATATTTTTGCCATCTTAATTGTGTAGCGATTGACACTATTCACCTTTTTATTTAGCTCTAAATAGATCAAACATGAACAGGATCTTAAAGTTGTCACTAGACTTGCTCAGTGCCTAGAGTTTAGTCAAAGTATGGTAAACCTAGAATGAATTAAGTCAACTTAATATTGTTATGTATTTTAATAGTAATGTTATATTCTCTTATATTTTTTTTAAATCTTTCTACTATTATATAAAAAGAAAGAATTATATGAAAAAATGTATTTAATGTCTTAAATTATAAAACATATCCAATAATACCATACAAAGAATTAGTAGAAAGATAATATCAAAAGATTTAAAATTATACATTTTAAAAGCAACAAAAGTAATGCTTGTTTAGATTATGAATGAAATAGAGAAGAAACAAATAGGAAAACTAGAAATAAAGAAGAAATAGAGTGGAAAAGATGAATTGTCTAGATGGATAGAAATAAGAAGGAAAAAAGTGGAAAAAGTTTTCCACTTATTTGGATGAGTGAAAAAAAGATTAAATAAAATAAATTATATATATAAAAAAAAAAGTCTCACGGATCATGATTCAAAACCATGATAAATTTTGAGTTACGGCCGTTATTTGAGAAACTTAATTTTCTAAAGGATGTATTCCTACATTATAGGTCCAAGAAAGGATTGTGTGGTGAAAATAAGCTCTATACGAGCAATGAATTGTTGATTCGGCACAAAGCCTTTCTTTTCACACCTCCTTTTTCTCCTCACACCGCTTTTTTTATATTTGAAAATACCAAAATTACTCTCCCATACTCTAAAACAAAATATCATTTCCTTTCCCTCCTCACTTCACCTAGCCCCTCATTCTGCACCCTCTCCCGGTTTCTCTCGCTATTTTCCAATGTTTGTTGTCTTCGAAGAAAATCTTTTTTTCCCCTTTTGGAAGATCTAAAGAAAATAGCTTTCTTGGTGTAGTGGTTACATTACAGAAATTAGTTTTGTTATTGTAGTTTTTCATTATGAGAAATACATTTTTGCATATATATATATATATATATATATATATATATATATATATATATAATCGGAGTGTGAAGAGAAAAAAAAGGAGTGCAACTGATCCCCTTAGACACATGGGAATTACTATTGATTAGGAGCTTCAAGTAAGTATTTCATAAACTCACAAGCTTTCAACATATAACGGGGACTCGTGGGTTGAACATTGTTAACTCTTTTGATGGGCCTTATGAGGGCAATTGCTTCTTGTATTTCCGAACTTCTTTCTGCACCCTAATTTGGAATATAATTTACATTTTGGATTAGTCATTCCAGACAGACTAATACGTAATGTAAAATTACATTCGGAATTAGGCTTTTTGAAACGTTAAAAAGGTGAAGGAAGCAAATTTGAAGGTCCAAGAAGCAATTGCCCCTTGTGAGAGAAGGATAAATATATTGTGGATTAGTAAAAAATATAAAAAATAAGATTTTACTATCTTTTTAATCCCTAAAGTTTTTAAAATTTCTTTTTTAATTATTGAACTTTTTTTAATTTATCTGTTTTAAGTCTTTGAACTTTTTATCCATCCTAACTTTTAGTTCTTTAACTTTTTTTTTCTATCCTTACTTTTAGTCTTTTAAAAGAATTAAAGGTAAGAACGGAATAAAAATTAAAAACTAAAAGTAAGAAAGAAAAACAAAGTTTAAAAACTACAAATATAAATTCAAAAAAGTTTAGATACTAAAAAGATAGTTTACCAAAAAATAATGTAAAATTGTTTAGCTATAGGACAAGAAAAAGAAGTTGAGCCAGGCCTAACAAATGGCTAGAAAAAAAGGAAGAAGAAAAGAATAAATTCCTCTCTCTCTCTAGTGTTTTAGTTAAAATATAGTAAGAGTGTTCTAAATTCTTTGGTTGGTAATTTTGTTTGGTGGTCATCTTCCTCTTGGGACATTATCATCTTATACTTTAAACATATGTGCTCCTCTAGAAGGGTTTCCCCATGTTCTTCCAAAGTATATATGCCATTCTAGCATCTTAAATAATGTCGGGTTCAATGTAAAGAATACAATTTCATGGAGTAATAATAAAAATTAGAATATGCAGAAAAAAAATATGAATCTTATTTCAATTTTTTTGCTATTACTAAAAGGTATTTAGGACTTTTTATTTAACATCTATCTAATCTCCTCTCATCATTGATCCATTTTGAAATAAAATGATATCTTCAATTGTAATTTCATATGTTAGTAAAATTTGAAATTAAAAAAATATTAAAATTCTAAAAGTTATTGTGTAGTTTGGTGAATTGGATATTATATATATAAAATGAAATTGAGATTAATTCTTAAATAAAAATTAAAAAATTATATGTATTGCACCACTTAATATATTTTTCTCAATAAGAAATCATAATTAATTCAAGCATTCAATTAAAAATTCTTATAAAGTAAGTAAAGTTTATAAAATTTCAAGCAAATCAAAACCTAATGTCTATTTCATCACCTAATTTTTATAGATAACATTTTTGGCTAAATGTCACTTTTAATCATTTATATTGTAGTGTCTTTCGTTTTAGTCTTTTAAGTTTCAATAGTATCAATTTGATTCTTTTTAGCAGAAACGTTAAATATGTTAACATAAAAGTGTGACATGTTTTATTAATGCTAACTGAGATGATAATATGGCATATTAACTGAAATAAAATCGTTTCAAATGATGCTAGTGGGTCCTTTAAGATTTTAAAATGATTTCAATTCAATCCTCTATGTTTTTAAATTATTTTATTTTGGTCATTTAAGTTTAGGAAAAATTTCATATTAGTATTGTCAATTCTATATACATATACTCAATGTCTACCTTTGGTAGCATACAATCTTCTACCAAAACTATCACATTACTTCAAAATATTTCAAATTACTTTAGATAATTTTAAATTTAGGTACAATTGACCAGAATACAAAATACTAAAAAAACATAATACTAAACTAGTACATTCATAATCTAGCAAAGCCACCTTAATTTGGATAATTAATTGCCAAATTACATTGGTACACTTGATACCACAACCTATCCTTGATTCCTAATACAATGCTAATCTACTACTTCAAATACATGATTATTATAAGGTAGAGGAGAAAAAAATTGTTAACTTGCAAAAATCTTAATTTGGTTGTAGGAGATGACCGAAGACGTTTAGCATTGGAGCTGTTGTCATGTTTGGGATAATTGGTAATATTGTGTTTATGTTGTTGAATTTACCAATGGTAGAAGGTTCATCAGTTCACATGTATTTGAAGTAGTAAATCAAAAGAGTAAAAAAAAAACATGGTTATTAACTTATTATGTGGTAGAGGAGAAGATCATCTAATACTAGAAGTAAACAGTATGTGTATATGGAATTAACAATACTAATATGAAACTTTTTGCAACTTTAAATGATCAAAATAGAACCATTTAAAAACTTAAGGGAGTGAATTGAAATCATTTTAAAATCTTAAAGGATCAAAATAATATCATTTGAAACAATGTTTTAATTATCATGTCAAATCATTATCCTGATCAACATTAATAGATACATCACACTTTTCTATTAATATATTTAATTTCTTTTTGCTAAAAAGGACCAAATAAAATCCTTCTAAAATATAAAGAAAAAAAATGAAACTTTTGCAATTTAAGGAACCAAAACGGAAATCACTAAAACATAAATGATCAAAAGTAACATTTAGTCTTTTATTTAAACATAGGAAGATAATCATTACTATATATCGTACTAATACATGTTCAATTTATGTTAAATTTGATATACATGGTTATAAAGATGATGTCAATTGATCTTTTCATACACACAAATAAGGAAGAGATCAAATTACATGGATGTAATTATATTAATTATCACACCATTAATTATTACAAAATTATGTGCTTCTTATTGATTACTTTGTTGTGAAATTTGATTAAAATTAAAGGAGAATAAGAAGATAATTAAATTATTCATATTTTTTATATTTTAAAAGTTTATACTACAAATATTTATTCTACATTAATTTTAGTGTATGAGTAAGGTATGTTAATATACAATTTTGTAAAGATGTTTTATGTATAAAAAAAAAACTTCCTTATTTGTTTTTTAATTATAAATAGCACTATTCAATTACTATAAAACCTAAGTAATACATGAAATTTAGAAAAAGGACCATTTTTATTGATAACTTGTATTGAAATTTGATTAATTAAGAAGACTATCTAATTAATAAGCATAGGGGCAGGCAATAAGGAGGAAGCCAAATCAGATAGACTTATTTTGCCCATGCCATCTTGGTTTGGTTGGGAACTTCTATCCTATGCCCATTTATTAAGGCTAGCTGCGGGGTCTGACATTTAAGTCTAAATAATGCCTATAGAAGATGATGGGTCACTAAGAAAATCATTGTGAGGCTACAAGGGACTAGGAGGGACCTCAGAGTCCTAAACAGATCAGGCAATACTAGCCCTACCTGCTTTTTGTTTGGGTTTAAAATTATTTGCTACCTTTGGAGGGTTTTGTGATTGAGGGAAAACGAAATGAAGGTATAAAAAATGGCTGAGATTTCTTATTGTTAGGATATTTAGGCAAAGAGATAGAATCTTTTGTTCCTCTTAATTGAGGGTTAAATTGAAGTCTAAAAATTGCTTTTTAATTTCTGTTTTTTTTAATCTCTGTGTTGGAGAAGAAAATATTTTAGATTTTAAATAAGAATGAAGAGGAAACTTTTTCCTTAGAATTGTTTAATGAGGGTAAAGCCTTACGGGAGATAACTTTTATAAAAATAAAAAAAAATTGTATAGCAGGAAAAATAAGGAGACAACTCTTTAAAAAAATGAGACAAAATTTATGGGATGCGAAATTTCCTTTTGTTTATCATTTAGCCTTTCGCATAGGCACATGAGTCAATATGTAGTGCCTTTGTCATAAAGAAACATACATCATTTACTAATATAATGTGCTAACAAGGCCGGCTTTTTTTTTTTTTATCAAAGAGGGGGTAATTTTTTTTCAAAGATTACTAAATGGAGAAGGATTTTAAAAAGTTACCTGATCAAGGGTAAGTGGTGGATCATGGATGGCAAACACGCTTGAAATCGAACATTATTTTACGATTTCTGAAATTTTTGCTTTTTTTTTTTTTTTCAAATAGAAGTCATGAACATTGCTACAACTTTTCCTTATTGTGAGTATTTTTTTAAAGAAGTCGAGATAGATTTACAACCTGCATGTGAATTTTTTATATATATATATATATATATATATATATATATATATATATATATATATTCCTAACCAAAGTTGTGAACATTGTTAAGTTTTGTTTGTTTGTTTGTTTTTAAATTTTTCTTACTATTTTTTTATTGTAGAGTTGTGTGGTTTTTCATTTTATTTTTAATATTATGAATTATTATTTATTTTTAAAATACTAATGTATTACGTTGTTTTCATTTTAACAAGTTATTTTATTAGTAAATAATTTCTTATCCTTAATATTAAAACCAATTATTAAATAAAATTTATTTATTTTTATAATACTTATTTTATAGACAGAATTCATAAATTTTTTACAAATATTAAACAAAAAATTAAAACTAAAACTTATGTCAAAATGAACGAAAAAAATAAGAAAGTAGAAAACACAAACGTACATGTGGTGGATAAAATCAGGATTTCTTTACAACTAGAAAACAAATTCATTTTTATTTTAAAAAAATCGTGAGTTGATGCATGTTTTACGACTTCTAACATGAACAAATAAAAAAATAAGAAAAATTAATAAGTTGTAACAAGACTTATAACTTTTGGTTTTTTTTTAGGAAAAAAAAACTTTAAAAGTCATAAATTCATCTTCGATTTCAATCATGAAATAGTATATGCCATTTATGACTTACCCTTGATTGGGTAATTTTTCAAAATGCAACTCCATTTGATAATTTTCAAAAAACAATTTGCCCCCAATTGGTAAAAAGTCAGTTATCTAAAAAAATATGTTGTTTATTCAAATGTAACTCAAAATCTTTTTAGCAATCATATGCAAATTTTAGGAAGAAAAAATATGAATAAGAGGAAGACTCTACTAAAGTGGTTAACTAAGATTTATATTGCATAATTTAATCATTTTATGCGGTATTAAATTTATATTTGTCGCTTGTCAAGGTGGTGTGACAAAAGTGATGTAATATGTTTTGTCCTTTTGAAAAGTCATTAAAATTCAAATTGGTTTAATATTCAAATATATTTTAAATTCGCATTCTGGATATAAAAAACAAAGAAGTTCCAAAAAAACATCTAACAAATTATTTGATATACCACTATCTTATCTATTATGGACGCTACCAAAATTATATGTCTCCATTGTGATAAAATCGTTAATTTAATAGCAAGTCACTAGCTTTTGCCTTTTGTTGTGTACATATTACACCGATGTCTTTTTTGGGGGGCATAATATTACACCTATATATAAAGAAAGCAACCATAAAGGATGTCTATAGTGAGCATTTAATTTTCTCTTAATAAATAAAGAGTGAGCATTTTTAACTTCAAATCTCCCCTTCAAATTAACTCATCAAAATTTACGATATTTTGTAAATCCTTTTTGCCATACTTCTAAAGTATTGCCATAGTTAGGAAGCCTAGATTCCTAAGAATTGTCTCAAACTTGAACTTTAGTCCTTCCTTCAAAACTGTAGCTTGCATAAATTGCATACAACCTATATGTTGGATGGTTAAGGGGAAAAAAAGAATGAGGGAAAGGTTGTGGGTCTGATTTGTCTTGTCAATAAAAATTAACATTCTAACAATTAACATTTGACGATAAAAAAAAAATCATTGCATACAACTTACCTAATGTACCGTTAGTACTTAGTAGACTAAGTTTTTTGTCATATAAATTTCCCTATTTAAAAATTTAAATAAGGGGGATTTATATCTAGCTAAGAGTTTCAAAGTAAGTTTTGTACGATGAAAATCTATAGTAAGTTTTGTACGATGAAAATCATTTAGATTGGTTTTGCGATCTGTGGGGATCAATTTTCAAGTTCTTCCCACAAACTCAATGTATATCCATTTGTTAGAGGAGAGTGATTGAGAACGATAATAGAATAGAATTCATGCCTAAGGTGTTTATTTATATACTTGAATTTAGATGGAAAAGTTAGTTTGGCAGTTACGGTCACATGATCATCGAGAGTTGCTTTTGAGATCACACGTGTCATGCACACAACAGTTCTCAATTTATCAGTCTGATTGAACCTAGTCATGCAGAAGATCTCGGTCCAGATCAACCCAATATATCATAGTTGTGAAAACTAGTCTGATCATTGATCCGGTCGAGGTAGTGGGTCACTAGGTCAGTAATTGGTCCGGTTTGACCCGTTCTATATTAAAAAATTCAAAATTATATTATATACACATATATAACTAACATTATTTGATTAAGAAAAATTCATCCATAATTCTATACTGAAAAATCCAAAATAACAATTGAAGTATTAAAGTTGATAACACAAGTAAAGTATATTAAAAATAAAAGAAGACGGTAAATAGCAACTAAATAAAAAACACAAGCCCATTTCGAAAAGTTATATGGAAATTGCAAAAAGCAAAAAAAAAAAGGTGCAGAAAGCAAATTAGGCCCAAATCAGAAAAATCCTACAATATATATTCTTATTTCTTTCTCTTGTTGCTGCTGCGTGCTTCTCTTCATGCACTCTTTTTCATTTTTCTCCTTATTACAGACCCCCCTTAATTGAAGATGCTTTGTATCCGCTTTTTCTTCTGCAAGACCTACACCAACTAAAACCTTTTCTTCAACTTTTTTTCTTGGTGTGGTTTTCTTCTTCTTCTTCTTCCAATCCTTAAGGGGAAAAAAACTAAAAGAAAAAAAGTAAGCCATGTCAGGCTTGTATAATCCCAACTTCTCTCCTGCTAGAGTTGCTTCTGCTCAAATTAAGAGCAATCCAAAACTGGACAGGTGAACGCTAATGACCTCGTTGTATCCGCCAAGACTGAGACCAAGCACCTCCGCCAAGACTGCGAACAGTGGCCAAAATGCCATGAATCTAAAAAAGATTTGGCAAAATGCCACGCGTGTGAAAGAAATTGTCAAAGTGCCACGGAGGCAAATTCACTGCGCAACTGAGAGAATTAGGTGGCGACACATGGCGAAAGGCGGTTGGGTGGGCTGGGCGGGTAACGACATGTGGAGAATGCTGGCCTGGGCAGCGAATTTGGTGGTGCTGCTGACATGGCGCCACACAATTCGCCAAGGGGACCAGCGGATTGGGCCTGGAAGTCACCAGTCTGGGCAGCGTGTTTGGTGACATGGCGCCACGCAATTCGCCTGGGGTAGCAGTGGATTGGTCATGCTGAGTCACCGGCAGGAAAACGCTGTTGAGCCCAGCGAATTGCACCTTGCTGGCCCACTATATATACCCCCCCTTCCCCTGTCTTACTCCCTCACTCCCACTGTCTCTTTCAAATTTTTTTTCTTCTATCTCTCACTTTCATCTCTCATTTTCCTCTCCCTCAAAAGTTTGTGAAGTTGCAGGTTAGTTATTAAGTGTTGGCCTATTTTGTTTATATTTTAAATTTTCTATATAATATGTATTTAAGTAGTTGTAGATATTACATCATATTTAGGTTAGAGAATTTAAACATTAGGTTAGAGGATGAGGATAATTTTAAACATTAGGTTAGATGATATTTAGTGTTAGTTTACAATTGTTAATTTTTTAGTATGTATTATAAAAATATAAGAATATTTTGTTTGTTTAGAATTAGTAAGTTTGAAAAATTAATTTATTTAAATGAATATTGTTATGTAATATTTATCAAATAATTATAAATAAACATTTGATTTAATAAAAATAATATGTAAAGATTTAACAAAATAATAATTAAAGATATAATAAGG
>PYAF01005901.1:1136787-1147612 GCA_007407185.1 Glycine tomentella
TAATTAAAGAATTGATTTAATAAAAAAATAATTAAAGGTATAATAATTAAACATATGATTTTATAATGACAAATATTAAAGATTTAATAAAAATATTAAATATAGATTTAATAATTAAAGATATGATGTAATAAAAATATTAAATATTTGAATTAAACCTATGTTGTTGAAATTGTTGAACCGAACATCACTTTATCCGCATTCTCCCAACAAAGATTGTGAACAATAAAAGTTAATCTTTGATTTAGAGTTGGCACGTGTGTAATTCAATTTGAAAACTAAAAAAAAAAACAACGGTGTTGCACGTCAAATCAAATCAAACTCCGCTCACTCTGGTCCGTCATGCCCCATCACTGACAAATGGAACTGATCGAAGAACAACGACGCAAGGTAGAAGTAAACCGCGCCTCAGCGATCGCAAAATGCAAAGCATTACTATAATCCAGAGAACAATAACAAAATCGCGAAGGATAAAACTCCCCCAAACCCGAACCCTTGGCACCTTTTCAAGTGTCAAAAGTTCCCCCTGTCCCCCAAACTCGAACGCCTAAAATTCCTGGCCAGACTCAAAATATGCTTCCCCGATTCCTTCTCCATAACACCTTTTCGTCCCTGTTGCTTCCGTATCCATTGTCACCCTCAAGCCCCTGACCTTCACCATCCTTTAAACATAATCACATGATATCAATGTACATTATACTAATTTAAACTAATTTAATAATTTGTAAAAGAGGTGGATATAAAATTTTTGTATCTATTAATTTATGGATTTTTTTTGAAAAAAACTTTTACATACAGTCATGGATCACGATGAACATGTTCCATCCACCTCGTCGACTGAGTCCGCGATGAGTGTGATTGACCCTGGTCCATCCGTGCGGAGTCTCCTTACAATACAGGAGAAACATATTTCCACTTATGTGTGGAATTCCCAAGGCGATCTAACCATGCGGGATCGTGTTCTTAATGTTAGGCACACCGCAACACATGATCACCAAGGTATACCTGAGGAGATCCAGCCATGGCTTAGGAAGGCAGGATTTTATCACGTTGCGGGTCTGCACAATCACGAGGTAAGGATATGAAGACAACTGTTAACTTGCAATTTGTTGTTTTGAATGTATTGTAATGTATATGAAACTGGTTTCGTTAAATTTTTTGTTCAGATCGATCATCACCTTGTGTCTACACTTGTTGAGCGATGGCGGCCGGAGATGCATACGTTTCATATGACGATGGGTGAGGTCACAATCACCCTAGAGGATGTGCATCATCTTTTGGGGTTGCAAACCGATGGTCATGTTGTGTCTGGACGTCACGGACGACACAACTTGCGGGTTATTATTGGTGATTTGTCAGGGGTTGAGCCGCCTGCTGGTCGGGATTTGCACGGCGGTTTGCTCGCTACTTGTTACACCTGGATGATTTCCAACGCACTAGAACATTCAGTTGGGGGTCTGCCGTTCTTGCATACTTATATAGGGAGTTGTGCAAGGCTACCCCTCCATCGCGTCATGAGACGGGTGGGTGTGCTTTGTTGTTGCAGCTGTGGGTTTGGGCGCGATTCCCGACGATCTCTCCTGACCTTCCCCGTCTGCAGGATCAGCAAGACTTAGACCATGAGATCTACGGCCATAGGCATTGTTTTTTGTGTGGTAGTGTTTTACTATGGTAGTTTGTATTACCATTGTATATTGTTAATGCTAGACTTTGTTGTAACAGGTTTAATGTATACATGACGCGACAAACCGTGTTCACAAACATACGTAGATATCGGCATCATATTGATGTTATGCACCGTCGAAACATACGTTGGAGGCCGTACGACCTTGTCGACATGGTCCATCCACCGGAGGCTGACGTGGCTCGGAGATGGTTGGCGGTTTGTTCGCTTATTTGTTATGAGGTTGTTGTATACCAGCAGCCGGATAGAGTTCTACATCAATTTAGGTTTGATCAGCCTATTCCATAAGATCCGCTCAACTGTAGTGAGCTGCTGACGATCAGCATAACGGGGAAGACAGACGTTGATTGGACTGAGCAACACGCATTCTTCATAACCCAATGGGCAGGAAGAGATGGCCTTGTGGTGCAGAACGTGCAGCCTATGCGGAGAGACGACTACCTATCAGTTAACAGTGAATACATGCAGTGGTATTACTCTGTTACCCGTCGGTGGATGATCCATAGAGTCGCGTTACATGCACATGTGGTACGCACTTACATATATGACATATTTTTGTAGTTAATATAGTTTTTTAATTGACTAATTAAACTTGTTGTGCAGGCGGATCGAGTCGAGACGGTTGTTCACATGGCTTCACCTGAGGCTCAGGGGTCATTTAACATGAGCCAGATCTACCAGGAGGCAATTCGATGTCTGTTCGCATGGGATGATGTAGAAAGATTAACAGATGCTGGAGATGCCGCACCACCACCCGTTGTTCGTCACACTAAGGCCCCTCCTCCAGTTGTTCGCAGAAATCGGCGTGTGCGCCACGAGGGGTTACCCCTACACCACGCTACTCCAGCAGTTGCGGACACACTTGTTGTTGTACCGCCTCTTCCTCCACGTCCTGCTGGCATGTTCTACGCACCAGGGTACTCGACGGGACTTTCTCAGCAATATTGGTGGCCACCGCAGCAAGTTTATGGTTCACAGTACCCTCCCTGGTTTCCACCACCGTCAACGCCATAGTCCGGATTCAAATTTTCATATCCTATGTATGTTGGTGGGCCTAGTTTCACAGGCCCCAGTTCAGCTGGCCCCAGTTCTGCTGTGCCTGCTGCAGGTAGCCCCAGTTCAGCTGGGTTCCAGTTCGCATGCGGTTCAGAGACATTTGCGGATTGTTATAGGCCCAGTGTTCCAACGTCATATGAGGATGCAAGAATGTCAACCCCTACGACACATGCACCTGACTTAGTACATTGCCCCAGTTTCGCCTTGTATTCGATGGATGAGATATTGGCGTCTATGGGTGAGGGACATGAAGACAACAATGATGATGGTGATAATGACCCTGACCGCATCATTATGAAAAATCCGGTTAGGGGAGCATGATTTCGATGTAATCTGTCACCATACGAGCATAACATGAGCCGTTGTGGAGGATACCAAGAAGACCACAGACAACATGACTGACGTGTTTTTTTTATGTAGCTACCATGGACTTAAATTGTAATTTATTTTTGTGTTTCACGCATGATTATGGTGGACTATATCGAAGACTATTTTAGTTTAATGTTTATTGCATGACAATGGACACTACTTAATTTGATTTGATATGTTTATTATTTAATGCAAGCATAGTACATCATGATAACCAGCTAGTACATCAATTGGGTTGGTTGACTGAAGGGCAATTACGCCTATTGTGACCGACAACTTTACAATAACCACATCTGGTACGCGTTGTTGACCCTTCACGCGAATCCATCTCATTGCGTATGCGCGTACTGTTTGGTCTTCCTTTTTTCCGTCTCAGTGACACATCTGGTATAACAATGGGTGCTCCAGCTGGTGGTATGAAGTCCTCATTTCCAATTGGATACCACTGCGGTGAATACACATGACATTGATACGTGGCACTGTATACAGGGTCAACATATTGCCTGGGATCGTGGTGTGCCGATTGACAAGCTGCAATAACATGACTACGCGGAAACCTATAGGCAGTGAATTCACCACATTGACAATTTTGTTCAGCTAACGACACCGACCATTTTTTCCCGCCCGTATGAGTTCGTATGTTGTACGTCTCTTGAACCTCAAACCTCGTCTTAACTGAGTCAAAACAAGTGACATAGTGTGTTGCCGATTTATCAACCATCCTCGTATATTTTTACCATGCTAGCTTGGAGAAATGATTACCCCTTGCCATCTCCTCACGTGCCTCATGACCATGTGCGACAAAGTATGCTACTAAGCGAGCGTATGTGAACCGCACAAGGGACGTAATAGGAAGGCTTCTTGCTCCTTTAAGCACCTTATTAAAACACTTTGAAAGATTGGTTGTCATGTGACCAAACCTTCTTCCCTGGTCATCATAGGCTATACTTCACTTCTCCTTTTGGATATTATCAACCTATGCTGCTATTTGAGGGCTTGATTCTTTAAATGTTTCTAATCCGGCATCAAAATCTAAGCGCGAGGTTGTATAGGCTACAAATACAAACAAAAGGTCACAATCAACACATAACATCAATGGAGTAATTGCATATAATAACATTGGCTTCTAATGGACAAACATACCTAATTTCTTCAATTGTTTCTTCAAGACGACATTGCTAAACTTGTGATTAAAATTACTAGCCAGGTGACGAATGCAATAAACATGGTATGCCTTTGGTGGATGCCATCCCAATTCGACATTGTTTACAGCGGCAATTATGCCCGCATGCCGATCTGAAATAAGACAAATTCCCTCTTTCTGTGTAACGTGTATCCGAATTAATGCCAAAAACCACGACCAATTGTCGATATTCTCTCTGGAAACAATCGCAAATGCAAGTGGAAGGACATAATTGTTTCCGTCAACTGATGTTGCAATCAGCAATGTTCCCCGATATTTCCATATAAATGGGTTCCGGTCGATGCTTATCACTGGTTTGCAATAATTGAAAGCATCGCAACACTGTTTGAAAGTCCAGAACACCCTGTTGAACACCTTAGCACTTCCGTCAAGTAGGCCATCAATAAAATGGTCGTTCAAATCCAGCTTGTATGCAGACCCAGGAGAAAAATTTAACATGTATCCCAACCACCTTGGCAAAAATGCATAGGACTCATCCCAATCTCCGAAAACCTTCACAATGGTCTTTTGCTTTGCCTTTCATGCCTTCGTGTATGATATATGAAATCCGACCATTATTGCTATCCTTTCTTGAATTAACCCAATTTTAGCATTGGGATCCTCCCTAATCATTTCTGCATTTCGTCATACAATAATACATTAAAAAATTGTAACCAATAACCAAACTTCAATTTAATTTATTTTACGTACGTAAGATCATCGAACATATCAAATTTGAATCAAGCTGCTTGTGATCTTGAGAAAGATTCTGACCGACACATGTGTGTTTGTTGTTCTATATGCCTACAACCCATTCAGTGTCACCCTTTTTTTGATATGCCCTCATCCTCCACGGACAACCGTCAAAATGATTTTCACAAACCATTATAAGTCTTTTCGTATCACTTTTTTCTACTATGGTAGTGCGATGATCAAGCATACAATATTGTTTTATAGCCAATTGCACATCCCGCTTGGTCTCAAACACCTGATTCTTATATAGTTGTTGACCCATCTGCCAGTTAGGTATTTGCCCTCCTTCCATATCACCAAACTCCTGGTCTGGGTATGCTCAATTAACATGTGTGTAATGCCTTACGTCAGACCAAAATGGAACGGTGTCATCTCCTACATCATTAGACATATGACACATTGTTCATGAAATACTTTTTCCATGATTAATTAAAAAAATGATTCATTGAATTTCTAACACTTATATTTATTTCGAAGACACGTGCTTATAAAACTTTCGTTTAAGTTTCCTAATACGTAAATCATAAATAAAATTAAGCAATCTTTGCCAAAACTACATTAAATAGTAGTAGGTACCGGGTTTTTGTTGGTTACTTGGCTTGTAGGGATCACAATTCACAAAGGTAATGCCTTACTTAATTCTTTATAACTGTTTCATTTGCAATGTCAAATGGTTAACCTTTTTCGTGATAGTGAATATATTAAGAATATAAGAATATTTTACATAAAAAAATATAATAATTTTTTTAGAGTTTAATATTTATGTAGTAACAGTGTAAAATATAATTATATTTATATGTGATCATAAAATATCATTTAAATTATTTTAAATTAATTATTTAAAAGTCAATAAATACTACATATAATGAATTATGATTGAATAATTGTATAAAAGTTTTTACAATTTTTATTCATGATCTTTTTTCTAATTTCTATTAAACCTACAATAATTTAATAACTACTGAATGACAAAAAATTGTGCATCCATACCTTGACCCTGCAGTGGGTCTTGCATTCCGAAAATGCCCGGAGAAGGAATTGGAAAACAATGATCGAAGTCACCGTCTACGTCCGTATCTGACGAGTCACCGTCTGGAACAACACCTTCGTCCGCCTCGTCCTCGGAACTGTCCATAGGCCAAACTGGGTCGTAGGCTGGCACCATTTCATTCTCCATTGCTTGACTTGCTGGTGTTGGTGGGGGCGATATATACATATCTTCATAATCCATTTGTTGGGTTGGTTGGGTTCGTATTGGTGGTGATTAGGATACATCTCCATCTTCCGGATTCACCAACGGCTCTCTGTTTATGTCAATGGACCTGTTGGGCTGGACACAATGTTGACTGCTTGATTGTCCCCCACAGTTTAATTCTACATACAATTCGATAAATCTTGGGTTTGCTCCATCCGATATGCAAGTGTCTATAACTAACGCTACATCGTCATCATCTACAATATCCACAGCAACCCACTGCACCAGGTTGCCCGATGCACATCTAGCAGTCAATCGAGAGACAGATTATCCACGTTGTAATATCAACTTCTTGTAAATCATTTTCATCAGATCCTGGTGGCTGCATCCTGGGGGCATAGGAAACATTTTACTTTCTCCTTCAAAAACTTGACCGTTAGGCCCAACGTATCTATTCCCATTATAATAGACAATGGTTATTAAACCATTTCTATTAGCACTCATTTTGCGTAAATTGAAAAAACTAACAGAAGAACGTGTTTCAGAATGAAAATTTAGAAAGAATGAAATCAAATACTTCAGTAGAAGAAGAGAAGATGTCTTTTGGAATGAAAATTTAGAAAGAATGCAAACAAATACTTCAGCCGAAGAAGTAGAAGATGTCTGGTCATTTGGAATTGGGTAAGTATAAATAGGACTAAATTCGCTGTGTAGTGAAGCAAATTACTTTAACCTAATTTGTTGTATCCTTTACCAAATTTACAGGAAGCTGCCACGTGTCAAAACCTTACCAAATTCGCTGCCCACCATTGCAAATAACTAGTTGCCACGTGTGCTGACCCAAAACCAAATCCGGTTAAGACACCTAATTCGCGATCAACCCCAGCGAATTTGGCCTCCAATCCCAGCTTGCCACGTGGCCAAAAAGCATGCCACATAATGCCACGTAATTCGCCTAGGTGTCCAGCGAACTACAGCATGTGGCACTTTGACAATTTCTTTCACACGCGTGGCATTTTGCCAAATTTATTTTTACATTCGTGGCATTTTGGCAGAAGTTCCTCTTCTTCCAATCCTTAAGGAAAAAAAAAACTAAAAGAAAAAAGTAAGCCATGAGGCTTGTATAATCCCAACTTCTCTCTTGCTAGAGCTGCTTCTGCTCAGATTATGAGCAATCCAAAACTGGACAGGTGAACACCAATGACCTCGTCGTATCCGCCAAGACTGAGAACAAGTGCCTCTGCCTCGATGACGCCATTTTATGCGTTGAAGGTTTTTTTTTCACCAACTTGGTACGGGTCCTAAAAACTGGCTGGATTTCTGGTTCTTCCCAAAACCGTCCGATTTTCTTCGGGCCAAACCGAGCCACATGCATGATCGGTTCATTAGCCAATTCGGCCCGATTGATACTCCATCTCCCGGTTCAACCGACCGGTTCAAACTGGTTTTAATAAATTTGCAATATACTATTCACTACAAGAATGTTTGCAGTCGGCCACAAGTTCATCTGTAATATAAAAAAATTATAGTGGTTTTGTCCGTTGGTAAATTACATATAGCTTTTCCATCAATAATATCAACATATTACAGTGGGTTTAGCCCTCGATAAAATTATAGTGAACTTTATGTCTTTATCTATCAATTATGAGTTATTAATTTTTTTTGTAGGCCACGATTCACTACTACAAAAAGGGTCTTTTAAGACGTGTGTTTTAAGACGGTTGTAGGATACCTGTCTTAGAAGGGTGTGTGGTGACATTTTTAAAATTAAGTTAAACTTTTTTAAGACGGTTTTCGTAAAACCGTCTTAGAAAACTAGTGTTCAAAGACGGTTTCGTAAAACCGTCTTAGAAAACTAATTTTCAAAGACGGTTTTCGTAAAATCGTTTTTGAAAACAAGTGTTCAAAGACGGTTTTACGAAAACCGTACTTTGAAAATGCTGCATTCATTTCAAAATACAAACTTGAATCGAAGACGGTTTTTGTAAAACCGTCTTAGAAAACAAGTCTTCGAAAACGGTTTTAGGAAAACCGTCTTAAATTGAAATGTCTTTTTACTTTTTGTACCCTCTCCTCTTTAATTTTCGAAATTTGTATTTAAAATTTAAAATCCAGTGTTCAATTTTTCATTCTCGCGCCTGTTCAACTCCTCTTTGCCTCCTTCGACCCCTCCGTTGCCGTCGTCGTCCTCGCCTCCTTCCTCTGCGCCCACACCACCTTCCTCCTCGGCGTCTAGTCCTCCCTGAACTTCAAGTGGCTCCTCCTCCAAAACCGTTCCATCGCTGTTGCCCTCGAGCGCCTCCTCTTCGCCTGCCTCCCCATCTCTGCCTTCGCCCTCTTCTCCTGGGCCTCCATCGCCGTCGTGGGCATCACCAATGCCGCCTACTACCTTGCCGCCTTCAGCTGCCGTTTCTACTTGCTCTTCTTTGTCCCCCGTGTTTCCTCCTTCAAGGCCAAACACGAGGCACGCTACCACGGCGACGAGGCCCCCATGACAGCTTTATCCTGAGCCCACTCGAGAGCTGCGTCCACACTCTCAACCTTCTCTTCGTCCCTCTCTTGTTCCACATCGCCTCTCATTACTCCCTCGTTCTCTCTTCCCCTGCTTCCTTCTGCGACCTGCTCCTCCTCTTCTTCATTCCTTTCCTTTTTCAGCTTTATGCTTCAACCCGAGGGGCGCTCTGGTGGATCACCACCAACCCCGACCAGCTCCACAGCATCCGCGTCGTCAACGGCGCCATTGCCCTGGTGTTTATTGTCATCGTTGCATTGGAAGTCAGGGTCGTCTTCCATTCCTTTGGGAGGTACATTCAAGTGCCGCCGTCGCTCAATTATGTTCTCGTCACTCTCACCATGCTTGGAGGGGCTTCTACTGCTGCCACTTATGCCATGGGTATGGTTGTTGATGCACTCAGCTCTGTTGCCTTCATTACTTTCGCTATTGTGGTCAGTGCTGCTGGAGCAGTTGTTGTGGGCTTTCCCTTGTTGGTAAGCATTTTAATGCTGCTCTGCTGGTTCTTTTGGACCCTTGTATCTGTTCTGTTCCCGAATCTTGTAGGATTAACTATTTGAATGGTAATGCTTTAGTTTTTATTTTATTATAGATAGATTATAGATGATGCTCTCTGTTCTGTTGTGAAAATTTTTGCTAAGGTAATTTTGATGAAGAATTTTCTGATAAGGTAATTTTGTTTTCCTGATCCTGTTGCTTCATTATTTCTTTGTTAATGCATGGAACCTCAATAATTTTGGAAATGATTTTGTGATTTCTACTTCTTACCTGGATTACTCCTTGTCTCATTCATAAATTTAAATCTTCCAGCCCTTTTGGAATAAAGTACACGTTCCATCTGGAGGTAGCATTTCTTTGTAATCTTCTTTTTCTGAACATTAAGTAGTTGTTTTCCCATCACAAAGGCTGATTTGGAGTTTCCTTGTCAAATAACTAAGATGTATGACTTTGTGCATGCATAAACATCGAGAACCTATGTGTAACAAGTGTTATGATGTTATCATTCAAAGACTGCTCTTATTTAGGGCCCTTTAAAGCTTGCATACTGTTATGATGTTATCACTGTTTGAAACTGCCAAATTCTAGATTTTCTAAAGCTGGTATCGGATTGCAAAGGCTTGTTCTTCTATACTACTAATTTAAACTTGTTTACAGTATGACTTTGAGCTTGTTTTCGCAAAGAACTCTCATGAATTTGTGCATGAGTATATGAAAAAACCAGAATTTGTGGAGCTCATGCGAAGACTTGGTGCATTGGGAGATGGCAACCAAGATCAAAGTAACCCTTTATGCCTAGTCTCTATCTCTTCAATTTCCATTTATTTTCAGGAACTATTATTTTCCCTGTCAGGTACACTCTCTGCTGATGAATGGGAAGCAACATTTATACATGTCATTTGTATTGAGAAAGGTCAGTATCAAAAGCACTTGAGTTGGCTGCTTTATGTTGACAATGAATAAATGTTATATTAGTTGTTGTTAGTTGCTATTGGCTGCATATCAATAATGTGTATAAACAATAAATACACTTGTATCTCTTCACTACACAGTAACAAAAATAATATTTTTTGGGATCCAGTAGAATTATATACAACCCCAACTAATTGGGGATTTTTATTATGATAATATTGGTGTAATCAATTTAGAAAAAGTTTAAGAGTTGAAATTTGAAAATATATCCTATTAGTCTATTCAATGTTTTGAAGACAATGCTTTGAATCGAAGTCAAAAGTAAATTTGAGAAATTAATACTCATGAGATATGTAAAATTCCATGATTAAGTTTGAAATCGGAATCAAGAAGGTAATTTTAGAAAATGTCACAATTGTTAAGTTTTGGAAGATGCAAATTAGAGGCAAGGATTCAAGTTACAAGGAAATTATTTGCAGTTATATATGATAATCAAGTTACAAGTCAAAATCTTTACATTTTCTGCGTTTTACTGTACTTAATTTCAAATTTTGTTTGTACACTTTCCATTCCTATTTCTTTAATTACTTATTGATTACTTCCACTGTACTTAATTTCAAATTTTCTTTGAACACTTTCCATTCTGATAATAAGTGCCATTTA
>PYAF01005901.1:1147712-1163491 GCA_007407185.1 Glycine tomentella
CTTTCCATTCTGATAATAAGTGCCATTTATACTTATTAAAAAAAGTCAATAAAGTTACTATGTAATTTGATGACAATGTAAAAACTCCAAAATCTTCATTTTGTCAAATTTGCTCCATACATTCTAATATAAAGCATCTTCGTGTTTCAGGCTTTGAAGTTGCCAGTTTGGCCATACAAAAATCCAAGCAATAATTGCTCTGTATGAGTTCAAGAGCACTATTGTCTTTTAAAGGCTTATTACAATTAAGAAATTCTTGGATAATGGAATAGGCGAATGATATGAGGTTCTTCTTAAAATTGAGGCTTTTTGTTTTGAGGTTAATTTTTTCCTCCACGTTCAAGCCAAGGTGATTAGTTACAATAATCTAGTTACAATAATCGCTTTGTCTATATTTTTTTGTAGAAGCTATATATGTATTTGACATGAGGAGATAATGATATTAGTTTTTTATGTTTCACTTGACTTGGCTAATTGTAGCTTAATTTATATTCTCTAGACATTAATAATATTTCTTGTGGTTCAAATTGAATTTTTAATATTTTGTAGAAATAATAATGCGTTTGAAAAATTAAATCACAATCTAAGACGGTTATATGAAGTAACCGTCTTAAAATGTCAGCATTCTAAGACGATTATATCGTATAACCGTCTTAGAAGGTACTTAAAAAAATAAAAATAAAAATTAAAAATTAAATCACAATCTAAGACGGTTATACGAGGTAACCGTCTTAGAATGACTACATACTAAGACGGTTATAGCTTATAACCGTCTTAGAAGGTACTTAAAAAAATTTTAAAAAATATTCTAAGACGGGCTTACAACCGTCTTCGTAGGGTTCGCCTTACTACGTCGCTCGATACAAAGACGGTTTCGGAACCGTCTTTGTAGGGGTAAAATAACCGTCTTTGAATCCTTTTTTTGTAGTAGTGATTATTACTGACGGCTTCTTTTGACAATAATTTGGTAAGTATTACAGTGGGCTTAGCTCACTATAATGAGAATAAATGTTATAGTGGGTTGAATCCATTATAATGCATTTTTAATTAATTAATTTATTAAAAATCAATAAATTCATTTCCTTTTTAATTTTAGTGGGCTTAACCCACTGTAATTAAAATAAGGATTATAGTGGGTTTCAACCACCGTAATGGATAATGAAGGTTACACTAAAACCTGAAAACCTAAAACCATCATTATTGGACCGCTTCACAACCTTACTTAGTCTAAACCAGTGTTGTGAAACCTGGTCCAGGTCCAGTATGACCGGTTGGACTGGTTAGACCGGGATCCAGTGACCTATCTAGACCGGTTCCAATATTGGACCGGTTATGCAGTTGATCCCGGATGATCCAATTAAACCTGTCCGATTAGGTTACCGGATCCCGATTGGACCAGTCCGACCTTGCTGATTTTATATATATATATATATATATATATATATATATATTTTTTAAAAAAAAAATTGGATTTTTTTAAAAATTTGGATTTTGGAGTATAGATAAACTTTTCTTACTCAAATAATATTAATTATATCCTTATATATAATAGATACATATATAATTTTGAATTTTTAATATATATCAGGTCAAACCAGACCAATTATTGACCCATCGATTGGACCACTAATCCACCACCTCGACCAAGTCATCGACCAAGTCAATGACCGGACCGAATTTGACAATTAATATGATCTAAACTCTTCTCCGCCACATCCCAAACCCTTCAATTCCCTCCAAGCTCCCTTTCTCCTCCACCTTCTTTCAATCATAATTGATTATTTTTTGAGATTTTGAAATTGCTTTCTATTAGTCAGTGTTAATATGAATTGTGACTTGTTCTGTATAAATGGTTTCCTGGACTTATAAACCTTATAAGTGGTTTCCACCCTGGACTTGAATTAAAAAGTCTACTGGGATTTAAGGAATTGATTGTAAGAACGATTTAAAATGACTTAGGCTTGGTTGTTATGAATTGGAAAAAAAGATATTAGGTTAAGGAAATTTTGATTTGACTTTCTAATTCAACTTGTGGGAAACAATTGTAATTTAATTCGTAGCCTTAAGTCTAGTATATGAATGCATTGTTGCTTTGGTTAAGCTTCATTGTGTTGAGTGGAAGCCTATTTGATTACTGATCCTAAGAATTCCAAAAGAATATGAAAGTGGCTTCCTTACAAAAATAACTTCACGGTTGTTGCAACAACAAGAGTAAGAAATTGCTAGCAACATCAGAATTGAACAAAAATCTCTATGAATAATAATCCATAAGCTCCAACTTCTGGATTCAATAAACCTTCAAAAAGAAACAAGGTAGATTCATAAACTAAAATTACTTTCAAAGTTGCCCCGAAAACAACAAAATTGCATAAAAATATCTAGGAACAAGCACAGGCTCCAGTGGCGGATCCACGTTGGAGCCAATGTCCACAAGTGCGGACGTAAAAATCATCCGACGTCACACTTCCCCATGGACTCCGGCGAAGCTTGGTGTGCGGAGATGGAGAATATCAGGCACAGTTGCAGACTACGGTGCCGCTGGAAGCAGAAATGGAGAAGAGGCGCAAAATGGAGAAGAAGAGGCAACATAATGTTTAGGTTTACTTGGGCCAAGAAGATACCAATTTGCTTCCTGTACTTCCCTTTTTGCTTTTTGTATTCTTCTTACACTTTTTTTAATTAAAAATTGGGCCAAGATGCAGATACCAATTTGCTTCCTGTATCCCTTGTTGCTTTTTGTACTCCTTCTTGCTCTTTTTTTTTTTATTAAAAATTGAACTTGTGTCAAACTATCTGTATCTTGTTATAAGAGCAATTACATTAAAATATTTTTTTAGTAGTGACTATTATGATTATATGGAATTATTATCATTATTGGAGAAGGAATACTAATGTAATTGGAAATAATCCCAAAATAATAAGTGTTTGTGTAAAGGTCAAATATGGAAGAGATACAAGTATAATATATCTAAATTTAAGATGATTGTGTATTTTGTTCTTATCTATTTTGTTTATGTGAAAATTATCCTTAAGCAAATCATTATAGCTATTCATATTTATACTTATAGAAGATGATGATAAGATAATTAAGAGTTTAATGTTGTCCAAAATTATTTACTTCAACAAAGTTAGGGCATTCTAAATCCGTACATAACTTGTACTTTGACATTTGAAGAATTTAAACAACATATCTGTTTCCGAATATTTTATATATATAACTTAAATGTTCACTGTTCAGTCGTACGAAGGTATTCCACACGAATTGATGCCGAAAACTGAATACCACCCATTCAACTTGATTTCCGCCAAACTCATCTTTTACTTTTAAAATAATAATAATAATTGATTAACATTGTCAATTTACAAATTTTTTTTATTAAAGTTCAAATTCTTTAACCAACAAGGTTTAAGACAGTTAGTAACATTTAATAAATTTTTTGGTTTCTTAAACATGTTAAGGGCTTCATTCCTATGATTTCAAGCCAAATATCACTCATTATATAAAAGATAGTTTAATTTATATGCATTGTGATTGTAAAATGTTGGCCTAAATATAATTTTGGCTTTTTATTTTTTAAAATCTTACAATATTGGTTATCTAATTTTAAAAAAAAATTTAGTCCTCATATTTCTTAATATCTATAATTTTAGTCTCCATATTTTAAAATAGAGACATTTAGATTTCTAATTTTGTAAAATATGTAATTTTGGTCATTTTATCAAATTCAAAAAGTGTCTATAGATAAGAAATTAATATGATGGGATCCAAACTTAGTGATACGATATAAGATTATTTGTTTAATCTACCTCATAGCTAATATTAATATTTTAACATTTAATGCTTTTAGTTTGACCGAGGATCAAAATATCAAATTTTATAAAAGTGGGAGACTAAGTGTCTCTACTTTAAAATAGAAAAACTAAAATTGTAGATTTTAAAAAATAAAAAGACCAAAATTATATTTAAATCTAAAATATTTTATATTGTCAATCAATAATAGGGTATGACTTTTCATTTATTTATTTTTTTTGAACGTTGCTCATGTCCTTTGGTTGATGTTTAAATACTAATATTCTGATATACTATAGTTTATTTAAGAGATTAATCTCTTCCAATAGATATTCCTTATAAACAATTCTAAAAATCAAACATATGACCACATGCTTAAAGAATATAATTATTTATCAACTATACTACACTATATATTATAAAAGTTAATAAAAAATATAATACCATACATGTCTATTTATAATTAGATAATAATATATAAATCTTTCATATTTTTTTTAAGTACATATACTGCTACACTATTTACCCATAAAAGAATTCTACTACTATTTTACCATTCACTTTACAACTTTATCTAGAAATAAAGAAGCAAAGATAAGTTGACTATGTTGAGTTTTGACTCATTTGTAGAAGTCATTCGTTCTGATTGATTTAACAATTAAAACATCATTAGGGAGAAAGAATGCCAATGATGAAGTGAAATCTTCCGATTCTTACATTTTTATATAATGGAGTTTGTTAATTTAGCCATGTGGGGCAGAATCCAGTTATTGATTCGATATTGATCATAGAGACCATAAAGGGATATTTTTTTATTCAGTTTGTGGATATAAAATAAGCTTAACATAATCTTTTCACCCCCTATAAAAAGAACTATATGCAACTTTGTTGTGAGGGTTGATATCAGTCCTTTTCTATGTTGCCACTTCAAGAAAGAGATGGGTGTGGGGTAAATAGAGAGAGAAGATAAAAAGTAGTCTATATACAACCAATTTGGATGGCTTAAATTAATTATATCTATCTCATATTGTTTAGATATTCACCTATGGGGCCATCACCATCTTGGCATTCTCCTTGTTCTTGTTTCACACAACTTGCTTTACCATCTTGAAAAAATATACCATAATCTCATTCGGAAGTTGACAATGTTTGAGAAAAGAAAAATAGAAATTTAGGTTCTTTTCATGGTATAAATGATCTGAACTAGTGAATATGGCATCAAATTTGTGATAATTGATGGGGAGAATATGGAAAGAATCACGATGGTGGTGTGACTTGATAGCATTTTGCAGTTCAAGTACAAGCATGGAAAGTCCCCACACACACCCCTAATGCAAAGGAACAAAAGAAAAACACTGTGGGAATTCGTGTTCTAAAAGAAACTTAAACCAATGGTTGTTTGTTTCAAGAATTGAAGATAAGAATGTCATATCACTAACTCAAGCTGTGGAAGAAAGCATGTGATTTTAAAGTGTAGGATAAGAATGAAAGTTAACACTATTTCAAGATATATCAAATTTTCCATGACGACTACGGTATGCAAGGTAAACATCTTGCGTAACTTACAAAGTGAACCGTGATCGTTGGATTCATTTGAATTTTCATCAGACGGTTCTTATTTTTTTAATTTTTAATTTTGTTTTTTTTCTCAATCTTCCCTTTCTACCCTTTGTCTTTTACCTCTTCTCTCTCCTCGTTCCTTCCAGAACCTTCCATCAACAATCATCCACCACCAAATCTCCACCGCAGGCAACGGGAATGGAGTCGGAGATGGCACCGTTTACCAGAACCAAGCACCATGGCATCCTCGTCGACACCATCGCTGACCTTGTCACCCTCCAAATTCGATGCATCGATCGCTCTCACTTCCGCTTTGTCGCCCTCCAAATTTGCCGTCCCTCCGGCCGCCTTCAAGGGATTCCTAACCTCCTTGACAGCATCATGTGGGGCATGCCGCATCAAAGCAAATTCTATAAATCGATTTCAGAAATGTGATGTTATGCAATTTGTAAGAGAGCGAGGGCGTAAGCGAGAGAAGAAACCTTGAAGCGTTTGTGGAGACGAGAGTTAGAAGCCACGAGATCCTTGAGGATCTTGGAGTGAGAGCATCGATGGGACGCTTGAGGTCGTCGATGCCGGAAGAGGCCAAGTTCCTTGGGTTGGCGATGTTGCTCGAAGCTCTGTGGTCGCAAGGTGGAGAAGTGCTGGTGGCGAGAATCTGCAAGGTGGAGCTCTTAGGTAGCAAGGTGGAGAAGTCGCTCTCTTGAAAATCACTGGAGAATCCGCCACCAGTGAAGTCACCGTCGGTTTGGTGGTGGCGGCGACGATCGCATAGGGACGTGAAAGAGAAGGACGGACATGGAGATTCATGGTGGATTTGTCGTCGGAGCTGGAGATGGATAGTGAAGGACAAATTAGTAAATGGAAGAAAAAAAGAAAAACGAAAAATAAAATAAAATAAAACACAATCCAACTACTCTTTTTTCTTTTGCACGGTACGAGAGATGTTTTACTCTCGTACCATAGACTCCTTCCAAATTTCCCTACCTTGAAAACTTTTTTCTTTCACCAAAAGTTACTCTTTAATGCCTTTTACCTTTTTTTTTTATCTTACTTTTTAATTGGGTAGATTTTATTTTAAGAGAATTCTTTGTTAATATAAGAGGAATATTATTAACACATTCCTATAATACTCTTTTTTAACACTATTTACTATTGATTGGAGTTCATATGGAAATTATTCCAATTTCAAAACAAGTGATGTTGAAACACATACTCACAAATCATATTTAATAACATTTTAGGTTTTCAATGAAGTAATATATATTTTATTCAATGAAAAATCAACTCTGGATAGTTGTCAAGGTTCTAAATTCTAACTTTGTTGTCATCATGTAAAAAAAAATGAGATACAGAATAAATAATAAAGATAATTTCATAAAATTGTTTTGGTCATTAATTTATTTAGTTTTTTCTTATCTTAATGAGAAGACCTTAAAGATTCATTAAGTTAACAAATTATAAAGATTATTTAATAAAATTGTTTCGGTCAATAGTTCGTATCTTTATGAAAAAACATGAAAGATTCATAAATTAATATACAGTGAGATCCATGTTATTTGATGTACTCTACATTAATTCACTCAATAGTCAATAGTAAAACTTATATGACGTCCATTGGATAATAAATGGGACTAGATGACGTGAGATCAACATTTTTATAGTGGGCTCCACATAATTTCCCCGGCCCAAATAATAAAATGTGTCGAAAAAAGGTGCATTATACAATGTGTTGCTAACAATTTCTCTTGTTAATTTATGTGCATATGGATGCTATCGGAATACTTTAATCATATATTGTCTTAGTGTATACAACTTCACAAGTAATATTTTTAAGAGGGAAAAAAATTATGTGGGGCATTTGAGAGTCTATATAGAGACAGGGATACTGGTTTGTTTATGCTGTTAGTTGTTTGTTAGTGAATTAATTAACTATTGAATGAATTGAATTGTTTATAGTGAAGAGAAAGGAGACAGAAAATATGAATCACTTAGTTTATAGTTTACGACATTGAACAAAATTAACTATCAGAGAAAGTAACTTATATATTGAAAGTTATATTGTCATCTAATCATAAATTATTATATTAAAAATATTATAACTATTTTAAAAATTATATCAACAATTTTTATTAGTTGACAATATAAAAGTTTTTACACTAAAAGTGTATAGTGGTTAAAATCATAATTGTTCTTGATAAGTTGAGACATAATGATTGTCTATTTCAGACAAAAAACTTAGCTCATCATGTTACTTTCCCAGATCTACAAACAGTGCAAAATGCTCTACCTGATGGGACATAGGAGCTGAGAACAAAACTGGCCCATAATGAAGGACCTGTCTACTACAATTTTCTCAAAGTTACACAACAAAACTCTTCATTTGATATAAATTGCATGGCCACCACGCCACACAAATTTGGAGTTATATACATATCTTGGCGCTTTCAGGGTTGATTCCACCATCCAAACCCTCCAATTAAGGATGTTTGATTAGGTGCTGACTGCTATTTTAGTTAAAGGTGGAAGAACCTGAAAAGAAGAAAAAGGAGAAGCTAATGAAGAAGGAACATAGCAAATTGAAGGAGACTTGTGCAAATGGAGCCATAAAGTATGGATTATGATATGTAACAAAACCATGACCACAGGTTTCAAAGTGTGAGTTGTGCTTAGTTAGTTTTCATGGCTATTCCGATTGAGGGGACCGCAGTCGCGGCAATAACTCATTGATTGAGCGTGTGTCTATTTTTGAGGTCCCATGACAAGATAAACAACTTGGTACAAATACTTAGTGGTATACAAATTTTAGCAGTTAGTTGACTACCTTTAATTTTGATGCAGGGGACCACCCCAACATTTATTTGCAGCTTGACTATAGATAAAGCATCACTCACAAAGTGGAAGGTACATATTCAATTTTCATGACATTTTTTCATGATAAGGTAAACAAAATGTAAAAGTTCAGCATTCACCCTGTGAATAATTACTATCTGACGACAGCAGAAAAACGATAAGGAAGTGATTTCTTCTAGTTGAGAGAAAGAAAGGACTAAAGGAGCAATTAATCATGCATCACCTAACCTTTTCAAGTTTATGCATGCTCACCCAACATGTTGGTTTTGGTAAACTCTTATGCTTTGGTCATGCAAGCACCCTAGGAGGCTAGGACATCATGTAAGCTATAAAAAAACAAGGAAAAAAAGATGACCTAATCTAGTTGAATAAATCTTCTCGATCAAAAGGTATCATGCTATAGGCTAGGGATGCATCTTAATTTAAGTCCTTTCAAAGTAACTAATTATTACATCTCAAACAATGAGTGGCTCACATATTAGAAATTATAGCCCAGCCTTTAGTGTGCTTATGCACATCAGCATACGAAAATCCACACAAATATATTATGTTATGTTATGTTCCATCTAACATGATAAGAAAATAACAACTGTATTACTTTTAAGGTAGCCAGCCCCTTTTACCAGAAACTAATTTCTGTACATTTAATTTATTATAGCGTTGCATGGCTACCGATTTTTCTTGAGGTATTCACCTCTAGATCTCATAACCTTTTTTATTTTATTTTACCCCATTCTTGATGCTTTTGGTTTGGATAATATTGTACAATAGATTCATATATAAATAACTAATATATATATATATATATATATATATATGAGCAGGCAGACATACAGTGAAGCATACAAGCCTTACAAGGGCTTCTATCATCTTGCAATTATCTTGTTAGTTACGCCATAGGTACTCAAAAGCATGCTTTGAAACTAATTAACCTGTGAACAATGACAACTAAAGATTGTTAATGAAAATTATAGTATCAAAATTCTCAAGATAAAGTGGATTTTAACTAAAAGATCATTTTTTTTTTTTTTATAAAAGGTAGGAATGATAAAATATAGAACTGTAGAATGTCATGAAATGGTGTTGAATAATTTGTGTTTAGATAGTACTGAAATTAAACACTCAATAGAAGTTATGCAATGTGAAACTTATAATGATGATATAGTCTGGAATATTAAAAATAGCAGAGAAAAATGAGACCAATTCTTGCATCCATTCATAAAGAGCTATGCAACAGCCAAAATCATTGGCATAAAATAACATTTGATATGCCAGTGCAGAATGCTTATAGAGCAAGGATTATTCAAATAGGTTATTTCTTATCCTAGCCAAAGAACAAGTGATTGTTTAAAAAGGTTTTTTAGCTGTCTACATGGTGACAAGTTAGTGTCTGTTTGTCACCATCTGTTTACCAACAGGTAAAAGGTACAACTTCTCCATATAATTGAGGTGGTATCCTCATTTTGTTGTTAGCCAAAGCAAGGTGAAGAATGTAAGTGGCTTACCCATTTTGGCACTCACAGCCTCATCAACATTTGCTGCTCCACTCATGTTTCCACTGCTGTTGCGGGGTGTAATCATTGTTTGACTCTGTCGTACTCCCTGGGGACCATATCTGAATACATTCATTGGCTTCAAGGCAAAAGCAAAATGCAAGGAAAATAAATTTCAATAGGTAAACAATGGAGAACTTATCAAGAAGGCATAAGGGGTTTTAGGTGGGGGAAAAATGCAAATAAGTTCCTCTTGAAAGAAACTAATTACCTGAGAGGCATTTTGCATAAGATGATACCCCATGTAACGTGCATATTGCTCTGAAAGAGCTGGATTTTGCATCTGATTTTGGTAATTAAAGGCACCCAAAATAGGATTTTGGCTCATTAATGTCTGGTTTGGTGTCTGAGACGCAGATACAGACTGATCAGGCGGCACTCTCGGTAATTGCATCGGATTGTGAATAGGAGGGAAAGGCGGTGTAGCCATTCCCATACCCATTTGTGACATATAGTGCTGAAATCCTGGAAACATCATTGGTGCCATGCCAGATCCCATCCACATTAGCTAGCAGCAACAACATAATTGTTTACTTCAGTTGTTTGTAATGTGAGACAATAGTCATATGCAAGATATTATGTGGGACATATACCTGAAGTTGTAACTGAAGTGATTTCAAGTATTCGATTGCCTCTTCCAACATTGATGCTTTGTCTGTCTACAAATACACCCCTTACTCAGTTTTTAAACCAATATATGATTAAATCTCATAAAATAGACAATCAATTTCTATGTACTTGCATGTTGTCTTATTCACTTGACTAATTCTCACATTATTGTATTTTCAAATCTGGTCCAATTGTTTTATGCTAAATATGGATCTTAACAGTACTGATTTTAATTTTCCTTATAAAATCAACAAATTCTTTTTTTAATCATTTAAAAAGAAAGCAATTTTCACAGCTTCCTTGTTGACTGTATGACTTTTAAACCTAGCAGTCAGTGAATCACAATTGCAGCTTTATCTGACTCTGAATGCATCTCCAAAGAACATGTTGTGACTTATGACAGTATGGTCATCACTCATTATGATAACTAACCTTGTTACTGTGAGGTATGAGTTGTTGCAATGCCTTCATCTTCTCATTGATCCGGTCTCTCCTTTTCTGCATCAATAAAGCAATTCTACCACTTGTAAGAATAAATTTTATGGAAATTAACTTCGCAAGAAATGCATCAAAAAATCCCACCCTTTCAGATAGATTATGCACTGCAGCAGCGCGGTTCCTTCGAGCCAACCCTGCACGTTGAGATGACTTGTTTCCAAGTGCTGATTTAAGTTCTGTGTCCTATTAAACATAAAGTGATAGCTCATTGCGCCAAAGAATAACAGCATCTAATCATGAAGGTAACTAACTAGAGAGAGGGAGGCTTCACCTCACTTTGCTCCTCAGATTCTTCCACATCTATTCCTTTTCTTTTTTGGCCCTGGTTTCTGGTAGATAACGAACAATTTTTTCCAAGACTACTACCTGAGCCACCGGATGATGAAGTTGCAGTTGGTTCAAGCATCTCCGATTTCCCTTTTTCATTCTGAGGAATTGTTCTCGGCACATGGTCTCTAACAGCTTCAGGCTCGGCGGATAAAGTAGTAGTCCAGACACCATTGCTGGATGCCTTGCTTGCATCTGGATCTTGGGGAATGTGATTGCTACCACAGTAACTTGATCCAACTGTCATCAATGAGCACTCTCTAATATCATTTTTTGACATGTTACCAGTAATTTTGTCCCTAAAATGCTCGTTAGCCGATGCTGAAGAAACATTAAGGGGTGCTGAAAAGTGAGAGAAGTTTTGGACCTTACATGATCCACCCAAGTCATTATTGTTTTTCTGCGGTGAATCAGAAACATGGAATCTTGGAGCAGGTATAGGAATTCCTGAGTATTCCTGAAAAGAGGAGGATTTCATGGTAGGTGATTGCGAAGTTACAGTCACATTGGGGGCACTAGAAGCATCCAATTTGGTAAACTTTCCCTCTTCAAATGGTTTGATTTGCTTATAGGACTCAACTTCACAAGGTGCCAGTTCAGATAAAAGGTTTGAACAGAACTCTTGTTCCAATGGATCCTCAAGAGGGTATTGGATCCATGAGACTGTCTCATCATCTTGAATCAAGTTACTTGAGTTCCCAAATGGCTCACTAGTCCTTAATGTTGATTGAAAATTCCTCTGAAGCGGTCTTGGCGTGATGGAATTCACAACCGGTTTTCTGTGTGTTTGGCTGTGCAACACTACCTGGCCATTTTGCCACAGAAGCTCTACAAGCTCTTGGTCCACCCTGTAGAATAATTGACCACATGGATTGTTACAATTTAAGCAGAGTTAATTGGGACTAAGAACAGTATTCTGCTTTGAGAGAAATAAATTGCACACACTCTATCATGGGCTTCTTTTGATTGGTGGTGGTGACACAGGAATCACTCCCAAAATTCCAATCAGGAACACTGTTGTTCATGGCTAACCAAATCAGTTGTCTGTTGGCACAAAAAAGAAAATAACTTTAGATTTTGAATATAATAGAAAATCAAAACCAAAGACCCTTTTGAGTGCCAGATTTTGAGTCCTTGAGCACACCCTTAAAAGAAGAATAAAATAATCTGTTTACCAGCAAACTGAATAATCAAATAAGCATAAACAATTTTTAAATTGAAAAAAGAAAAGGAATAGAAACAGAAAGAGAAAAACTTTGAGTGGGTCATGTGTGGAACTTTACTAGAAGAAGAGTGAACAAGCAAACCAATGAAGTGGAACCATGAATAGTTTTTGCCATTCTGAACTGTGAATAAATAATCACCCAAAATTCAAATTCCAAGGTACCAAAAAGGGAAATTCAACTCTCAGTTAAAGTTTGAAGGTACATGCACATTACAAGTTCAGAGAAACAAAAACAATGAAATACAATAATCTGAACAAAACATTAAACCCAACAAATTGGGCAAATTTTGAGACAGCCAGCTTGCAGAAAGCTGTGTACTAACTCCACAAGTTTCATAAGCAAACACAGACTCAAAGAAAAACAATTCCCAAAACCAAAAGAAAAAACAAACACTTTGACAAATGAAAGAGATAGAAAATGATGAAACTTTTTTTTTTTTCACTTTAATTATTACCATTAGTATTTCCAGCAATCACATTAAGACAAGGAGCAGAAAAAAGAAGAACCCCACCTGAGCTAAGGCCTAAGTGCAAAGGCTGATAGATTTTTCTGACTTTGTGTTGTTGAACTAAGAAGGTTGCTAGAAGCTAGAAACAGAAGCTCCTTGTTTGTTCTCTCTTTCTCTCTGTCTCTTGCTCTCTCCACAAGTGTGTCCGAAGTGTGAGAACAAAGTAGTATATAGAAGAGTTTTTAACAGCAATAAAGACAGTGACATCAACACAGAGAGAGAGAGAAAGAGCAAAATTCCTAGAGCAAAATTCCCAAGGTGAAATGGTGCTTCTTGTGCTTCTCCACTGCGACAAAAACATGGCTACATGGGAATAAATGAACATGGGACCAGTTGACGGCTATTAATAATAAATAAAAAAAAAATTCAACAGATTTAGTCATAAATAAATACATTACTAACGTTTAAGAATGTAAACCAAATTTAAACTGGAATAAAGTAGAATTTTTTGTATTATCATTTAATCATAAACTTTTATATAACTGAAAGTAATCAACTTCTACAATAATTATTTTAAAGATTATATTTAAATTAATGTATAATTTATTAACTTTTTCATTAAAAATATATTAAAATTAAACTCTATAAAGTATTTTGTTTTAATTGTTAAAGAATTATACATGTTAATTAAATTATATTTTAATGAATTAAGATATGGTTATACAGTCTTATATGTTAACGTATAGATCATCTAATTTTTCAAGAAGGGATTTGAACTTTACTTCACATCGGAATCATTATCATCATCATAATATTAATATAAATATTTATTGAGTTTTCTACAACATTTTTCAATTTATTTTTTATATAATATGTATTAAATAAATTTTATACAGAGAAGTCACAGATATTGGTGCGTGAAACAGGCTTGTAGGAATCAAAATCTACGATTCAGGTGAGGTAATTGGAGGATCTGATGGTGATTTGAAAGGCAATGTGATTAGGGTTTGTGATTTCAAATTTGAGGAAAAAGTATTAGAAATTGTGAATGATGAAATTATTTTTTGTTTTGTAACAATTTTTAATTGTTATTATTTAAATATTTTTAACAGAGAACCAATTTCAATTATTTCAAATGAATAAATAATTAAATTAAATTTTTAAAAAATAAGAATTAAATTGAATAAAAGAATTATGTATCACGAAATATTATACATAACTTTATTTCTTTATGGATATAAAGAGATTATTTTAGAAATTAAATTTATAATCAACAAATTATCGAAACATTTTATTATTGTATCAAGATTCATTCTCTAAAAAATATTAACTTATTTTTATTTAATAGTTTTATAAATAATAGAAAACTATAGGAAAATGCGTAAAAAGATAAGTATTAAGATATGAAATACCAAATATGCTTATCTGGAATAGTATTTAAAACGAAAGGAAATCTAAAGCTTGAAGCACATGGTGGGTGCTATCTCAAGTTTCGTGGAGGAGGATGCCACTTGGCAGTGACAAGCTGTGTTTTCATTGGGAAATGATAAGGGACACTGCTGTCAGAAAAAGATGTGGCTCTCATGCATCTTCAAATTATATCAAAACACCAAGAACCTATCTGATATTATTATTACTTGTTATTTTAATAATAATACTATTTTGCAGCCTCAGAATTCCCACGTGTGTATTATTGTAATAATTAGATTATTATCAACTTGGAACACATAACTCCAAACATTTTTTTATTTTATTTCTGCAGGAGTAAATTTTCTTCTACTTGTAAGAAATTGTTGTGTTACAAACGAATGTGGATCTGACATAGGTTTCCATTTTTCTTGGGCACGGTTGCACTACCCTTCCTGGCATAGTGGCATGTACCCATAAAGGCGATACATGAAATTATTGTTACAATTTATGATCGAATATGACTGGAAAAATTCTTTCAATATTTTTAGCATGCAATATATTTCTCTCAGTGAAATTGTGCTCAAATTTTGGAAACCAAAAAATATAATTAAGAAAAAATATTTTATTAAAATTAACGAAATATTTTTTTTTATAAAGATCAATGATGAGCATAAAATTGATCAGTTTTTCACACCTATATCATGGTCATTTTTTTAATATTTTAAAGTTACATAGTAAAAATATTAATCCAAGGCTAATTAATTTAATTATAATATTAAACTTTGATTAAATATGTAATAATTAAATATATATTATATTTTATTGAATAATACGTTAATAAAAATTTATAAGAATTTAATTAAATAAAATATTAAATTAATATAAAAATATTATATTAAATATAGTCTAAAAAATTAAAATGCACAGTTAAAATGATAATTGCAACTACTTATATGTAAAAAAAAAAAAAGAAGAAGAAGAAGATCGAAGGAATTCATAGCGCATATTCGAGTCACAAACAATGTTGGTTTGATGTGCAACACATGAAGGGGATATAACATAAGACTTTCTCGAGCAAAAGAACCCAAATAATATAAATTAAATAAAAAATTACGAATTTGGGACTGTTTTGAAACTATTTACCAATCTGAGGCAGTTGGTCACGCCTAGAACTAGGCGTGACTGGGGGGCAGTCACGCCTGGTTCTGGGCGTGACCAGTCATGTCCAGTTTTGGGTGTGACCAACTGCTTTAAATCCCCCTGTTTTTGGTTTTTCACCACATTGCCTGTTGCGCCTTCTGTCTGTCTCTAAAGCTTTTCTCTAACCTCTCTCTGCCAACAGGTAAGTTAATTTATTTAACTTATGAGTATTATTTAATATATTATTTTGTTGATTTTTAAATTTGTTAGAACCATATTAGTTATTTCATGTTGTAGAAAAATGTTAGGTTATAGGATTTAGTTTAGTTGTCAATTACAATAATTTTAATCAATTTAGTGACTTT
>PYAF01005901.1:1172019-1209878 GCA_007407185.1 Glycine tomentella
ATTATAATTAAAATTTATTAAATAAAATATATTTTTTAAACTTATTTCAATAAGTTTGATAAGTAAATTTATGACATAAGTACTCATGTAACAGAAGTTTATTGAATAAGTAATTAATTAAACCGTTTATTTAAACGCAGCTTTATTGGTCTAACTGAAATGAAAACTAGTAATATTTTTAAGAAAATATTTTTCATATTATGTAGTATAGGAAATAATAAATAAAAAATAAAATTATAAGAAATTAAATTAAGTAAACCATTAAATAATTCATATAAAAGAACCATATTATGTATTTTGTAAAATAAATAATTAATAATAACAAGAGCTATATCGATAAACAGATACAACTTTACATTTGATTTAGAAGGTGCATGCTATATTCTAGAGTTTTTCAACTGGAAAACCAATAACAGGTTTAATTTCTGAAGCCAAACTACGCAGCTCAGCTACCTCTTCATTAGTTAGTCTCCAGCCAAGTGCACCTCTGAATTCCTCAGCTTGTTCTGCTGTCTTGGCTCCTGGAATTGGCACAACATTGCCTTGTGCTACCAGCCAGTTCAGGGATACCTGACAAGAATAATTTGGTGTGTTATAAAATTTGTGACCTAGGAAATTTGCCAAAAGGAATATTTTTTTGGTTTTGATCAGAAAATATCATAACAAATTCTATGTTATATAAGGCTTGGTTGAATTGTGGAGAAGACAAAATCACTACTCTAAAGGATCTTTAGTTCCTATATTTTCGATCAAGTGTGGTCAGAGTCCCTATACCTTCATATTGATAAATTCGGTCCTCAAACTTTAAATCCACGTGTTTGACTGGTTAATTAGTCTCTCCTAACTTTAAAAACATGATAAATTCTTAGAGAGGAAGGATTAAATTCACATGTTTCAAATTTGAGGACCATGGCCATGCTTGATCCTATTAGTTTATAGAATCTAAATTCTCTAAAATGAGAAAATGCGTAAAGTGAAGAATTAAGGATACATCCACCCTTGATATGAATGAAAGTAGTTTGTAAACTAAACCTACTAGTATATACAAATACACCTTTTTATTTTTACTTTACACACTTATTCACTGTAGAATAGTCAAATCCAAGTTTCTGATATTCAGGTCTGTGGTAGCATACAAAGTGTGTTCTAGTGTCTTCACTACACTGTTTAAGCAGGCTGAAACAAACATTATACCAATAGTCAAACGTTCAACTTATATAATGATATATAATGAAACTAAGGAGCAGTATGAACCTGTGTTGGAGTTTTATCATACTTCTCCCCTATTTCACTGATCTTGTTCAGCAAAGGTTGGAGCTGCAAAATAAATACACCTTGAAGAAGTAAATAATGAGGTTGTAGGTTATTAGATCTGTAAATACCAGAAGAGCAGTACCTTTGTTAGAAATTCTGGAGTATAGATTCTGCCTCTTGGCCCACTTGGTGGTTTATCAGGTGTGTACTTTCCAGTGAGAGCACCTGTTTAAGATAAGGATATTGCATGAATATTTATAGCAAATTTCATTGTATGGAGTTGGAATATATTAGGCAAGTATCAGAGCACCTGTTAAAGATAAGGATATTTGGTATGAACTATTAAAATTTCATTATATGGAGTTGGAATATTATTATAGATATGCATATGCTTATTATGCTTAGGTATTATTTTTCCAATTTTTTTTTTTTTTTTGAAATAGGTTAACTCTTGCGAATTTGAGTGTTTGTAAATCAAGTTTAATCTGCACCAGCACAAATTGTTAAAACTGAAGTTTGAAAATCCAGTAATTCTGAAAATAATAATAATAATAATTCATGAAAAAGTTAGGCCTAAAAAAAACAAAACCTTAAAAGAGGGGTGCTGAATTTTTTCAAGCATCAAAGATAAAGTGCCTATGTTTCATGTCAGAGGTTTTCTTGTCTCGAGTTTCTGTAAACCAAATTTTATGCTATCTTTAAGTAACTAAACTTTAATGTGTTGGATTATAATTCATAAATATGATTTTGTTATGCCTCTGTGGCTTTGGCATATAAGTTAAATGTAAAATTGTTTTAAAAAAATTATAAAATAGACATACTAAACATATCCAATAATGAAAAGGAGTTCACCTTGAGCAATTGGTGAATATGCAATTATTGTTATCCCAAGTTCATCACAGGCAGCCTTTACACCATTTTCTTCAGGGGCCCGGTAGATGAGGCTGTAGTTTACTTGGTTTGTAGCTAACGGAATACCTCTCTTCTTAAGCGTCTCATAAGCCTCACGGAGTCGCTTCTCTAATTATTGAAAAGAAAAAAAGATGTTAAATAATTATGGTGATAGAACTGAACCAGAACTAGCAACCAATATTTTCTTATTGAAATTCTGCTACTGCTATATATATATATATATAGTGTATACCAATACCAGTGGCAGGTTTGAACATAATTAGTAGAACTCTTCCTCACTCAGCAGAAACAACATAAAAATAGGAAATACAGAGTCTCAGGCAATTTGATAGGCCAGGATCTCTCCCAACAGTTATTTGATTCTCTATATATCCCACCTCTGATAAACCTTGATAATATTAATCATCAATCTAACTATGTTGTCACTAACAAACATTCATCTTAGCACATTAAGATGTTATACATTAAGGGAATTACCCTTTTCTCGGTAGAACTGATACATGGTTTTGCACAATATTGAAGACTTCAAGACATATTATGGTAATAAAGAATTACCACTATAGTTTGAAACTCCAACAGCCTTCACAAGTCCCTTCTCAACAGCATCTCCCAGACCATCAATGTACCCTGAAAATTAATTAATTGAGGAATTAAGCATTCTCTTAATCTGATATTGAATAAGTAAATAGACATCTGATTCCATAAGCCTTTTTAAATGAATGGTTTATGAAATAACTTTGCTACACTGAGCAACCTTCATTTCCCCAAACTCCAGGCCTGAAAAGCAAGAAATTACATTATTAACAGTGTTATTAGATAAAATAACATCATTCAACAGGCTCATAATGTACTGACCAATGAAGCTGATAAAGATCCACTGAAGTCAGTCCTAGTCGACAAAGGGAATCTTTAAGGGCATTGAGAACACTTTGACGGCCAAATCTCCACGGCAGTGCAGCAAACTTGGTTGCTACTTCAATCTCAACGTCTGGATCCTTTTCTTTTCTTTCCTTAATATATCTGCAGATAACAAACATATGGAAGCATCAATGTGAACCTTTCTTAATTACAAACTGCGTAGGAAAATCATGTAAGCTCATACCTTCCAAGAAGAACCTCAGAATTTATGGCTCCTAAAGCAAGCTGAAAAGAGGAACATCTTTGGTGAATTTACTCTCATCAAAGAATTCAAGTAAAAATTCACACTCACCCCAGAGCCATAGACTTCAGCAGTGTCAAAAAAGGTTAGACCTCCATCAATACTGGTATTGAAAGCAGCTCTAGCAGCCTTCTCATTCCTATCTACAAATACACAAAGCAAACATTAATACATTCATAATCTCATATTTTCCATTTAGAAACTATTTCAATCCATTCAACTCTAAACACCACATATATTAATCTGACAGAAAAGAGGACACTTCATGGTGTCTCAATTCTGCAACTTTTATATATCATAGCATCTAACAACACCTTTAGTAGAAATATACATTTAAAACAAGGATCAAATAAAATTCCAATAGAAACACAAAGACAAATAGAAGCTTTGTAACAAAATCAGTTTCCAAGATTCATTAAAGAAATTACTACTATGACTACCAAGAATATAGACAGACAACAGGAATATCTACAGTTCCATCTATTAAATAACACTAACGAGGAAAGAAAATTCTACATTTATATCTAGGAGCCCTGGCATAGCGTTAAAGTTGTGTATTGGTGACTTGTTGGTCATGGGTTCGAATCCGGAAACAACCTCTTTGCATATGCAAGGGTAAGACTGCATACAATATCCCTCCCCCTTACCTGCGCATAGCGTGGAGCCTCCAGACAATGGGGTACGTAGTTTTTTTTTTTTATAGTTTTTAATACAGGAATTTCATAAATCAAGCAAAGTAAGACCATGGTCATGATAGTTGTTGAATAGAAGCTTGCTATATGCACTAAGTTTTCTTCAGATCTCCTATGTTAGTATTAGATCCCCCCCCTTCTCATAATTTTTTTCTTATTTTCTTCAAATTCAGTTTACCAGCACATAAAATTCTAATACTAGATATAAGCTCCACATAAAGCAAGACCAATTGATTAGAAGCAAACAATTTGGAATTATCAGTCTCGGAATCAAAGAACTGTGACAAGGGTATTTTCTGAACTGAAATGCACTTGTTCCAGTTTCATTATTTATATTGGAGATGATTTGCTTGAACTATGATATCAGGTATTTGAATTCTTTTCAGATCAATTCTTACTTTCACATTCACTTCTCTCAATTTTTGTTTTGGTACTTATTGCTGCATGTCACCTAGACCTTAATGCTACAAACAAACACTTGTTATGATCACTATTATGTTTCAAATAAGAGAGCTTCCACAATCCACATCACTCATACAAGCCAACTATGCCGTAGTAGCCATATATTAATGTAGATAAACGAGAAAAGTATTACTATAACATCATTAACATGGGATTCCAATTCTTTCCCATCACACCTTCTAGACAACTTCCGAAGATTATGGTACAAAAGCTAACCTAAAACTGGTTTCAGACAGAAAATAATGTGACTCCCTCAGGTGACAACCGACAAAGAAAGCAACAATCCTCAAATTGCTGTCAACTTCCCCACCCCACCAAAATGGATGGCAATTGTTGCACAATCCAACAATCACATGTTTGAAAATCAGTAGGCAATTTAACACTAACACTGAAAGCTATTTTCTTGGTATGTGCAACTCTCTGCCCCCATCATTGACCATTGATAGAGTGATAAAAAAAACTAAATAATATCAAAATGAGTTTAATATCTATGCAAAGTCAGTATATAAAAAAATCACTGTCAACCAATTTGAAACTACAGTAAATATGACCTTTTAAGATCATTATTATAAAAGTCAACAAACAACTTATCATACATGCCAATTTGTAATTGGATGCAAATGTAAAAAGTCTTTATTACTAACACTATTTACTCCTTAATTATTTATTGCATATGTTTTTACTTTGGACTAAAACCATATATCATTCTGTTAGATACAAAGATTAAAAATGCATAATTTTTTGTAAAGAGCATAAATCTAAAAATTGTGATATTTTCAAGAAAAAAAAAATCATATACCAAACCCCAAAAAGAAAAGAAAAAATAGAAAAAGGTAAGTTACCATTCCATTCAAAATTGTTCCAGTAAGTGGTATCACCCCAAGACCAAGCTCCAATTCCAACCGTTGAAACCTTCAAATCAGAGCCACCTAACTTCACCTTCTGCTCCACCACTGTATTAAGAGTAGCAGAACCCTCTGAAGCAACAGCTCTTATTCTGTGAACTCTTGAGTTACACATCACAGTAAAACAACCACTGCTTATGTGAAGGGCCATGGGGCAAGTAAAACCAGTTCAAATCCAACAACGGGTATGTGGGTATGAAACTAAAAAAAATAATCTAAATTGTTATTGAAGTTCAAGAGGACACAATTTTTAACACAAGGTTTCAATACATATGGTATAAAAGTGACAACTAAGAATCCAAATGTCCCTTGGAAATTGAGAAAACAAAAATTAGAGAATGGTGAAAGATATGATGAGGTAGAATGAAGAAAGTGGCAGAATTTAGAATTGTGGTTTGTAGATGAATGGTGGGGTTGAAAGGGTACACGTTATTGCAATCTAGTGGACGATGAACCGTTGAAGTGATCACTTGTGGACCGGTTTGAAATTTTTGTATTTTCAATTCTCAGAAATAGAATTCTTCCACGTGTACAAAAATAAAAAAATAAAAAATATTCTTGTTTATATTAAAATATTGTTTTCAGTTTTTTTAATTTAAAACTTAGACTAAATTATATAATTTTAATTTTTATACATTATATTTATAATAATATAAAATATTTAATCATAAATTATCGTTTGAATTTGTAAATTTTTTTACTCCTTAATCAATCACAAATCAATCAAAATTTCTTCTTCTTGAATGATGTATGATTAATTTATTAATTTTTATAATAATTATTTTAAAGTCATAATAATAATTTTAATTGACTAATAATGTAAAACATAATGTAAAATAAAGAAATTAAACTCCAAATTTATTATTATTATTTTCTTGTTTATAATATGTGTATAAAATATTTAAAAAGTAAATAAATTAGAGATTTGACTAAAATATAATAATAATAATAATAATAATTAATAGTAACTTAAATTTTTTAATTAATAAAAATTAAACTTTTTTATAAAAATCAGCAAATAAAAATTAAAGGAAAAATTAGAAAGTCACAATGCTCTGTACACTAATAATATATGTCTTATACAGGAAAATTTAAATAAATAATTTGAAAAAGGGGACAGTTTTTAAAAAAATTAAAAAATGGGATAGTTGAGCATGCCTAAATTAGGCGTGTTTGGATTCTATATAATGCCAAAAAAAGTAGCTTTTTACCATTGTCACTATTTCACCTTTTGTGTGTAAAAGTTTTTACGGTTCGCTTTAGAGTTTGAGTAGCTTTTTCTTGCATCGAAACTCTGCCAACAAGTAAGTGGATTTTATAATTTAGCATGCTATATTATTGAACTGTTAGTGCCGTACATTTTATGTTCGTAGAAAATTGTTAGGGTGCACATGTTAGTGACGTACATGTTAGGTTTGTAGAAAATTGTTAGGTTCGTAGAAAATTTATTAGGTTACTAAAATGTTAGGTTTGTACATGTTAGTAAGAAAATTGTTAGGTTCGTACATGTTAATAGGAAAATTTATCAGTTCGTCCATGTTAGTGTTAGCTATGTACTTGGTAGGTTTTTAGAAAATTGTTGGGTTCGTAATTGTTACGATGTAAGGTTTAGGGTTTAGGGTTTAGGTTTTATGGTTTAGGGTTGATGTTGTTTATGATAATTGTTTAGTGTTTAGGGTTAAGGGTTTGAGTTTAGGGTTTAGAGTTTAGGGGGTAGGGTTTTATGGTTGATGGTTTAGGGTTTAGGGTTTTGTGTTGTGAATGTGTTTAGGGTTGATGTTGTTTATGATAGAGTTTAGGGGGTAGGGTTTTATGGTTGATGGTTTAGGGTTTAGGGTTTTGTGTTGTGAATGTGTTTAGGGTTGATGTTGTTTATGATAATTGTTTAGTGTTTAGGGTTAAGGGTTTAGGGTTTTGTGTTGTGAATGTGTTTAGGGTTGATGTTGTTTATGATAATTGTTTAGTGTTTAGGGTTAAGGGTTTGGGTTTAGGATTTAGGGTTTATGGTTGATGTTTTAGGGTTTAGGGTTTTGTGTTGTGAGTGTGTTTAGGGTTGATGTTTTTTATGATAATTGTTTAGTGTTTAGGGTTAAGGGTTTGGGTTTAGGGTTTATGGTTTAGGGGGTAGGGTTTATGGTCGATGGTTTAGGGTTTAGGGTTTTGTGTTGTGAGTGTTTATTGTAAGGTTCATTGTTTTGTGTTTAGGGTGCTTGGTTTAGGGGTTAGGGTTAGTGTGTATGGTGTAAACAATTAGGTTTTATGGTTTAGTGTTGATGTTGGTTAGGTTAATTGTTTAGTGTTTAGGGTGTTCGATTTAGGGGTTTAGGGTTAAGGGTTAGAGTGTATGGTTAGTGGTTTATGGTTTGTGGTTTAAGGTTTAGGGTGTTTGCTTTAGGGTGGCATTCAACAATGTTTTGGGTTTAGGGTGTTTGGTTTAGGGGTTAGGGTTTAGGGTGTTTGGTTTAGGGGTTAGGGTTTAGGGTGTAGGGGTTAGTTTTTATGGTTTAGTGTTGACGTTGGTTAGGTTAATTGTTTAGTGTTTAGGGTGTTTGCTATATGGGTTTAGGGTTAAGGGTTAGGGTGTATGGTATATGGTGGACGACACCATGTTGAATGGCACGTAAGGCCAAGTCTCAGTTGTGTTCATTAGATATGAGGATTTGGTTAAGGGTTTAGGGTGTTTGCTTTATGGCGTTAGAGGATTTGGTTAAGGGTTTTGTGTTTATGATGTTAGTTTTAGGGTTTATGTTTAAGTGTTTATGGTTTAGGGTTTAGGATTGATAGTTATGTACATTGGGTTTAAGTAATTTGATATGACAATTATTTGTAATGTGTTGTCAACTGAAGTCAAATTTTGTTTAATTTTAATTTTCATTTATTTATATTAAGATAGTGGTTAGATGACTGACTCATCTTCGAGTGATTCTTTGCGCTCTGGATCCGATCATGAGGGTGAGCCTGTGGGATTTTTGCGTAGGCGGACTTAGCGGACCCAAGTTTCACAAGCTGTGTGGAATGAGGGCACAACTCCCTTGTTGAAGACTTGACGTGGTAAAGCGACGGGGCCATAACACGACGATATACCTGACATCGTTAGTGATATGTTAGGAAATGCTGGCTTTCTACATGTAGCACTCATGTGACACATTCAGGTATGCAAGCAGGAAATGAGTACAGTAATCAATTTTATTTAAAATGAATGCATATGAATTGATTAGTTAATTTTTTTTAAGATCGATGCTGCGCTTATTAGTGCTCTAGTTGAGCGGTGGAGACCAGAGACCCATACCTTCCACATGCCGCAGGGAGAAATGACCATCACGTTGGAAGACGTATCTGGTATTTTAGATTTGCCCATCGAGGGCAAAGTCGTAACAAGAGTCATCGTGGCCGATTGGGAGACCGTCGTTGAGGAGGTTTTCGTTCATGAACCTCAGGCAGACACCGAGCTTAAAGGTGGATATTTGCGTCTGTCTTTCTTTGATAGACATTTTGCGCACTAGGGTGAGGTTCAACCCGATTTGATCGCTGTTATGCGCTTTACGAAGGTGCACATTGCACGACTTCTTGGATTATGGCTGTTGAGCGACAGATTCGAGGGGAGCATGGTCGCGGCGCGTTACGTCCCATTGCTTGCTGGGGACTTCAAGGAGATTGGAGCATATAGCTAGGGCTCTGCGGCCATTGCACATTTGTTTAGACAAATGTGCGAGTGCACAGATCCACGCAGAAGTGACACATGCTGCTTCAAGTGTGGGTGTGGCTGAGATTCCCACCCATTGCTCCAACCATTCTGCTTCCTACTCACCCGGAGTGGCATTACGGACACCGGTATGTTTTAGTATATTTGTTTTTTTTAACAATTTCTGTAATGCAGTCTTATAGTATTCTAATGCTAGTTATTTTGAAATAAGGTTTAACGCTTTAGGTCGGTTTTGAGCACACGAGCTGCTCTGGTATAGGATGAGATTGGAATCCCTCAGTCGGGATGAGGTACGTCTAGTTATTTGTAAGTGTTCATAACTGTGCATTCATGGATTATGTCGTTACATAATTGTGTGTTTACTTGGTCTATGCAGGTGGTTTGGCAACCATATCTACATTACGACTTTCTTGGTGCATCTGAGCAGCGGTGACTGTTGTGGATGGCAACTACTCTTGTTATATGCTTCCACACCGTGGAGTATTCGCAGCCGGACAGATGCATGCGCCAATTTGGGGGGGGGGGGGATCAGCCAATCCCACGTACTCCCAAGAAGTTGAAGGGTGTGCATGACCTTTCCTTGCGCGATAAACGAGAGGACAATTGGGTCCGTAAGTTGAGACCATTTATTAGACGCTGGGAGGTACGGGACCATCACATCGACCTTCCCCCTCTGGTTCAGGGCTTCATGTCACCAAACCATGAGTACATGGTTTGGTACATGGAAAATGGGAAGCGGTACATCTCAAAGATGGTTGCCAAGACTGGACATGGTGTAAGTTTTGCTACCATTATAATTTGTCTGTTTATCTTTATTATGATAGAACACATGATTCACATTAATCTTTATATATCTTAATTTATAGATTGATGGGTTGGAGATGTTGTACTTGCGCGCTTAGTCATTATCAATGGCCTGGTTACAGTCGCGAGTGGGTGCAGCATGAAGTCGGTCGCATAACCTCTATCTTTAGAGAGAGTTGTCGCCTGGAGGAGGCAGGGCTACATGCACCAGTCACCCATCTTCAGGAGGAGCCACAAGTGTCTGTTGGCGTTGGCCGTCGAAGACGGGAGGGGCATGGGCTAGAGCATAGACGACAATAGATGCATCATGTTTCTGAGCCCATTGTAGGTATCAGGCCTCGTACTTCGGGTTATTTTAGGCCTCCATATGTAGCATCAACATACAGCAACCATATTACGAGTCTCATCAGCAGGGAGACATGGGGTACGGGGGATGCAGTTCACAGTCATATGCCTCCACCCGCTAACTCCCAGCCTGTATATGTGGCTACTGCAATGGTGATGACATCAACGGATTTTGGGGCAACTAGTGACGTAGGTCCTACTGAGTGGACTGGAGCCGACATTGACGACATGCTCTCCGAGCTTGATTATTCTGTTGGAGGTTGTGGTGGTTGGCCATCAGATATACCGCATTCCACCCAAGCTAATGAGAATCCATAACCCTCATATTCAAAGCAGGACACTCCTTGTCCACCTCCATATATAGACCCTTATGGGGCAGACCCTTCTCAGCCAGACCCTTCCCCGCTACCTCGTAGACAGAGGCTACCAGATCGTCAGACGCGTCATTATCAGTGACCATCGGAGTCTTAGTTGTTTCTTCGTTTGTGTTTTTTCATTTCAGTTTGTAATACATTTAATTTCTTAATTTACATTTGTTTCGAACTTTTTTTATGGTGACAATTATTTAAATCAGTCAACATATTAACAATTAGTAATGCCGTGAAAAATAGTAATTGATAACATAGGCAACAATCCAAACGACCAACAACAGTACTTGATAAAAGAAGATAACGTAACCGACATTTAAAATGACAATGACAGTTGAACATAACCAAACCTCATAAACACTACTTAACACAATGAATCATTCTAGTCAACATTATAACCATGTCTCATTCCATTTGGGTAACTAGTTTGTTAAAAATAGCTAAAATCTCTATTGGACAATAACGTTTCCAGTAGTTGGATTTTGCTAACAACTTAAACACATCTTCATTGCTTGTCAACTCTATTATGTAATATTAAATTGTGTAGTCTGAATATTTTGCATGGTCTGGCTGTCGGAAAAACAATTTCCTTACCAGCTGTGAGTTGTGAATCCCATAAGGGGGGACCCCAACAGGCGTAACTTGCTTTATGACATCCTTTAGTGTTTTATTGTTGCATTCTGAAGGAACTTCAAAACTTATTGGGTTTGTTCCAGTGAAGGAATAACCCACAAAATCGCCTTGTCGTGCTATGTTCCACTTGTCGTTGTAATATAGCATTGCATCATGTGTAGGGACGATGATGGATCGAAATAGGTGGTTGAGTATACCATCGGGTGTTCTGTTGATGGTGCATAATATTTCTATAGGGCCAGCACTTGACATTTGGTCATTGCACATTAACATGGTGCAAACATGATCATCATTTGTGAATTGCAGAGAATGAAAAAAATATTGTTGACCTGCATGTATGGATGGCTGCCGGTAATAGATTTAATCAAGAAAATGGTCACTGGCTAGCAGAAGGGTGTCATGCATCCTGCTCTTGAGTTTCAGCAAAGAACACTCATTAAGAACTCGCATTGGTATTGGAGTAAGGCATTGAAAAGAAACGCCTTTTTCGTTGTGTTTCACTGATCCATTTGGAAAAATAAATGCTAATTTGAAGTTACCAATGGTCTGACTGCTTGTTTCTCCTAAGAATGCCATAGTATTCAGATTCAATTTCGATTGCGGAGGCATGTTGTGTGGGAGTGGGAGTGTATGCCTTATATAGGAGTCAGTGACGCCCAAATTTATGCTGTCCAGTCACGCCCTATTTGTTAGGCGTGTTAAATCACGCCTTATTTCGGCGTGTTTAGTCACGCCCATTTTGTTAGGCGTGTTAAGTCACACCGTATTTTGGCGTGTTTAGTCACGCCGTTATTTCACCATTCACTCCACTCAGCCTACTCACTGTCACTCAGGCGAGACAACCACATCCTTCTTCCTCTTTAGTCTTTTGTATTCCACTCTCTCTCAACTTACTTAGTACATCATTTTTACCCTCACGTTATTGTTTTGGATAATTGATTATTCTATTAAAACCTAATTAATAACTTTACTTAAAGTAACATTACACTCACATTATTATTTTGATCAACACACTACAACGGATTTCAATTTGAATTATATTACATTTATTGAAATTCCATGATTGTGATAATTGTTTTTTAGTGTGGTTGGTTTAGGGTTGATGGTTAACAGTTTAGGGTTATCCATTTCGAAAGCGTGATCGTTCTATGTCTAATCACATGCAAAACATGATGAGTAATATCACATCTCCCAACCAAATACAGGGGTTACACAACATTTCTATAAATCAAATGCATTAACATCACATTAATTAAAAAAACATAGTTACAAATTCATGAAGCACCACCACGAGTAGGACAATTTCGCCGATTATGTCAAACTTGCTTGCAAAGTCCGCATTTGACGCGTCTTGGAATTGTTTCCACTTCGTCCATCTCGTTACGTATTCTGGTGGACCTTGGACGACCCTTTGCACGCAACATTTCCCTGTCAGGTATGGCAACTGGACCTTCACTCGGTGGAATAGCACGTTCATTACCGATTGGCTGCCATGACAATGAATAAGCCTGAACAAAGTTGCTTACGAGGAAGACATCATCTACAAACTGAAGAGGATTTTGGTGAACATGTAAAGCAGCAGCTGCGGCGTGACTACATAGGTATTTGAAGGCTTTGAACTTGCCACACTGACAAGAACGCTCTGCAAGGTTGACTGAATATACCCTATCCCAGCCCTCCTCTACCTGAAATAATGTTTGCTCAACAATATACGTGCCTACATGGTGGCCTATAGCAAGGGTCTGATTATGCCTCATAGCATCAACCACATTTTTGCAATGTCGCTGTGAATGTTCAAGCTATGACACAGCCGCCTGACCTCTGCATACAAAATAATAAACCAATCGAGTGTACGTGTGCTTCACAAAAGCGATGATAGGCATGTTCCTTGCTCCCTTGAAGACCCTATTCACTGATTCTGACAAGTTTGTTGTCATATGGCCATATCTTCTCCCTCTAATCATATGCACATGTCCACTTTTCCTTAGGGATGTCATCAATCCATTCTGCAACCTAAGGACTGGTATCACAAAATCGTGCAAACGCGGTGTCAAAACCAACCATACTGGGAGTATAACCTGCTGAATAATAATAATAACATTAACACTATTCCGTTTACAAATGTGTCTCACCTTAATGTATTCAAAATAGTTGTTACCATACCTAAAGTCATGAGGCTCTTCTTCAATCTTGCACTCTTGAACCTTTGATTAAAATTACTGGCAATATGACGAAGGCAAAACAGGTGATGCGCAAAAGGTGGTTGCGAACTGGCATGATTCTCCACATCAGATATTATGCTCCGGTGCCGATCTGAAATGAGACATATATTTTGCATTTGGGTAACATGGAAGCGAATGTTAGCAAGGAAGTATTCCCAGGCTTCCAACGTCTCCCCCTCAACAATGGCAAATGCCAGTGGAAGACACTCATTATTTCCATCTTGACTCGTGACAATCAACAATTTTCCTTTATACTTGTCATATAAATGAGTCCCATCAATTTGAATGATGAGTTTGCAAAATTTAAAAGCCTCGAAACACTGCCTAAAAGTCCAAAACATGCGATGAAACACACGCTTTGCCCGTACCAGTCGATTTGCCACAAAATAAGCATTTGTTTGAATATCATAAAAAGAACCTGATGAAAAATGAAGCATGTAGTTGCACCACCTCTGCAAAAATGCATAAGATTATTCCCAATCCCCATAAATCATTGCCATTGCTTTCTGCTTAGAATACCAGGTCTTTCCATATGAAACTTTAAATCCATACGTATTGGTGATCCTCTCCTGAACCAATGCAATTGACATAGACGGTTCCTCCTTATCCATTCCTAACAATGAAATGGTAACATTGACATTAACAACATACCTTTAAAAACAATATTCTTCATATTGAGCAAATTTAATAGAAACATACTTACTACAAGTGAAGCAATAACATCAACATCAAGTTGTTTGTGACCCTGTGTAATATGATCATTCAGGCAATTGTGTTTTTCACCCCATCTTGAAACAAGCCACTTCTCACCGTATGTTGGTTTGATTGCCCTAACCCTCCTAGGGAAACCATCGTTGTTTCGAATACACTTCATGCTAGACTTGTTAGGCTTGCTCTCAACCACAATTGCTTCTTGATGCTCCTTCATGAGGTTCTGCTTAATTGTAATTTGTGCCTCCATTTTGGATGCAAATTCATGTTTAACAAACAAGTTGTTCCCTAATTGCCATGGACCTTGCACTAAATCTGAACCCAAACCCGAAGTAGAACCGATAAAAGATTCTTCTTCGGTTGGATGATTCCAATCAATATATGTGTAATGTGGAATTCCATCCCAAAAAGGAACGACGTCAGCACCTAAACATATCAGGAAAATAAAATACTGTAATATGACGAAGGCAAGTAGAATACCCCGATGAAAGAAATCTTAAATTATCTATCTTAAACCAAGAAAAAGATATTGAAAATGATTATGTAGGATCAGACAGTGAAAAAAATAGTAAAGGTATAAAGAAAAAGAAAGACAAGAACAAGATGGGGTAGAACTTAATTTCTTATTAATAAATTTTTTGATTTTACATTTAATTTGGAATAATTTCTTAGGTCAAAGAATATTTAACAATGTCAAAGTATATTGTCTCTTGATTCGATTAAAAAATTTAAGAGAAATTACAATAGCCTCTATTCAAAGAGGAGAACTAGGTCTACATATTATGATGATTCAAAATCAGAATAATTTAATTCTATGTGCAATCTAACATGTCACCTAACAACTACACATATATGACTACAGTTTCACTGATTAAAGTAATCTAACATGCCTTCGACAACTTGTTCTGGTTGAGTAGATCCAACGTCGGCATGATGACGGATTTGAGATGACCCCACATCAGTTTCTCCTTGTAATCCAGTCGCATGCATACCAGCATCCTCATCATTATCCAGCGCACTAGCATCCTCCTCAAGAAGACGATCTTTCATTGCGATATTTTCTTCATCGTCATCCATAACCCAAGTTGGGTCATGTTCAACTTCCTCAGACACGTTTACACCTGGAGCAATATATGATGCTTCATTATGTGGAGAATTAAAAGCGACTGACCTTATGGGTAAGGGTAAAACAACATCTTCCACTGTGGTAATCCACATACAGTTCTAACAAATCATGCTGCTTCAAAAATTGGTCAATTATAATTTCTATGTCTTCATCATCCAGCAGTTGACTCCCCATGTAATGATCTTATTGCCATAATCTTGTCGTCACCAAAGTGATACGTTGGTTGGCTTTTAGACCTAATTTTTTGCGTATCTTCTCATGCAATTCACTCACTGTTGATCTTCGATTGATACGTGTCGGCCTGTTGTCCCCTTCAAAAATAACACTTTGTCGTCCTCTAACTTTTCTTCCATTAAAAAATAACATAACATGAACACTCTCAATAACTGAACTCATATCTTTCCACCAACAAAAACAAAAACTTTCAAGGATGTAATGGTAAAATATAGACACTTAAAGGACGCTTAAACAAGAACTCACTATCTGAAGAAATGGACTCAAACAACAACTCACTCAACCAATGCATCTGGAGGCTGCTTATCTGGAGGCACCTTAAATAGACCCAATGCATCCAAACACACCTAAATTAGGCGTGTTCAACAGCCCCAAATTTCATTTTTTTTCAAAACAACCCCTTTTTTGAATTATTTATTTAATTTGTATTATTTATTTAAATTTGCCTATACATATTCAAGAGTGGAGTATCCATACTAGGCTAAGGATGCACCTAACTAGCTGAGTACCCAAGTTCACTCTAATAAATAAAAAATAAATAACACAACAAAAGGATCAGGGACGAGTGAACCTCGACCTTTTGGTCGATCAAATACTCGATTAGGTATTAAAGCATGCATTTAATCATAGATACATCATAATTAAGATTATATAAATAATCAAACATCATAGTTCTTCAAATTATTGTCTTTAGATTTGTTAAAAAAAATTATCTTCAAGTTGTAGAAATAAGATAATTCTTGATTTGGACACTTGCAAGTAAAGAGAAAAATAAAGAAAAAGAGAATACAAGAATTTAGAGAGAATGAGAATTGTGTATATTTTTTTCATAGGAGTAGTCTATGGTACAAAAGATAGCTGGGGAACAAACAAAAGATAAATATAAACAATGAAAGATTATAAAAGATAATGAAAGATATGGACAATCTCATAAATATATATATGTGTGTGTGTGTGTGTGTGTGTGTGTGTGTGTGTTTAAAATTGGTAAGGCCATGATCCCCTTAGCTACGACAAAGCTCTGTCCTTGATCATAAAAGTGATTAAAGATAGATTCGCACTTTAGATAATCATGAACCAACGTTCATTCCATTTTGGTATGTTAAATAAGGATGAGATTATTAAGCCAAGGATAATGTTGATTCTCATCTATTACTCTCATTTATTGCTTAGGACCGAGTTTTGACTTGAGCATTAGAGTGTTCTTTTTGCATATATTATACATCCATGTTTATCTCACATTGATCAATTAATCATTTAATTTAAATACCTTAACAAAAATACTACATTACACCAAAGTGTAACAACCACGAATGCCACTACATGAAACACTATGACTTCAACATTGAAAGATTCACTTTTAGTTCTTTTAAAACTCTTGAATTAGTTGGATTAATGAAAATATGTAAGAATTTTTCACAATTCCAAGCATGCCTTATATACATCACACATAAAAGTCTCTAAGTCATAAACCATAAAAGGTACTTGTACCCTAACACACTATATCATCAAACATCATAAACCAAGTCCCCAAAAACATATCTCAAGGGTCCCACTAAGGAAATAAATACAACATAGATCCATGAATATATTTAAACCCTATGTCAGTTCCCACTATGACAAAACATAAATAAAAGATCAAGGTTGGATCTCGCCCCTAAGTCCACTACGAAGTCCACATCAATCATGAGTGACATGCTCCTCAGTAGCTATATCATAATCTACTCCCGTGTCAAATGACACAATCATAACAATTTAATAGAAAATGCAAGGGTAAGCTCATTTAAAAGAGAAACATCATATAAGAGAAATATCATAAGTTCACCACTTTTAAAGAGATACAAAAATCACACAAATTTCCAATATCAATGTACTTACATCATTCTTGAGATTTTACCTTTTGTATCATTAACTAAAGCAGATCCCTTAACATAGTCACCCCATAACCATTCGAGAGACTCAAATTAACCTTACGAAGGAAGTGTAATTTTATTGAAAATGGATGAGCGTGGGTAAGGCTTGCAAAGACCTTAACCTATCTAGGGATTCACCTACCCATCCATTCTATAGGCCCTTTCATCGTTATCCACCACGGCAACCTCTAGCACTAGGTTGAGGTTTTTTTTAGTACCCCTAACTTACGTGCCTACTCACATGCAATGTCATTCATCAATGCATGTGTGTTATGATTAAACATCATATCACATCATCATTACATTCATCCATCATCATCAATATAATTCATTCATATTAATTCAATCCATCATCAACTCATCATGCATATCTCATTCAACTTATCATCAATTTACTATTCACCTCTTGTTCAATTCCACATCAATTCGTCATTCACATCATTCTCACTAATGATGAACTCTCATATAGTTTTTCTACACCACATAAGAGTTTTCAAATCACAAGTTCTCATAATAAAACACAAAATCTCAACATATGAATGTGAATTGCATGGGGAATAACTATAAATCAACTCAATCCATTTCATTTGAAGTTCACTAACACATCAAAAGCATTAAAGATTGAAATTCAGTAAAGGGTTTCCTTTATCAGCCACGCTTAAGCACCGATGTGTCTGCACTTAGGCGTGCCTAGCAATTCCAAGCTGGTAGGCTACGTTTAAGTGCCACCCAGTGCATGCTTAAGCACCATAGGTTTGTAAAATCATGATTTTCTACTATTTTTTCCATGAGGTCTAGTCCATTTTTAACTCAAATCTTTCATTTTCAAACATGAACATTGAATTAAAACACCTTTAATAAGTTAAAAACAAAGACTCAACACATCAAAACATAAGACTAAATTTACTTTAAGCTTCTCTTGCCTATCAAACTCAATGAATTTGCTTTGAGATGAACAAAGGAAGAAAGGAGGGGACTTTGGGTACAAGATGAATTTTTTTTTTTTATCTCACTCCTAAAACATTTCTACATCATCCACACCACCCAAACCCCAAAAACCAATAGAAAACACATCAAAACCTTACCTCTAAAAGTGTTCAAGGAGGAAAACAAAAATAGACGATGAGAGGGGTAAGATGAAGGTCTCTTATCTCTGAATTCAATCCAAAGTTCGAATAGAATCACAACAACAGGTCTTTTGTATAAGGGATTCAAGATCTCACGCTGTGAGTTGTCTTGGAGTGAAAGAAGTGAGTGAAATGAGAGTGTTGATGTTTTGGTTGAGTTTTGAATCAATAAAAAGTTGACTGTATGACTTTTTCCCTTCTCTCTGTTTGTATCCCACCACTTCCTAAACTCACGTGTCACATTCCTATCACTCAAAACTCATTCATATCAACTCAAATACTTTAAAACTTACTATCTACACCTAAAACAAGGTTTTTGCAACCATAAACATAATAATACATACAAACATCACACACCATCATCTCATAATAGCTAGTTAATTATAAACACTCAAATTAAATTTAGTTCCTCTTGCAATATAATTAAATCACTTTTGAACCGATTAGGAACAATATAACATTGTACAAAGTGTTTAAAACAGGTAGAGGAATATTCATGAATTTTCAAGTTCAAATTTTAAGGAAATCACAATTGTTTTTTATTTTAAAAAAATTTCAAATAATTTTTCTGTCTTTGGAGTACATTATTAAAGATTTATCGAAGAACAAAATGTCCTAATTGTTTTTCAAAATCATAACAAAGACAAAAATAATTCAACAAGAGTATTTTTCAAAAAGTGAAGATTGAACACGTACACACATAAAATTGTCGACCTCCTTTGAAATTTCATTGTTAATTTTTATTTTTTTTATGTTACCACGTTCGAACCCCGTAGTTCTCTGTGATATTTTCTTACAACAATTATCATTACGGACCACAAATCTGGTTTATTGTGCTTTTTTTTTAGAAGTGCTTTTTTTGAAATTGCCTTTTTTAAGTTTATAAAATTTGAAGAAAGGAAAAGAATTGATTACTGAACCTATTTCATTTATTTGCTATGTATAAAAAAACTATCTAATGAGGCAATAGTTTTATAGCTTTCAAATGAAAGCAGAGACTTCTCATTTGGACACTAAGTAAGGACTCAATCCATTATAGATTTATTTACCGCATTAATCTAAATTGCAAATATTCATCAATTAATATAATTAAAAAAAGCATTGCATTAATTCCATATCAATATTATTTAATAATAAAAATTAAATTTAATTATTGAATAATGTTAATTAAAAAATTCAAACCCATTAATCATACAAGTTAGGCAAGCAATAATACTTCCTGTAAAAAAACGCAAGCAATAGTACAATTAATGACACAAATATGGGTTCATTTAATTATATTCGTAGATAACTGGATACTCAATCATACAAGTTAGGCAAACAGTTGTAAAATGACACACATATTTGATTCGTTTATATTCGTACTTGCCTTGCCTCCATTGGTACTGTTCAACATGGAAAATAATAAACATAAATTCCATGTGGTGATCATTGAGAATTGAGATGAAATCAATTAAGAGAAAGAAAAAGAAGAAAGGAAAGGTTAGTTAAAAAAGTGATAAATGTTTAAGTGTTGTGATGAGAATGAATACGAGATGGAAATAAGATAGAAGAAAAGGTTAATGTATATATGATTATAATATAAACTCATTAAGTATTACTGTATTTTAATTAATGTGAATGATGAAGGTTTTGCATGCCCTTGCTGAGATAAAAATGCCATCAACAAGTATGCAAAAAAAGAGAATATAAACAGCAGCCATATAAGAATTTGTTTCCGATGGAGATGAAATCTAAACTATTAACAACTAACAGATGAACGACATGGGTGTCTGACCTTCATCTATAAAATAAAGATACCCTTCCAAAATTCAATAGGGCATATACAACTTCTCAAGTTTTCTTGGTCTATTTAATGTCGACATTAGTACTTACAACTGGCTTGCTTTGATGTCGTTGTTTCTGGGGTTTATGAGGCAAGTGATGAGCAAGCATAAGTTTATAAGTAAATTGTACAGTAAAATTAAGGAAGATAAAATTTAGGTGGGCAATGTGAACAAATAAAAAGCATGAAGATGATGCTAACCTAAGAGCTAATTAACCATATATAAAACATTGATAGTCTCATTAAAAGAGAATAACTATTTTTTTTTTATCAAATTATGTCTTCAGTACCTAAACACATTACTTGTTCAAGGTAATTAATTCATTGAACTTATAGATTACATTTATACACATTTTTTGTGTGAATCAAGATATTCCTTATTCGAAAGTTAAAGATTAATTTTCTGAGATATTAAGATTCATTTATGGGGTGATTTCTCACACTAAATATGTTTTCATAGACACGAGTTAACTAGGATCGAAATCATGATCACATATTTTTAAAATAAAATTATCTATTAATAATGTCACACCATGTTGATATTGTATTTATATACATTAGTATTCTTTACGAATTTATACGCCTACCAACATAATTATATGGAGTATAAAAAGAGAGACAGAGAAAACCACAATAATGGACTTTTATATATTATATGCTAATGTAAATATAAGTAAGCAGAACATTATTGAATATATTATGTCATATGAGAACATCAATAACTAATACATGCATACTACTTCATACAGTAACTCCAATTAAAGCTTCGAGTTAGGTTAGCAAATTAAGGTTGTTTCAAGTCTCCACTTGTATGATCAATTAATTTACGTCAATTAGAGGGTCATGGTTTTATTCTGAGGCAATTTAGTCTTTGGGTTTGGCTTCTCGTAGTTTTTTTTTTATTGATAATTATTAATTGTTTATTTGTTAACTTTTGTTAATGAAAAAGAGAGGAATTCAAACTCATCACCTCTTTTTTTCTAATTTTTCCTTCAACCACCAAGTCAAGTCAATTCTCTCTGTGGTTGGCTTTTCATAATTTTGTTTGTTTAGGTTATCTAATTTAGTAATGATATTTAAAATATCCTTTTATTTTAAATATCTTATCAATATCTTTTATTTTTCTTTATTTTTTTATTACATCATAAATTTGATAATATCTATATTTTTCTCTCACTAGCTGTCTAATAGCATGTGGGGTGTCCATTTATCCTATCTAATTTTAGTCTCAGTTGTAAGTGTCTTTGGGCTCCTTCTTTATGCAGCAAACAACTTCCTCCATTGACATGAGCAAGCGAAGCCTTGTTTTACTTCCAAGACAACCATATATATATATATATATATATATATATATATATATATATATATATATATATATATATATATATGCATCTGTACAATGTTTTTGTCTGTGATGGAAGAAAAATGGCAAAAATGTTGAAGTTACCAATACTATATAAGTCCCATGAATCTGATTTGTTAACAAAAGAAAGAAACTTGAAAAGTGATAAGATGATTTTAGGAAACCATTTATGAAGTATAGCTTATAGGTGAAGTCAAATGTCCAAATTTACTTCGAACCCAATAACATTATTTAATTGTTAAAGAAAGAGAGATAGAAAGAGTCTTGTAAACAAAACATCATATATATGTAATATTTATATAGTAATGATGGGTAAGCTAGTTGTAAGCAAAACATTAAACAGTACTACATATATCATGTTTTGTGTAAATATCAGTGTAAGTAAAGTCTAAATAGGCTTACACAAATTACTATATAAATAAAGATAAATATACCCCATGTCATAATATAAGCCATACAAGTGCAGCATGCGTGAGATTGATGAATAACACAATCTCAAGTTAATTTCTTCATACTTTGCAGCACTTCATCCGAATTGATCGATTATGCTGCTGGTGCTATATCAATCCCACCATCATCATCGTCGTCATCATCGTCATCGGCTTCTTGATAAATGGGAAGTCTAGTAGCTTGCCAGTCATTGCCCTTGGAAAACAAAGGCAAACCAGATTTTGTGCAGGAAACGAAAACCACCATGTTGCAGTGTTTTTCAAACTAGCTCTAAACTGCTTTGGTTGACTCTATGAAGTAGTGGGTCTCCCACTTATTTATACCCCTAAGTTGGTCTATATTTTTATACAAATAAAACATAATATTCGATGAATTTTCTACTTTTAAAATAGTCTAGTCTACGCACTTGATACGTATAATAATCAAGTGTTTGACACATGTCATTAATATATTAAAATTAAATTTAAATCGTTTGATAATATTTAATTTTGATATTTGTTGAAAATAATTATTGGTCATATTTTATTTATTTAATAATCAAATTTATAATTAATCATGATTAATTTTTCATGATGAATTGAGGATTAAAACAACAAAAATGTTTGATATATATAATAAATTTATTGACTTTTATATTAACTAATTTATAAGTTAAACTTATCATATTTTTTATTAATAAATATTGTAAGACTTTTTACACTAATTAAAAAAGATTTAAAAACTAAACTCTTTCTTTTATACTTACTTTATATGGAAAATAAGGGGAGAGAATAAGAAATAGATTTTGGTCATATCACGTTTCTAGAATAACGATATATGGTTTAGGATAGAAAAAAAATCTTTTAATATATCTTACAACTAATCATTGTGGGTTCTAATATAATAAACATTGTTCCTTTGCTCTTTGATACGATTAGGAGCTTTAATTTAATATACTTTACAATGTAATGTCCAAATTTAATATACTTTACCCGAGAGGATTCAAATATCTAAGAAATTAGACTTTATTTTTTTTCTTCTCTCGCTCTCTCCCCCCCCCCCCCTTCTCTCTCCCTCTCAACATGAATGCAATACAAAAATAAAATATACATAAACCAAGTATAGTGACATTTATGATATTAGTAATATATTTTTTATCATACTTTTTTGAACCTATTCTTTATTAGTAAATAAAATTCATCTGATGCACTGAGTTACTCTCGTATTATTTAGTAAGTCATATACGAAGTGTATTGAAAAGAGTTTGAGAGCCTGATATATATTCTTAATTTTTTATGGTATATTATATACTATAACCTTATAATGTGCAATTACAATTATATTCTACAGCTTCTAAAATTAGGTTTTAATATTCTCTACTAGCATTAGTTACTTTAGCTCTGTTTTCTGGTTAGATTGCCAAAATCCTTTATGCTTGCAAAGAAGTCTGGTCCATAAAGTTTAACCTAGTGGAGAGTGAGAGGGGCCGGGTATAAGATTGAGGAAGGCTCATGGCTTCATGTTGCACAGAGCATGCAGAGTGTGGAGTCATGAATTTTCACACACGCTTGAGTGCCCTTGTCGCATGCACAAAGATGACTTGGATATACTATAAAAATCTCAACATAAAAGGTGAATGTAGAGGCCCTAAAGAAAAATTCTGCCAGAGAGATGTTTTGGTTTTCGTAAAATGTGGCCTTGCCAAGAAAGAAAGGTTAAAGCATGTGCTGGTTCAATATGACTTTTCAGTGAGGTATGTGGCTCCAATTTCTTAAGCGGGACTTTAGGTGCATATATTCTCTTGTATAGTTTAAGTTCCACCTTAAAACTTTTATCATGTATCTTTGGTTGTGTGGACCCAAATGATTTTGTCATTCTGGAAATCATTGAAATTTTAATTAGAATGAAAATAATATTTTGGGTAACGAGGAAATTTGAGTACCTCTTTATATTAAGAGTTTAGTTGCTAAATGATAGCACAGGCGAGAATGCCCTTCGTTGAGATGGCGTCATACTACAATCAGCCTACCACAAACAAAACAAAATTGTATGAAAAGCGACCTTGTTGAGTAAGGTTGGTGATCTCATTCACCAGCCTATTGTACTTTTCCATAGAGAAGTATTGAGCGAAGAACTTGGCCATCAATTCCTCTCAAGTGGTGATACTGTTAGATACTTGTCTATCCAACCACCTGAGAGCTTTTCCTTTAACAGCAAAAGGAAAGAGCCGCAACCTTATAGCATCATCTGAGACTCCTTGGTGTTGGATGGTGTCACAAATCCTCAAGAATCTGTCTACAAAGTCATGAGGATCTTCGTCGTCCTTTCCACCGAACTGGCTCCTCTCCACCAAACTAATTAGTGAAGGATGGATGTCAAAGTTGTTTGCTTGAATCGGTGGCCTGACAATGCTAGAAGTTGGCCTGGTGAAGAGTAGAGCAAGAATGTCCTCCATAAGCTCATCCTTAGGCCTTGGCGGATCGTTGTTTCTATTTGCCATTTCTAGTTCTTCAACTGGTTGTGAACTAGATGCTTCTGCTTCTCTTCTTTGTCTGGCTAGCCTCCTGTTTCTCTTGGCAGTCCTCTCTACTTCGGGATCAAACTGAAGAGTTGCAGGATCAACTGTACCTCGCATAAACTCAATAAGCAGATGAGTAACAAAATGGGTCCAATCTTAAAGAACAAAAGTTATTATGAAATTAGCGTTACCAATCCTCGGCAACGGTGCCAAAAACTTGTTGCGATTTCGGCAAGTATACCGTTCGTTTCAAGTAATAAAGTGATAAAATGAGATTTCGTTCCCACGATGATTAGTGCACCAATTGTATTATAACTTATATCTAAAAGTTGGACAAATAAATGTTGGTAAAAGTGTTGTTTGTGTGTTTAAATGAGTAAGATTAAAGGCAAGAATTAAAACATAACTATTGATTATAAACAACAAAGCTAAGTTTAAGACAATGTGAGAAAAAGAGTAGCCAGGGCACCCACACTCGATGATTCCTACCAATGGATTCGGATTGTTTACTATCTTCGATTATCCAAGTTACTCAGCGGTTGTGTTTCATCAACATATTAGTTACTCCCTAATTCCTTAGTGACAATAACTCTTTAACCCACTTAAAAGCCCTAATTCCTCAGTAACTTTCCTAGGGTTAAGCATTAAGTAAACACCTTGAATAAGCTACAAACATACATTCCTATCCCTAGGTTATGTAAAGCAAGTTACTTCACTTAATTCGAAGACTAGAACCCCAATATTCCTATTGTGAACCCTAGCTCTTAACACATTATTAGAATGATCAAGTCTAATAAGGAGATATAATCCATTCAAGCAAAGCGAAGTAGAATAACTTGTGATAAAAGAATAATAGCATTCAATACAATCCAATGGAAGTTTACATCAAGTGTATGGCCCTAGCTACAAATGTTAACTAGCCAAACCTAGTCATGGCTGGCCTTGGTAACCCAAAAAGAAGAATGCCCAGTTGAAGAACACGCAAGGAGAAGAAGGAGAGGAAGGAGAGAATCCCACTTGCACTCACAATCTCCAAGCCCTAGCTAAACACCTCCAAGCTCTCAAAATGACCTTCAATCTTTCTATTTTCTTCCAAAAGTCCTTCACTCAGTTCTGGGTTCTGATATTTATACTTGGTGAACTGAATCTCCCTTTTTGCCCTTAGCAGAGTGAATAGTACTACAGAATCCGTGTCTCGCACTGATCGCGCTGTTGATTTTCACTCTGGCACGGATCCTGGCGCGGATGGCACCAGTTCACAGAGAATTCTTCAATTGGAGAACACTTCTGGCGTGGATGGCGCAGCCCACGCGGATAGCGCCAGTTTCCAAAGAATCCTTCATTTCTAGAGCAGTTATGGGGTGGATTGAGCCATCTTCACGCTGGTCGTGCTGAGAGTTAGGGAGGAAAGCCCTTGCTTTCATGATTGGCGCGACTGGCGCCAGTCCTAGCGTGGATGGTGCCAGGATCTTGATTTCTCTTCCTCTGCACTTTTTGGCTCTTTCCAACTGCTAAACATATATAATGAGTGAAAACATCATCGATGAAGGTTTATCAATAATTCTATCAATTGAAAGCATTTATCATTCATTCTAATGCAATTGATGACTTATTTAAGCTTGGAAATACTATATGCTAGGTGCATATCAGTGAGCCTCTTTCATATGGTAATCTCCCCTTAAGCGAAAGTCATTTTCAATCCACAAGTATCTAATGGTGATACCTAGATTTTAATTGTAGTTGTCTTGACCTGCCTAATTATTGCTGTCAACATGCTCTAGTATCTTGCACCACTGCGCTCCACCTCTTCACAACCACGGGACACGTCGCCTAGCCTCCACCGCCAGAAAGACTTTTGATACAAGAGATTTTCATGCTTGGGATCCACCACTGACTCCATTGAACTCCTTCGAATCGGTCACCTAGTCGAATCATTGACTTTGATACCGATTGTTGGAAAATTCGAGGGGGATTGAAGCATCGGGGAGATTTTCACCAACAAGCGTTGAACAAGTGCACAAGTGAACCTGATGCCACACTTTATATGGTAATTAACTTTTCTATTTCTACCCAATGTGAGACTTTACTTCACATTTGTACTCTCCAACACTATGTTAGAAAAACACATAACACATATATAGTGGAAATTATCGCTATTGTGAGAAATGAAACTATAAATTAGTATAAACTATCAACTTTTCTATTTCTATCCAATGTGAGACTTTACTTCATATTTGTACTCCAACATTATGTAAGAAAAACATATAACACATATATATAGTGGAAATTCTCGCTATGGTGAGAAATGAAACTATAAATTAATATAAATTATTAGATTAAATTTAAATGCTAAAGAATAAAAGATAAATGTATATAATTTTTAAGTGATTATATGACCACAAATTGTAGGGGTGACAAAATGGGTTGGAGTGTTGGACCTGATTTGGCCTATCAAGATTTCCAGCCTGCCAACCCACCTGAAGATTTTCATTTTTCATAATAACTGAGGGTTTTCACCTAATTAAGGGTGGAAATAGGCTGAATTAAACAATGTTTTGTTTAAGCCTAAAATATGTTTTAGCTCCCTGATAACTTAGTAAATTTTGTATTGGTTCTTGATAAAAAATTTATTTGCATTGAGTTCCTAATAAAATAAAAATTTTGCTTTTGGTCATTGACATTTTTTTTAGTCCATGATAAATTAACGAATTTTCTGTTTGTTCCGTTAAACAAATGAATTTTTTTTATTAGGGAGCAACCATAAAATTCACTATTTTATCAAAAAGAAAAAAAAAGTGTCAATGACCAAAATAAAATTGTTGTTTTATTACAAACTCAATAAAAAAAAATATCACAAAACAAAAATAAAAATTAAATATTTATTAAGAATTAAAAATATATTTTATTCTTTATTTAAATAGATTAACTTGTTTGAAAAATTCATGACTTAAGTTTGACATGTTTCCAGTCATAGACTTTTTATATTTGGAAGTCTATTTTGGCATATGCTAGCCATCTTAAAGGCATATTGAGACCTGTAGATATGTTTTCAAATGTTAATTAACTAATTGGCCAATGGGAGAAAACTTTATGTAAAACAAACTATAAATTATGAAAATTAAAAGGCTTAATATATTTAGAGTTCCAAAATATAACTTTCTTTTTGGTCCTTAATTTTTTTTTCTTAACTTATTCCTGAAATATTTTTGTTTTGTTTTTCGTTTGTGCCGTTACAATAAGCCGTTAAGTGTTACAAAGTGGCACATCAATAATTCATGTGACATGCCACGTAAATAAGTACGTATGGCACGTCAAAAACTTATTTTTAATGGACTAACCTAACATTCAAGACAACTTATTTAAAAGCCTATTCTGGAGTAAGACTCTAAATAGTACATAAATTTATCCTTCAACATGCTTATTTATTCATCTATTGTAAATAAGTTTGCATTATGAACATCACATTCTAACAAAATGCTTAATTAACATATTTTATTTTATACAACTTTAAAATAATTAATGTACTCAAAGAAAATTTGACAATAAATATAGCCTAACATTTAATGGTTGACCAAATTTATTTTGTTTCATATTTAAGAGTGATAAAATATTAATAGATTTTTAAGTTTATGCATCAAACTATAACCACTGGTTTTACTTTATTAATGTTTAAAATAGTTTCAAATATATCACACAATGACCATTAATTGAAGAATTGTGTGTGTAAAATTAAAACAAGCGGGTGTATATTAGCAAATATGGAATTTACTGGCATACACGTACTTATTTCTTAGAATGAGTATGGTAACAAACTGTAGCTATGCTTGATGCTAAAATACACCAAGGTATAGGTTGCTAATCATAGTTGTGAAAACCGGTCTGGTCATTGGCCCGGTCGAGGTAGTGGATCATTGGGTCAGTGGTCCAACCGATGGGTCAGTAATTGCCCCGATTTGATCCGTTCTATATTAAAAAATTCAAAATTATATTATATATACATATATAACTAACATTATTTGATTAAGAAAAATTCATCCATAATTCTATACTAAAAAATCCAAAATAACAATTGAAGTATTAAAGTTGATTACACAAGTAAAGTATATTAAAAATAAAAAAGACTGTAAATAGCAACTACCTAAATAAAAAATACAAGCCCATTTCGAAAAGTTATATGGAAATTGTAAAAAGCAAAAAAGTGGGTGCAGAAAGCAAATTAGGCCCAAATCAAAAAAACCCTACAATATATATTCTTTTCTCCTTTTCTTGCTGCCGCTGCGTGCTTCTCTTCCTGCGCCTTCCTCGCTCTTCTTGCACTCTTTTTCGTTTTTCTCCTTATTACAGACCCCCCCTTAATTGATGGTGCTCTGTATCCCCTTTTTCTTCTGCAAGAACTACACCAACTAAAACCTTCTTTTTCAACTTTTTATCTTGGTGTGGTTTTCTTCTTCTTCTTCTTCCAATCCTTAAAGGGAAAAAAAAACTAAAAGAAAAAAGTGAGCCATGTCAGGCTTGTATAATCCCAACTTCTCTCTTGCTAGAGCTACTTCTGCTCAGATTAGGAGCAATCCAGAAGTGGATAGGTGAACGTCGATGATGCCGTTGTTTTTGCCAAGACTGAGAACAAGCGTCTCTGCCTTGACGACGCCGTTTTATGCGTTGAAGCTTTTTTTTTCCACCAACCCGGTTTGGGTCTTAAAAATCGACTGGATTTCCGGTTCTTCCCAAAACCATCCGATTTTTTTCGGGCCAAATCGAGTCATATGCATGATCGGTTCATTAGCCAACTCGACTCAGTTGATGCTCTGATTCCCGGTTCAACCGGCCGGTTGAACCTACTTCTTCTAAAAAATAAGTGAATGTGTTAATGTGTGTGTATGTGTGTCCATATTTTAGGGACTAATAACAAATTATATACATGTTTTAGAGACAAAAATGGAAAAATAGATATATTAGATGGACTAAAACAAAATAATAAGGATAAAAAACATATTTAAGTTATACATATGTACACACACACACACACATATATATATATATACTTAAAATATTTGTTTTTATATAAAATAAGAAACACAAACAAAAATTCAAATTATAAAGGAAATAAAATTAAATGTTAGCATATCAATAAAAAAATATATGTAAGCTTTAATATGAAAATGATATTACCATTATGTCCATGATAGATAATAACAACCGAATCAGAACATTCTTATCAATAGACAAAACATAAAACTAAATTAAATTATAAATATAAAATTAATATTTTAAAAAGACATAGGTAAATTAAAGTTATAAAAATGCAATAAATTTCCCATAAGTTTATCCAAATAGGATAAAACTCAACCGAGATCAGAATGTATTTAAAAAATATAAATTTGTCTCTTTTAAACATGAACATATCTTGTCATCTATGGGAATATGGACAAGAGTAAAACATGTCCATGATCCATCCCATTATCATGCGACCTTATACATAAATATTTGTTTTATGAATTTTTTTATAGAAATAATTGAATGATAGATTATAAAAAAAAAATGTGATATATCTTTTTGACATTTATTAAAATTATGTTTTTGTATTGAATGAAACAAATTATATATTTTTAATGAAATTACATATCTATTTTTTATGCAATATATATTTATATTTTTTAAATACTTAAACATAAAAGACTCTGGCCTTTGAAGTGCCGTCACAAGTTTGCAACAGCCACCAATGTAGACTCTGGCCTGGCCAAGTAATGAGATAACAACATTTGAAGATCACAACTTAGGTAAAGGAACAATAGATACTACAACTATAAATGCAATTTTATTTATTCCACTCTATCATTCATATGGAAGAAATATTTTGATCCCTCTTGTTACCTTCTTCCACCATTCTCAACTGCCATAATATGTTCAGATGGGCATTGAATTTCAAATTAATTTATACAAGCCATAAGGATAAACCTATTCATGTTTCTTCCCTTTTCCCCTGGGGATTTTGCTGCGCACACTGGTATCCAAATTTCGATATTGATTTTGCATCTGACCAAGGACCTTGTATACAAAGTTGTCAACTTCATCCTCATACTTCTCATAGAGAACTGGAAGTGTATGTGCAGCAACAAAACCTTAAGAGCAAAAAAAAATTGTTTCAGAAATCAAGTATAACATGAACAGTCAAATGAAAGTGGAGAAACATCATTGGAACTCCAAAAAGGTGTCACGGAAATCTTATGGAGAACTAGATCCACAAAACAATATACATGAACTTTGGCTTTGGCCTATATTTGTTTATATACCAGATTCAGTTCTTCTTGTCTTGAAATGGAATATTATGAGAAAGCACTGACTTAACTAGGTGAGCTTTTGTAGTCTACCATGTTGCTAACATCAAAATTTCTCCACCCCTGCATCTTACCTCAAATATATCTCAACCCATTTCCCATCACACGCAGTGGCGATGCAGATTCATTTTACTGTTTATGGTAGCTTTTCAATCTTCCCTACTATTTTTTTTTGTTGGCAAATATTAATTGTTAGTATTGTTAGTTTTTTTTTTAAGCAGAGGGATTTGAACCTACAATCTCTCTCCCCTTCCTTTCTCCCTTCACCACTAGACCAACCTTACTTTGCATCATGAAGTTAAGGCTGTCTTTTAGTGTTTTACAATTTCAACTGCTTATGTTTTGTGTAGGAAAGATTTCATAGGGTTAGTTGAAACATAAAATTATACTTTTTCAAACTTGCAGACCACTGCTGTGGGGTCTAGGGAAGCTCATATGTATTATGTATAAAATCTTACCCCTGAGTGGTGAGGCCATTTCAACAACTAGAACCCATGACAGATAAATCACAAGGCTATCTTAATAATATAAGCAAAAATGTGGGAGAATGTATGAATCAAAAGAATAGTGGATGTATCAAAAGAACCAAGGAAGCAGGTCTCTCACCAATATAGATGACAGAAATAAAATTGCACCAGCTCCCGATCACAGCACCAGCAAACAAACATCCAACAACCTGGGGAAGTTTTGACCATTGATCACAAAAATTCATTGAAAAATAGATGTAACTTTTCTTTGTTGCATGTACAAATAAATTTGTTAAGGTATGGAAATAGTTAAAAACTGGTAGAGGGTGCTCTATTATGGTTGTGCATTCAAGATACTTAACCATTCATATTGTTAATTTGTTATATAAATATGACACACTGAATCAAGAAAAACCAAATTTATTTGTTAAAATCATCCCCCCCCCCCCAAAAACAAATTCAGGGTATAGCATCCCTTCAAGTGGTCTTCAGTTTTTTCCCCTCTCACACACCTCAATTTGGTTCCAACTCCAGTCTCCTAGCAAAATAATGTTCACATCTCTGTTGACAACAATATGACATAATGAGGCATTACCACATAACACACAATTATAGACAGCTTAAGAGAAATGACTATTGCTGCATAAGGTTTAGTTTACATGAAAGTACTCACAACCTCAAGCAACTTATCTTTTTCAATATGGCATCAGTTACTTAGAGCTCTTGTTAATTCTGAATGCGTATAATTTTTATGCCTTAAAATAGGGTGTACTACACTGGAAAGTCCTAACTGAATTTAGTTCCCAGGTTTTACAAAAGCATTCTTAATTGACTCTAAGGTGACTTCTATTTTGCTGATGCAGCTTGGAAGATCCTGTGATGGATGTCAACAGACTAAACATGGTGAGAATGTATGGAATACAATGTTACAATGGAATCACACAGCAATTCATTAGATCAATATAGAGCCTACTAAATAAAAAAAGATTAAACAAGCAACTATAAATAATGTAACTATTTTTTAAAAAGTATGTAGAAAACTTAAAAGTAAAAGGAATTAATTGAAAAAAAGCACTGACACAAACACGGAAGTCAAAAACTAAATAATTTTGGGCTTGTGTTTGAATGATAAATGACAATATTAAACATAAACGCAAACATACAATAAGAAACTGCTTCAAGTTTCCTCCACAAGCAGCATCTTGAAGAAACCTCAAGCCCATGTTAACCTTACCACCAACCACAGTTGCAATGTTCACAAAGAGTTCTTCTGGGAGAACAAGACGGGGTACATTAGATGGCGAACTGTCAACATAAAGAACAAGTAATACTTAATTAAAGCTGTAAAGTTGAGTAACACATCCACATAAGTTAAGGAAAATAAAAAGATGTAAAGATGCATGAATAACCTGTTAAACATGCCGGAAGCATTTGACCATAGAAACTGTGCAAGCATGACAAGAACCAAAGCAAAGCATAAAATAGTAAGAAAATTATAATTAAGCCATTCGAAAAGCACCCATACAATCGTTGCACTTGTTAAAACACTAGCAGAAATCTTCTTGTTCCTCCATAACAAGACATCCGCATCTATGACATTCAAAAGCGCACACAGAAACAAAAATTATTTAAATGGGTTTAGTTTATGCAAATACTGTACATTATACCATAAATTGACTATAAATACCATACATTTTCCACCCCCTAAAACATGGTGCACGGGTTTCTGGCGTCCAAACAGTCTATTGATCTGAGAACTCACTGAGTCTGACTTATCATCCTCAAAGAATGATACAGATTTTTTCTTATCAACAAATGTGTCCACAAGATTTTCAATAAGGTTCTCAGCTGTGGTTTTCTCAGACATTGTTCCTGTGCTACCAAGAACCATATAGAACATTATCAAAGAATGTACATGATAGCTCTTATACAAAACACAAGGGTGTCACTATTGATATCATATATGAAGAAACCAACACATAATGTAAAAGGCTCAATTTTTTGAATCATAACATAAGAAGTGTCCATATCCCTAACTTCAAATTAAAAATTCATAAATTAAGCAACTGTTAAAACCATCCAACACAAAAAAAAGTTCTTGTAGGTCACAACCAAAACACATCTAAGAACAAAATTTAATCTTCCTGCATGTTAAACTTCATCAAGTTTGTCAAATCGATGGTATTCTGTCATTGAGTGTTAGGCTGATCTTGTAATCATTACTGGTGGATCTTGACTTCCTAGTTTCTCCAGTAGAAAATAGAGTTTCTATGGTGATTTTTATTATTCCTTGCTTTGCATGCAACAGCTGAAGCTCTTGGATTGATTTGGTTTTGCACATGATATCAAAGCCTCTATGTTCAAGTACTTGGTCAGTATTTCATTCTTTTCAGCCCCCATTCTGCAAATCAAAGCTTAAATTCTTCTGTCATAACTCGTAACAGAGCCATTTTAAAGCCTGTAACTCCTTGTCTTCAAATCCTAGCGCTACACTACTTTCACAACTACTCAAGATTTTCAGCCCCAATTCTGCAAACAAGCCTTAAATCCCTCTGTCATAACAGAGCCCTTCAAAGCTTGAAACTCCTTTTGTCTTCAAATCCTAACACTACACTCCTTTTACTATTCCTCAATATTAATATTTCATTTTTAACTTACAACCCTCCACACCTCATTCAGTAGAAAGCCTCGTTTCAGAAATGTAAACAAATCTCGATCATTATTTGTTGCAGTAGCCAAGATTCTGAAACTAGAAATCCTATTGAGGAAAATCAATCACCCAAAAGGACAACGAGATGAAATCATAAAAATATAATCAAAGACAAAAATACTAACAAAAAGAACTCGTTTCAGCATATATATAATCGGGAAAGAAAAAAGGAAAAGGAAAAGGGTACCATAGATTCTTTTTTTAATCCACAGATATCAAGAACTTTTGACATGTGTCATAAAAGAAAAATGAAATCAAATTTTATGCCCCATCATTCACCTACGAATAAAAGACTCCTTCCACCAAATTCCCACAAAGTAGAAAACTCCCATCACAAACAGAAACCACCACACATAAATTTAACCCACCAAGCAAAAGAGAAACACAACAACAGCAATTCATAGAAGAAAGAACAAAATTCAGCATCATAAGCAAATGAAATTCACTAACCAGAATAAGCAGGGGGAAATTGAAACGAAGGGAGAGGCAGAGAGAGAGAGAGAGATAGGGTGTTATTGTGGCACTAAAAGTTTATCCTAAGTCCAACAAGAAGCATGCCAAAAGAGCTTAATAACTGAACTTACCAACTTGCAACTAATCAACTACCAACCACACCATATCATATGTTTCTCATTTTATATGTATTTAATTTTGATTTTGATTTGGATTCTGATTTTAATGGAAAGCCTTCGAGACTTTTTGCTCAAAAGAAATTGTACAATAATAAGCATGGAAGATAGGATAAGAGGTGACGGCGAAAAATGAAAACAATAATGTCATACAAGATATAATAAAAAAATTGTTGTATAAAAAAATAATACAATTCTTTTATTGAAATGGCCTGAAAAAACTATGCAACTAAAACTTAATCAGCTAATAGTAGTATAACTTTATAGCTTCGGTGCCAACCTTTTCTTACAGATTTAGCTTTTAATAAAATAATGATACGTAGAAATCTACTACATAACAACATAACTTAATTGACAATTTTTATTTATTTATTTCTATTTTTGACACATTATAATATTGATTATATCTATATTTATCTCTCTTTATTTTCTTTAGGTGTAGATTAAATTTGAGTGTCTATCGATCATTTTTGTTTTCCATATATTAGTGTATCATCCACCAATAATACGATAAAATTAAAAATAGTGTTTGGCAAATAATTCTTTTTAGTAATTTATAATATTTTTTAGACGTTAATTCAAATAGCCTCTTTAAAACAATATCTTCTAATTTTTATTCTTTTATTTTTTTTACTCTTAAAGTATTTATTAAATCTCCATCTTACTTTTTTTTTTCTCTCTTCTTCTTACACCTTTTATTTTGACCATTATACTATTTATTTTATTATTTTAAAATTATACTTTAAGATATTTTAACTATTACGTCAATCAACTTAACAAAATTTATGATATATACTTAAGTGTATGTTAATTGATTTTGTTTTAAACTTGGTTGGAAATATTTTGAGATATAATAATATAAACAGTAAAATACATAATATAAAATCATATAATAATTGAAACTAAAATTTGATTAAATAGTTTATCTAAAAAATTGCAAGATTTTGAAAAATTAATTAAAAATTAGAATTATAATCCTCAAAAATATATTTTCTTAATAGCATAAAATTAAAATTTATATAAAAATATTAAATATGTTCATATTTATCATTTTACATTTATCAATTACTTTAACAAATAATTTTATCAAATACTTATAATTCAACAAACTTGCTTAAAAGCTTTTAGCTAGATACCAACTATGAATTACTAACTTTCAACTATCAACTATTTTTTTTTTTTTCAGCTCACTTTTAAATTAGTTTTGACAAATATAACCTTAATAATGTGGTGAATTAAGTTGACCTATTGTATCTCAAAATTGGTTAAATTCAATAATATCAAACATATTAATTATTATGATCACTAATATTTAAAGAGTTGTTAAATTTCTATATGAAAGATTCAAATGAAAAAATATTCCTTTCTTAAATATAAATTGACAATCTATGTAAGACTAAATAGTCATACGTACATAAATAGAATTTGGACCTCCTCATAGTCTCCTAGTCCTTCTAACATTTTTTTTTTGGTGAATGCCAGTCCTACTAGCTGATGCCATGAAGATTGGTTTTACACGGATGTAATGTTTGTTTTTTTTTTCCTTTTCCTATTTTTGCTTTCTTGTTAGCTCTTGTAACTAGAAAAAGACTAATTAGTCAAAATTAAATTTTATTGAAATCTCACTTATCAATATGTTTTTACACATAGGACTTTCAATTTGTATTTGGTAAAGTATGATTTGTTTCACAAATAACTTGATCATATTTTTAATTAGTATCTTTTAAATATTTTTCTTTTAAACATTGATAGTTAAGTTAATTAAAATTTCTAAGAATAGTTAATTAAATTAAATTTTCATATAGAAAATTAAATATAATATTTTTTTATTAAAAAATATTTGTATCCACTATAAAATATTTTAATATCGATTACATATTTTAATTTTATTAAAAATGTTAAACAATTTCTTTTATATATAATATTGTTTTATTATTATCTATTAACAACATAAAACACTTTTATATTATTGTCCAATCATAATTTGTCATTAATATGACTTTTAAATAATTAAAATAAAAATTAATAAATTTACTATACATAATAAGTAATGATTGAATGATGGTGTAAAACTTTTTACATTTTCAATGATCTTTTTTCTCATTAAATAAACCAATAAAAATAAGTATGTTATGTACCTTACTATCTTATAAAGCCAAAGAGAAGTCATGAGTAACAATATGATCATTGGTTAGAGGAGAGGCAAAAAGCTACTTGGCATGAGTATCAGGATGTGTTGAGACAGGAGGAGATTGTTGGATATATTAGTTAATTTTGGAATTGGAATATATCCAATTGCACAAGGGTCAGAATCTGAGTAGTCAAGAAGAACAATATAATCTACTATAACTGTACAAAAAAACAATTTAAACAGAACCTGTATGATAAGTATGAATCAGGAACAGATGCAAAGAGATGAAAGGATCCGAGCCCAACAATGTTGTCTCCTTATGACAATTTGTTCCCTCCAATTGATGCCAAAGGTTGATGAACAATTGTCTCCCAGGATAGAACGGATCAACGTCTAAAGATTGATGACACTTCAAATCAACAGCCCAAACAAACAAAGCTAATGCTTGAGGAACCACAGAGTTATGTGATATGGAAATGCACTAGTATCTAAGCGAGAATATTAGAAAAGATTAACTATCAAAACTCTATCAATTTTTCTTCCTATTTTCTGACTGTCTCTGTGTCTATTTATAGACAACAAACAACCCTGGTGAAGAGTTGCCGGTAAACCATCGGGACTCTTGGCGTTGAATCATCGGGACTCTTGGCGATGAACCATCGTAACCGTTGGTTATCAGAACGGTTGGGAGTAGTTATTTTTCTAACCTTTCCCAAGAGCGGTTAAGAGTAGTTATTATTTTGAATTGTTAACCGCCTCTTATTCATAACCCATGGAGTTTAAACAAAAACTCCAACAATCCCCCACATGAATAAGAGATCAATTCAACATGACTAAATGCATATGAATATGTATGCAAGTGTGATTCCTCGGCGAGAAACA
>PYAF01005901.1:1225995-1236067 GCA_007407185.1 Glycine tomentella
AAAATAGAGTGAAACTCACTATCTGGTACACAACGTCTAATTATTTGGTCACTACCAAATCTCCACAAGTAAGGATCATCCCAAACATAGTATTTAGATTCACTTTTCAATTTCAAAGTTTGGGCCTTAGTGGCATTTACAGGTAAAACACCAGCAACCAAATAATTCACCATGTCAGCATACCATGGTAACGTACCTTACAGCTGTAGAAGCTGCTCATCAGGAAAATCATCATGAATTGGAGAAAGATCAGAATGAGGATGAGTAATGCGACTCAAATGATCTGCTACCAAGTTTTGTGCTCCACCTCTATCTTTAATGACAATATTAAACTCTTGGAGCAATAACATCCACCGAATGAGTCGTGGTTTCGCATCAGCTTTCTTCAAAAGATACTTCAAAGATGCATGATCAGAGAAAACAACAACTTTTGTGTCTAGCAAATAAGATATGAACTTATCAAGTGCAAATACTATAGCTAGAGGTTCCTTCTCGGTGGTAGTGTAATTTGCTTGAGCAGAGTCTAGAGTTTTTGAAGCATAGACTATGACATGTGGGGCTTTGTCAACTCTTTGAGCAAGAATTGCTCCAACGGCAAAATTAGAAGCATCACACATCAATTCAAAGGGTAGAGACCAATCAGGAGGTCTGATCACAGGAGTCATAGTTAGACACCGCTTCAAATGATCAAAAGCATACTTGCATTTATCTCCAAATTCAAAAAAATATCTTTTTGCAAAAGATTGGAAAGAGGACGAGCAATCTCACTAAAATTTTTAATAAAGCACCGATAGAAACCTGCATGACCAAGAAATGAACGCACTTCCCGCACAGACGCGGGTAAGGTAAAGCAGTAATAACATCAATCTTAGCAGGATCTACTTCTATGCCCTTCTTAGACACTATAGGGCCCAATACTATTCCTCTTTCAACCATGAAATGGCATTTTTCAAAATTTAATACAAGATTAGTTTGAATGCACTTATTTAAAATCCTAGATAAATTAGCTAAGCATACATCAAAAGAAGATCCGTAAACAATAAAATCATCCATGAATACCTCCATGCAATCCTCCAAAAACTCAGAAAAGATGCTTGTCATACACCGTTGAAAGGTGCCAGACGCATTACAAAGCCCAAAAGGCATCCGTCTATAAGCATAAGTTCCGAAGGGGCATGTGAAGGTGGTCTTCTCTTGATCCTCAGGTGCTATATGAATCTGCATATATCCTGAAAATCCATCTAAAAAACAATAGTGAGATTTACCTGCCAACCGCTTTAACATTTGATCAATAAATGGTAAAGGGTAGTGATCCTTGCGGGTGACATTATTGAGCTTGCGGTAATCAATACAAACTCTCCAACTGCTTTGAACTCTTTGTGGAATCAACTCATTTTGCTGATTTGTAACCACAGTGACTCCAGACTTCTTTGGTACTACCTGAACTAGACTTACCCACTGGCTGTCAGAGATAGGATAAATGATACCTGCTTGCAGAAGCTTGGTAACTTCTTTCCTAACCACATCCAGAATCAGTGGGTTCAGGCGCTTATGAGGTTGTCTGATTGGTTTAGAACCTTCTTCCAAAGAAATCCTATGCATACATGTAGAAGGGCTAATTCCAACTAAATCTGCTAAGGTCCACCCAATTGCCTTCTTATTTTTCTTCAACAATTGAAGCAACTTATCTTCTTGATCTGGTAGAAGATCCCTTGCTATGATGACTGACAATTTCTCGTTGTCTTCCAAGAAAGCATATTTCAAATGAGTGGGTAAAGTCTTAAGCTCCAATTTAGGTGGCTCAACAATTGATGGAAGAAGTCTATTTTGTTGAGCTGGACCTGAAATATAAGTAGAAGAACTACATCTAGACAACTCATCATTAACATCAGAATTACTATCAGAATGATCAACATTGCCTAACTCAGAATGTAGCAAAGATTTTAAATTAGCATCAGAAGTAGGCAATTCATAATTTTTATAAAAATCATTATGTAAATTAGAATGCATATCAAGATCATTCATCAAGGCAGAATCATGATCAAGTGAATCTAGTGCATTATCAATTTCAGCACAAATAGGACAACGCTCACTATCACTACAACCACATACAAATTCTGCTAAATTCGAAAATTCAGAGCACAGTTCATCATATATATCATTGACAGCTTCATCAATAACATCAGTGTACAAAATAGAATGCTCCTCTCTAGGATGTCGCATGGCATCAAAAATATTATAGTGAACAATGTTATCACCAAACTCCATGGAAAGCATACCAGAATGTACATCTATCTTAGTCTTAGCTGTCTTTAAAAAGGGCCTCCCTAAAATGATTGGAGGTATACTACTAAGAGATTTAAATTCCATTTGTAAGATGTAAAAGTCTGCGGGAAAAATCAATTCTTTGACTCTAACTAATACATCCTCAATCAGACCTACAGGGTGAATATTACTCCTACTAGCTAACTGAATGACAACACCTATGGAATGCAAAGGGCCTAGACCTAGAGATTTATAGACAGATTCAGGCATAACATTAATGGAAGCTCCTAAGTCTAGCATGCAATCATCAATTTCCTTATTTCCTATAATGCAAGGAATAGAAAACGTCCCTGGATCTTTGCATTTTTGAGGCAAGGGCTGAATAAGAGCAGAAACATTCTGGCTGAAGCTAACTCTCTCATTTCCCTTCAGTCGTCTCTTGTTTGTACACAATTCCTTAAGAAACTTAGCATATTTGGGAATTTGCTTGATGGCTTCTAGAAGAGGAATGTTAATTTCAACTTTCCTGAAAGTATCAAGAATCTCCTTTTCTTGACTTGTCTCTGCTTGTTTCTTTGACTTGGATTGCATTGCTCTTTGGGGAAAAGGCAAAGGAATAGGAATTTCAGAATCATCATATACTGGCTTCTTTCCCTTCTCCTTCACAGGATCCCATTTCTCTTTTTCTGAATTCACACTCTCTAGTATTGGTTCAGACCTTTGAATCTCAGCTTGTTTATTCTCCTTGACAGCTTGCTCTAGCCATTCAAATTGCTTACCAGACCTCAAAGATATTGCACTCACATTACCTTTTGGATTTGGAGTAGATTGAGAAGGTAGAGAGTTATTGGCTCCTTGAGGTTGCAACTGATTCACAAAAGTTGCAAGTTGGCCAATCTGAGTCTGCAAGTTCTGAATTGTTGACTCAGTCCTTTGCTGAAATTGCAAGTTATTGGTAGCAAGTTGTTTGATTAATTCTTCCAAAGAAGGTCCACTGCTACTAGCTTGTTGTGCAGGTTGTTGAACAGGTGTAGATTGTTGTTGCTGCTGATAATTCTGCCTGTAATGTGGATGTTGGTACCTCTGCTGATAAGGAGGGTTTTGCTGGTTTTGATTTTGGTTCGGATTCTGATTCCACCTCAAGTTCGGATGATCCCTCCAACTTGGATTGTAAGTACCTTGTGGAGGATTATAATTCTGCTGATATTGAGGTTTACCTGGAAAAACACCAATTGCTCCAACTGATGGATCAGATGAGCCACTCTCTTGTAAGGTAGGATAAGCATCAGTCGGATGGTTAAAGTTAGCACAAATGCCACATGCCTTAGCAGAAGGTTGGACGGTTTGTGTCATAACAAGTTGTCTCACTAAAGAAGTCAATTCATCCAATCTGTTTTCCAATCTTTGGTTATCTGAATTATGTTAAGTTACTACCTTTTGCACATTCTGATATTGAGATGAAGCGGGCTGCTCTCTGACTTGGTACACAGCGCTACTGTTGGCTCTTGTACCAATCTGTTGTGAATTGGCTGCCATATTTGCTGATAATTCTCTAGCTTCACGAGGAGTCTTATCAACTAAAGCTCCGCCACTTATTGCATCCACCAAACTTCTATCCATAGGTAACAAACCTTCATAAAAATAAACAAGAAGAAGTTGGTCTGATATCTGATAGTGGGGGCAACTTGCACACAATCTCTTAAACCTCTCCCAATACTCATGCAAGTTTTCTCCATTGGCTTGTCTAATACCACATATTTCCTTTCTAATTGTTGTAGCTCTTGAGGAAGGAAAGAATTTTTCCAGAAACACCCTCTTCATGTCATTCCAACTTGTAATGGATGAAGGTGTGAGATCAAGTAACCAATCTTTGGCTCCTCCCTCAAGTGAGAAAGGAAAAGCCCTCAACTTTATCTGTTCTTCATCCACTCCTTGAGGCTTCATGGTACTGCAGACAACATGGAACTCCTTGAGATGCTTATGTGGATCCTCACCTACAAGACCATGAAATTTTGGAAGCAGATGTATAACACCAGATTTAAGCTCAAAGTCAGCATCTAAATCAGGATACTGTATGCATAAAGGTTGGTAATTAACATCAGGGGCAGACAGTTCCTTTAAAGTTTGATTCTCCATAGTATCAAAATTAAATGAACTAACACTAAAATTAGACAAGTCTACACTGTGTGAAAAACTAGCAAAATCAAATAAAGCAAAGTCAGAATGAGAATCAAAAGTAGAATGCTCAATATGATGAGATGCAGGGTCAGATTCAATGCTAATGCCTTGACTTAGCCTATTTGCTCTTCTAGCAGCGTGCAATGTTCTCTCTATTTCAAGGTCAAAGTCTAAAAGCTCATTGTTACTACTTCTAGTCATGCAACCTCAAGCAAAATAGGCATTTTCGCATACAATATATAAAGCATGAAAATAAGTCTAATATATTAGCAACTTAGACTGCACCAAAGCTATATGACAGAAATATTATGTGCAAGTCAGAATCTAAGTTTCAGTAGAATATTAATCTCTCTCAGTAGAGATCAGCAACACAAAGCTAGTTCCCTAGCAACGACACCAAATTTGACGTGAGCTGTCGAACTCAGTCAAATACCAGGCTAAATATATTCAATAGTATTATAGCAAACCTGGATCGTTTCACACTTGGAACTGGCATTGCATTATCATAATTAACAGGAATGTAAAAGAGGGATTTGAGTTCAGTTTCAAAAAGATTAGAACAACAGAACGTTAGAAGTAATTTAGCAATTTAAAAATGAGTAACCAACTCAGAATTTAGATTCCTTGGATATCTATCATCGGATAAAATAATAACAGCTTTGTGGTTGATTCTAAACAAACCGAAATCTCTGCATTCGCTTAGAATATCCTTTCTACTAGATGATCGCCTAGCATTCAATTAAACACAGCATGCTCACAATTACAATCGCACAGTGATCATTTTAAACCAGTCTAATTAGTGATCATTGGATAAATCAACCTAAATACTAAATCTAGCATTTAATCCTTCCCTTCCCTATTATCAGAAATTTCACAAACACTACACAGAAAACACAATATAGCAACTAGATACATAAAGAAAAATAGAAAGTCAATAAAACAAACTATAAAAGGAACGAAAAACAGAAATACAACCTACACTAAAACAGGAATTTCCACTAACCAAAGAAACAATTGAACAAAAATAAGAGATAACCTAAAACAACATAAACACCCAAATACAACTAAAATAGAAAATAGAATATATAGGAGATAGCTTAAAAAATGAAAATGGAGCATAATAAAAGGGTAGAAAATAGAAAAGAAATCAGAACCTAGAATCAAACACATAACCATCCACAAAACTATGATAAAAAACATGATCAAGAACAAAAACGAAAATAAGGAAAGAGGAGAAACAAATCTGAGCAAAAGAGCACAAATCCTCTAGATTAATCCATGGGAATCTCCATTATGAGTTGGTTACAAGGATCTTAGCCTACCATAGTTACATGCGCAGAAGATAATACAAGAAAAGATGATGAAACCATGAAAATAAAAAAATGGGTATAAGCTTCCTTCCTTTTTTCCTTTGCTTCGTAAGTCTCTGTTTTTAAGAGGTAAAAACAGTGCTCTGCACTTCCAGCACCGTCCCAATGTTTAAAAGTGATACAAAATATCTAATTTTTACTTTTTGGGCAAAATGACATAATTGTCCCTAGCTATTAAATAAATTCTAGATTTTCATTGCAGACTTCAGGGCCAATTTTGTCCATCTATTTGACAGAATTTGAGCTTGATTTCTTCATGAAAGTTGCGGATATTTGAATTATCTCAAAAACAAAAGAAAAATCAGCCAAACTGACATTATTAGAAAAAGTTATGGCCAAAATACAAAAACTGTGCAAATTTGAAATTTTAACTAATAAGAAATAAAAATCTATATAAAAGTTTAAAGTACTAATCAACACTAAAGAGATTAAATACACACCAAAAAGGATAATAAACTATCAATCAAGAGTAGCAAATAAGTGATATAAAAATCACTTATCAGTGATCCTCCTACCCTTGGCCCATGTGCCGAGAAGCCCGCAAACATAATTATCATCCCGAATGATCCTTTTCCACCTCGAATAACCGATATATCTATAGGTATACGGCTGCTTTACTAACTATGATTTTCTTTTACGTAGGTAATTATGGACCCATCATCTTCAGAGTTAGTTGTTGAATCTCAATCTGCTGGGTCACATTCTAACCTTCCCTCTTCGGTTTTAGCTGATAAATTTTCATGCGTCACCCGTGAAGTTTTACGCACTTTTTCTAAGTTAGATCCAGGAAGCATTGTTGCACTCCCAGTTGGCAATCAAGACGGGTTTTGCGACTGGGCCCCTAGCCCGAACGAACCCATCTGTTCTTTCCCGGAGGGGAATGAACACAATTTCTTCTTTTTCTATAGGGATGTGACTACCCGTCTAGGTATTCGCTTCCCTTTTTCAAATTTTCAAATGCAAGTCCTAAACCACTTAAATATAGCTCCCTCACAACTTTACCCCAACAGCTGGGGCTTCATCCAAGCCTTCGAACTGTTCTGTCAGGATGTAGGAATCCCTTATACAGTCCGTCTCTTCTTTTATTATTTTACTGTGCATACCGCTAGGACGGGTAGATAACCTCCTAACAAAAAGGGATGGACTTCCATCCGGGGTCAGTCAAATCGTAAACTTTTTACAGTCTATTCAAAGTCATTCAAACACTTCAAGAATAAGTACTTCAAGGTTATTTCCGAACCCGGCAAACAGCCTTTCTTTCTTTCTTCTCCGGAGTCACTGGATGTGGAGTGGAAATTTTCACTCTATTGGACCCATACCCATCACGACTTTTCGCCTGCCTCTTATCGTTTCAAAGAGACGGACTTATCAAATTCTGAAACCTCATCAATATCTCGGATTGAAGCATATAGGGGAGCTCACGGGTTTCTAAATATTGCTATTATATTCACAATTATCATTCCGGGCTCTCCACCAAATTAAGTACGGACATATTTGATATTGATTTGCAATGTATGATTTAATTTGCTCTAAATGTTTTATTTCCATTTGCAGTTGACAATATGCGACCACAACCTGCTTCCTCGGCTTCATCTGCTGAGACCCCGGCCTTGGGTTCTCCTGCTCCCGCGGTGGTTGTTCCTCCCGCGGTGGTTGTTCCTCCCGCGGTAGTGGTTCCAATCAACCCCGTTGCCAAAATGAGACAACCGACTGCCAAACCAGCCACCAAGCGTCTTAATCCTCCAAAGCGGTCACAACCTACAACTTATGTTACCTTCCTAGGGGGAGGAAAAGGGAAAAAACAAAAGATTGCAAACGCAACTCAGTTGGAAGCAGTTCCAGCATAACTAAGTAACCTGGACCCTTCTTTGGGGTCGGGAGCCGCATCTTCCACTCTTCCACCTCTCCCTACCTGTGCTCCTCCTCCTATCACAACCTCCAGATCATCATCGGGCTGCCTCTGGGAGAAGGGAGTTAATGAGGACGTGATCCGTGTGGTCAAGGCTCCTGAACACTTTTCAGATTCGAGTCCTCTTTCCCAGGATGACCTTAGAGAGCTCATCGTCATCCAAGAAAATATCTTTAAGGGTGGTGCCCTAGTACAAAGTTTGGCGACTTTGAAAGCTAGGCATGACAAACTATTGATCTGCTTCATGCCTCTCGGGAAGAGACCCAAAAAACTCATCAAAAGCTCCTTGTTGCATAGGACACCACTGCCTCCCTTCGCCAAGAACTCCAAACTGCATTGGATACCGCTGAGGGTGCCCAGATAGCTTTGGAAACGGCTTGAAAAAAGAATGCACTCCTGACCGAGCACTTCAATGAACTGAAGACTGCTTTGGATAGGAACGATCTAAAATTGAACGAAGCTGTATCCAGGGTGTTGAAGGCCGAAAAGGATGCTGCCAAGATGAAGGAGGCAATGGCTATAACGGCAGAGGAATCCTTCACAAACTCACTGGAGCAGCTACGTTATCTGAACCCGGGACTTGAACTGAACACTATCAGCATGCACTTTAGGGCCTATATGGATGGTGAAGAGCTAATACCTCCTTCTCCTTGTGAAGATTTAATAATCTCAATGGATGAGGTTCCACCTCATGGAGAAGAGGTAACTTCTTAACAAGAAGGTGATAATCCAGTTCAAACCCCAGCAACCTGAGTGTGCGAAGGACCGAGATGCTGATTGAAAGTTGTAATTTTTGCTTTAATTTGTAATTTTTCTTTCCAGCCTGCTGTCTTTAAACATTGTCGGGTTACACCCAATTTTTGAAATTAACTTGGTTTATTTACGATCCTTATACATGTGAGCCTGTATCAAATCCGGATTCTTATCAATTTTTGACCAACACAATATTCTTTGCATGCTAAATAACTATTCATTAGGTTTCAATGACCAAGTATTTCATAATACAGAATACTTTTCTCTGTAACATGTTCCCGGTTATCTTAACCGGGCTTGATCCTGACAATGGTTAACATGCTACATGTGGGCATTAATTTCCGTCATTAATTGTCCGACATTTCAACCTTATCAGGGTTGGAATAGCGTGTCACTCATTGCCAAGATAATATTGATTACGGTACCTCGTATATGCGCAACTTTATGCCGGTAAATTGGCGATTTCAATCATAAAACGATTAACTATTGAATTATAAACAACTCATACTTTCAATGAAAGAGAACCATATGAATTCCGGGCTGAACAATTGTTGTGCCACGATTCATACTCTCAATAAAAGAAAAACACGAATTATAAATGAAATTGTTAATTCCGTCAAAGGAAAACATAAATTGTATAAACGATTAGTCTATTGAATTATAAGACAACTCATGATCTCGATGAAAAAGAACCATATGAATCCCGGGTTGGAAACTTATTGTACCCCGGTTCATACTCTCGATAAAAGAGAAACCATGAATCATAAATTATGCTGTTAATTCCGACAAAGGAAAACAAACACTTATTTTGCCATATGGCTTATTACTCCTTCCATCTAATCCGGAACTAACTGTAATATGTTTTCAATTTGTCCGCATTCCAAGTTCATTTAATTGCCTTTTCATCCAGGGTTTCCAACATGTAAGCTCCTTGTTTGAGTCTCTGCGAAATTCGGATGGTCCCTCCCAGTTCACTGCTAGCTTCCCTTCTCGGGCATTTTTATTTCCGATATCTGCTCTTTGAAGTACTAAGTCACCTTGTTCGAAGCACCTCGGCTTTATTTTCTTATTATACTTCGCGGCTGCTCGTTGTTTTGCTAACAGATCCCAGGAATGGGCCGCGACTCGGATTTCATCCGTCAAATTCAATTCAATGGCAAAAGCCTCATTATTCTTTCCTTGACCCTTCTGAAGTACGTGGTTTCACCTCCAGGATAACTGACCAATTTTTACTGGTATCATAGCTTCGCAGCCATAGGTCATTCTATATGGGGTTTCCTTGGTAGACATTTGAGCCATGGTCTTGTTCCCCCATAGCACATAATAAAGCTGCTCCACCTAACTAGAGACGGCATCATGCATTCGCTTTTTCAATCCTTCAATGATCACTTTGTTTGCTGCTTGATGTGTTGCAAACACATCTTACTTTTAGCATTAGTTTTAGGTCATAGTTGTAGTAAATAGTTAGAAAACAGTTTAAGAATTAGTCATATTTATTATTTTACATTATAAAAGCATTTTAATATCATGTTAAGTGTTTGCAGGCCAAAACAAGAGAAATTAAGAGCAAATGATGGAGAAAGCAAGAGCTGCTATA
>PYAF01005901.1:1236167-1248496 GCA_007407185.1 Glycine tomentella
AGTTTAATTTCCTTACTTAATTCAATATAAATCATCCAACAAACTCTTGCATATTCTACTGTTCTTGTTTAATCACAACTTTTATAATTATTGTGAATCTTTCCAATCCCTGTGGAGACGATACTTTACTTACCCCTTTTATTACTTGTTAAACGATCGGTGCACTTGCCGTAAAACGCATTCGCGTAATCTCACAACACTGCTTCAGCTTGTCTGTTAGATTGTTGGTGTTTTACTGAAGCAAAGTTGTGCTTGATTGGGAACCCGGTCATCATTTCTTGAAATTATCTATCACTGAATTGAGTTCTATTGTCTGTCACAATCTCACCTGGGATTCTGAATCTGGAAATGATATTTCGTTCAAAAAATCTTTGCACTCGAGCCAATGTGATGGTGACGAGAGGTTCCGCCTCTATCCACTTTGTGAAATAATCTACCGCCACTATTAGCCATTTTAGCTGCCCTTCTGCTGCCTTGAACGGTCCCAACAAGTTCATTCCCCACTTGAAAAAGGGCCATGAAGCGGATATAAACTGCAACTCGGCAGGAGGAGACCATAGCAACCTGGCATGTTTCTGACAACTTTCGCATCTTCTAACGTGACTTGCAGAATCAGCTTCCATTGTTAGCCAATAGTATCTGGCTCGCAGAGCCTTCCTCGCTAATGCCTTAGCTCCCATGTGTTGGTCATTGATTCCTTCATGTATCTTGGATAACACATAATCAACCCTATCCAGATTCAAACAAACCAACCTTAGGGTGTGCAATCCTTTACGGTACAATTCATCTTCTATAATTGTATACATGGCTGCATCACACACTAATTTCTTGGACTCCACCACGTCATTCGGCAATAGACCCTTGTCTAAGTAATCAATCATAGGATTCCTCCAATTTTTGGTTGCCGAGATCATCATTACACACGATGGTCTAGAAATTTCTTGTTGTATAACCGTCCTATGATTACCCGGGCTCTTGGTACTTGCCAATTTTGACAAGATGTCGGCCCTTGCATTTTCTTCTATAGGGATATGACTCACCATTACCTCATCAAATTCAACAATGATCTCCTTCACCTTAGTCAAATATTTGGCCAATAAAGGCCCCTTCACTTGGTATCGCCCCTCGATTTGGGCCGTCACAAGCTGAGAGTCAGTGAACACCTTTACTTTCCTCGCCCCCTGTTCCTTCGACTGTAATAATTCAGCTATCAGTGCTTCATACTCTACCTGATTATTTGATGTTGGAAAATTCAAATGAAGAGATTGTTCAATCGCCACTTCTTCCAGGTTTTCAATTATGATCCCGGTGCCACTTCCCTTCATGTTTGACGATCCATCCACATATAGTTTCCACGTATTTTCGACATTACCGCCCACTAGAGTTAGTTCCATAATGAAGTCCGCTAAAGCTTAAGATTTTATAGCATGTCGGGCTTCGTATTTTAAATCAAACTCTGACAACTGTATTGCCCAATTGATCATTGTTCCAGTTAAATCCGGCTTGTGTAATACTTGCCGAATTGGCTGATTGGTTCTGACAATTATTGTGTGGCATTGAAAATACGGGTGTAACTTTTTTGCAATTACCAACAGGGCAAAAGCCACCTTCTCCAACCTTTGATACCGTAACTCAGAATTCCGGACCATGGCTACATTGGATAACCATGTAGTGTACTGAATTTCTCGTATAAATCCAGCTTCTAGTAACTCTTTGATGTGTGTGGCTAACGCTTGAGCTCTTTCGGGACCAAGCTTACATTTTTTCTGTTGAACCGGCTTTGATCTGGGGTATATGGATAATTTGTGACAACAAAAGGTTGGATCAATCCCCAATATCTCCAATGCTTTCCACACAAACACATCCTGGTTCCTTTGGAGGCACTCCATGAGTTTAACCCTGATGTTTGCATCCACCATTTTTCCAATCTTAGTGATTTGCCAAGATTGGTTTCCTATCTGCACTTGTTCTACATCTTCAGCTGGTTCTGGTCTCCATTCTTCAGAACCCTCCCTCATGTCGAGCTTGACCATGTTTATTGGCTTTCCTGACTGCCGTTTCGCCATATCTCAGCCCACCTGATCTCCTTCGTGTATCCCGGATGGTGAAGACGGACCGCCTTCGCTTTCTCGAACCGTGATGTAATAGCATTGCGGGGATTCTTTTTGGTCCTCGCAAATTGTCACCACTTGATCTTTGTTTCCTACAAATTTTATCTTTTTATGTTTGGTAGACATCAACATATCCCACTTATGAATAGTTGGTCTTCCCAAGATAATATTGTAAGGTGACGGGAAGTCGACCACAACAAATTTGACTCTTTCCGACTTGAATGCGTCTTTGGTTCCTAATGTAGAATATAGGAACACTTCACACTTAACCAAGAGGGGGGGTGAATTGGTTAGGCTTGGTAAATTAAAAATTTCTTAAACAAAATCAGAGTTTCCCTTAGGATCTTTATCACTTTTGAAACCAAGAAACCTTATTCAATCAAATGCTCAACTCAAGGTGTCCAATAGCTCAAAATGTAAATTGATAAACAAAACCAAACAATCAAGATTGACAGAATATGATCAAGATAGAGATAAGAATCAAAACACAAAAGATTTATACTGGCTCACTTCAAACACTATGAAGCTACATCCAGTTATCTTCCACTCAACACTAGAATGGAGTTCCACTATTGCAATTTTATATTCTTACAAGTAATTACAAAGTCTCCCTTTATCAACTCTAGATAAAGTACAAAAATCTAAAATATTATTAGATTCTTAGAGACAAATCCACTGAGAACACTACTCAGTACAACCCCTAGAGAAACCCTATCTCTAGTTTACAAGCAAGAATCCCAATTACAATAGACTGAAAATTACATCCAAAATCAAAACGAAAATTACAAAAAGATTAAGGAGAGAAACAACCTGATGATCCAATGATTAACAATGCAAATGATGGATTAACACAGGTTGAATTAACAAATTGAATCAGCTTCCCTTAACCTTGAATGAAATCTTGCTCAAGATTGACTCACAATCTCATGATCAATATAGAACCAAAGCAAGCATGAAAAAATCCTTTGAAAACACTTAGAAAGGCTTTTAGAACAGTTTTGGCTCAATGGGTATCAGTATACAACGTTACAAAATCAAGCAAAGTGATTTCCTATTTATAGCAAAAAAACGTAACAGCTTTAATCGATTAATACGCGCCAAATAATCGATTATTTTGCTTATGTAATCGATTAATCCAAGAATGTAATCGATTAAAATGTTCATAAGCTTTTCTGGAAATTTTACAATGGGACAAATAATCGATTATTCTAGCATGTAATCGATTAAGACAGAAGATCCATTATTTTCAAAATACACTATGTAATCGATTACTAACCTTGGTAATCGATTAAACCAGGAAAGCATATCAGTCATAGAAACAAAGTAATCGATTATTAGAATTGGTAATCGATTAAAGCAGGAGCCATAGCCTTTCTATTTTACATTGTGTAATCAATTACTAATCGAGGTAATCGATTATCTAGTACAAAACTTAGAGTTTTAAACACAATATGTAATCGGTTACCATCCATGGTAATCGATTAAAGCAGGGAGAGGCTATTTTCAGATAAGCCTATGTAATCGATTACAATATATTGGTAATCGATTATCCCATAAACTTTTTAAATACATATACAAGCATGTAATCGATTACTACCCATTAGGTAATCGATTAAAATGTTCAATAAGGCAGTTTTCTAGAAACCAAAGGTATAATAATCGATTAAACTGATATGTAATCGATTACAATGTTCATGAAAGCTTTTCCAAGGTAAGTGAAAAACAAAATAATTGATTATTACAATGTTGTAATCGATTAAAAAGCAAGAAAACCATTTTTCCAAAAACCTTAGAAACAAGTTTGAAACTTAATCATTTTATGAAAGCCTTGTGATTTTTATTAAACCATTTTAAGTTATTTATGAGTTAGAATTAATGCAATGCTTTAGGATCATCAGAATTGCTTTTCTCTTACATTTTATCCTAATTAATCTCCAAGTTGTCATTTGCATGTTTGAAAGCTCAAAACTTTAGACTTGAATCAATCTTGGTTATGCTTCAAGCAGTTCTCCCTGAATTCAACAATCTCCCACTTTTTGGCTTTAAACATGCCAAATCTTTAATTGATTAGCAGTGAGTCTTGAGATTAATTTGAGGGACCAACTTAGCACTTATTTGAGCTTTTTCAAACCTGAAAAAAAAATCAATACCTTTGCAAGAACAAGTGTTAAAAGCATCTGATATTTACTTAGCATTCATTCACATGATTTATTGACTTAATGCAATCATTTTTAACAGTTATCCCCCCATACATTACACAAACCATTCAGACCAATTTTTAGCCAAAAATGTGCACGCAAAATAGGAGCAAACAGAGATGTATGCAAAACATTGTTAAAATAAATTTTTTTCTCCCCCTATTTGGCTTGTTAAAGTCAAAAATGGCAAAGCACAATGGATATAAGTAACTAGAAACATAGCATTTCATTGACATTAGGGAGATAATTACAAAATAGAACTGAAAAGCATTAAAATTACAAAAAAAAAGAGTTCATAAACTAAATAAAACAAAAACTAAAAATCTTCAGATTCATCCACTTTAAGAGTGACTTCTATAACATCTAGTCTAGCATTGATATCCCTAAAAGAGCTTTGAGTCTCAGCCCTAAATTCATGATGCATGCTGAGTAGCCCATTCATCTTTTCCAGCATGAGGGACTCAAATTGAGTATAGATTTGTTGGTTAGGTTCCCTTGAGTCTTCAGAGGTATCCATTCAACCCGGCCGAGATGAGGTGCACATGTACTTTCTCCTTCAATCCTTGTACTTGCAATGCTGCATCTTTGAAACGATCTAGATAACTCTGCAACGTTTTGTCGGGTTGTTGCCATATTTTTCCGAGTGCAAATTCGAATTTCAGTTTTTTTTACTAGTTGCAAAATTCAACAAAAACCTCTGACTGAAATCTTCAAAATTGCGGATGGACCGTGGTGGTAATGTATGAAACCATGACTGGGCTGCTCCGGATAAGGTAGTGACAAAAATACGAGAAATTATTGGCTTATTAATTCCTTGCACGCACATCTGCATATCGAATTCATCGATATGTACTTGTGGATCTTGGCTTCCATCATACTTCAACAAAAATGAACGGTCAAAATCCTCCAAGTATCGTGCATTAATGATTTCGTCAGTAAAAGGACTATTATTATGTGTTCCCTCTACTGTATTTTCTCTGATACACTCTTCTTCCGTCCTAATCCGAGGTGCCACTTCAACAATGGGATTCTAGATTATCGCCTGGGCCTGCTTTATCTTATGAACTCTGGTATTGGCTGGCTGGGTTGGGGCTGGTTGTGTATGCATCATATTTTCATTAGCTGGATGTGTCGGGTTATCATTTCGAACGTTTTTCTAGATGAACCCCCGATTTCAAATCTATTGACCGATCCTTCTAAATGGCTAGGAATTGCCTGATTTTCGGGTTCCGCATGACGATTTGTGGTATGATCCTCCTGGTGAGCTGGGCTCTCCATATTTTTGAGGCAACGCTCCATGCGTTGTATACGCTGTTCTTCTTTGCGTTTCCACTCCGCATTACGTTCCTCCATCTGGCGTGTAATATTTCTTATGTCCTCCTGCCTTTGGAGGGCATACCCCCTCTCCATGCTCTCCATGTGGTTTAGGATCGCATTGAGGGCGTTATTCACTAAAGATTCTGGTGCGATGACTACCGGAACCGGGTTTGATTGATGATTGTCGGGAATTGCATGTCCCGCTTGAGCTGGGGATGAAGCTGAATCGGAAACCGCATCGCTCACACGTACAGCTTCATGATGGGCCACGTTCTGGTTACCAGGTTCTCTTCTTCCACCTGCATCGGAACGTGAGTGTGGAATCTGGTTATTTTTAGTGTTCACCATCACGGATCGTGGGATTTGAACTTTACGGTCCCCAGAGACGGCTCCAATGTTCTGTTTTCTTACGAACAGAGATATCCAGCTAAAATGCTGGTAACTTCAATATAGGATTAAGCTTTCTCTCAAGATGTTTATTGAAGGAAAACACCTTTAAAGAAATAATCACTATGTACGAAGCAATACTCAACCAGTAGGGTGAGGTGTGTGCACAATGTTAATGGAAAGAGAAGAGAGAACTAATGTATGTGTACCTTTTTCTCTGAAAGCATCCCTTATTTATACTGAAACTTACCTCTAAGATTCTTTCCGATATTCACGGCCGAGATCTCTAACGGCTTGACTTCACGATCTTCTCGATAATCAAGACCGTAATCTTTGACTGTTTATCCTCACGATCTGTATGGTTATTATCCATAATATCCACGATCTCATCTGCAATTGTGATTAACGATCCCATAGTATGAATTCTTAATGGATCTTATCACTAAGTCCATATACAGAATCTGTAACACACACATACACACACACACACATATATATATATATATATATATATATATATATATATATATATATATATCCACACGCCTTTACTCTGCGCGCTTATAGCTACTACTACGTGTAAGCATCAACATAACATTCCATTCCGTTGCCTAAATCTACAGTCACATTAATATTGAATATAATTCAAGATGGTGTCTGTTGATGAAATCCGCAAGACACAGCCGGCAGAAGGCCCTGCCACCGTACGTCTTGGCTCCAAATTGCGTCCACCAAAGTACCTACCCTGACTTCTATTTCCGTGTCAAAAACAATGAGCACAAGACTGAGCTAAAACAAAAATTCAAGCGCATGTGTAACATATATCATCATTATTCTTGTGCATGTGTGTATATATGAAGATTTGTTAATGTATATATCCTTATTTTTTTTTAGTACAAGTGTTTTAACAAACCACATGACTGATATATATATTTTAAGTTACATTACATTCCATTATATAAATTTAGAGTCACATCTTATTAAGTTATAAAAATAATATAATAATCATTAAAAGTTTATATAGATGTATTTGATTTCTTCTTTATATATATATATATATATATATATATATGGGTGAGATGGGGAGGTAGATGTACATATTGACTGGACTATGGGAATAATTAATTTCTTTCATAAAATAATATTTTTTTTACTTGTATATATAAAATAATTTATTTTTATCATCATAAAAAAATATGTATTATTCCCGGAAGATTATTTTTTTCGGGGGAGCGGGGGCAGATGTACAAATTGACTGGACTGGGGCACATACAATTTCTCCTATAAGATAAATTTTTTATTTAAATATACTTAATAATTTATGTTTGTCCCATAAAAAAATAAGTGTTTCTCCTAGAAGATATCTCTTTTTCATTAAAAAAAAAGTAGAAAATTACAAGAATTAAAAAAATTAAAAGAGAGAATAATTTGTTACAATTTTATCCCTTTACTCTTCTGATTTTTACACTCATAAGATTATGTATTTTGTAAAAAAAGTCCTAATAAATTTTTTACTTAAATAAAATTTTCATTTAATTCCTAACAAAATTTCTATTGACTTTTTGTTCAAAAAAAAATATTTGAATCTTTTTTTTTTCTACAAAAATATTATAGATTTTTTCTTCACTAACAAAATTTTCTACATCTGCTACGAAAACTTTTGACAGGTGTAAAATCAATGATTAAGAAGCGATACATGCACTTGACAGAAGAAATATAATCCTGAAGGAGAATCCCAAGATTTGTGAGTACATGGCAGCTTCACTGGATGCAAGGCAAGACACTGTGGATGTGGAAGTTCCAAAACTAGGAAAAGAGGCAGCAACATGATATTTCAAGCTAAGTCTAAGATAACCCACATCATCTTTTGCACAAGTTACCACCTCACCAAGCGCCCCAACGTCAAGCGTTACATGATATTTGAAGGTTGTTTCGGTGGCGGCACCGTGCTTCGTTTAGCCAAAGACTTGGCTGAGAACAATAAGTGTGCTCGTGTTAAGTTGTTGGTTTGTTCTGAAACCACTGCAATCACTCAAGGATGTTCCTGGGCTCATCTCAAACAACATTGAGAAGGCTTTAGTTGAAGCCTTTCGACCCTAAAACATCTCTGAGACTCTGACTACAACTCCATCTTTTGGATAGCTAGCGCACCCTGGTGGACCAGCCATTCTGGACCAAGTGGAGGCCAAATTAGGCTTAAAATGCCAGAAAAAATGCGAGCCACTAGACACTTGCTAAGCGAATACGGTAACATGTCAAGTGCGTCTGTATTTTTTTATCTTGGAGGAAGTCAAAGGAAGATGGAGTAGCCACAACCGGTGAGGGACTCCAATGGGGTGTGTTGTTCGGTTTTGGACCTGGACTCACCTTTGAGACTGCTGTGCTCCAAACTGTGTCACTCTAAATCCTCATGCTTCATTTGATAAGGGCACAAATATATCTTCTTTCCCCTATGATTATAATTTTTGTTCATCTTTGCGTTTTAAAACCTTATGCTTTAAGTTGTAATCCGCAAATTTGTAACATAATTAATAAAGTGTTGTTTGCGATTTCGTATGAATATAAAATATCAAGCTTTGATATAAATATATACATATATATATATATATATATATATATATATATATATATATTATATATATATCAAGCTTCTATTATTATGATTCTCTTTTTTTTTTTTGGCATTCTTAATTAGGAAATGAATTTATCAATTTCTATATTATTATACTTGTGTGTCTACATGTTATACAGCAGATGAAATTATTAATGTTGCTATAATTAGTATAAGAAAATAATTATAATTATAATAATAATTAATATGAGCAATTAAAAACAATTAACTTATATTTTATCTATCTAATGTATAAAACTATTGTTATATATAAAATATAAAAAATGAAATAAAAGTAAAATTGAATAATACAATATTTGAAAGAAGAAGAAGACACGTTGATTAATTGCTTCTATTATCTTTAAGAAAAATGTTTAAATATTTGAAAGAATAAAAGAATTGAAAGGAAGGGAAGTAAAAGGATGATGCAATTAATGTTGGAGATGGCTTACTTCCTATATAGATCTTATACATTGTTAATTGATAAATTTTATTATTTTATATTTGTATTAATTAAATAGCATAAAATATTCCTTAAAAGAAATTAAGTACCGAAAATAATGTGTCTACGTATGTTGGACTATGGTTGAAGCTCGCTCATGCGTATCTGTAAGGGGGCAAATATATAATGGGTAAATGCATGTTAAGGGAGTTTTGCAGATTCAGGGGGGGCGAATGCCCCTATTCCTCCTAACCTAGTCCCGTCTCTGAATATAGGCTACAATAGAGATTTCAGGATATATATTTGATTTAACATAAATAATAAGAAATAAATAGGAAAGAAAAGAATATAAAAAATACAAGACAATTGGTTTTTTTATAACAACACTATTACCATACTTTTTTAACACATATTTTACTATTAATTAAAAAAATATTCAAAACTATAAAATCATGTATTAGATTCATCAATAAAAAGTGAAAGTCACAAAAATTTATAATTTTCAAAAAAAATTCAACTAATAGTAAAGAATATATTAAAAAATGTATAAGAAATATATGTTATGAATAATCGTCTGGATGTTTTTGTCTTTTTTTATCGTTTATTATTTATTTATATTTATATTTATCTTTTGTACCTACAAAATTATCTTTTATACCTACAAATAGGTTATTTTTCTTGGAATTAATATATATAATTATCATTCTCTCAATCTCTCTAAACTCTTTTTTTTCTACTTTCTTTTTATTGTTCTTGTTCGAATCATATTATATTTAACACATTATTAGAATTAATAATCATTTTTTCTCCATTGAACATATTTTTTATTGACATATCAACAGATAAAAAAAAAATCCTTCTAGAAAATTTTATCAAAGAAGATCATATTTTTTAATTCACGTTTGAAGGAAAGATTTTGTTCTCTCCTTAATGATATTATTCATACTGTGGATTTAATTTTGTATTCTTATATTCTTTACGTATATGTGAAAAAGTGTCATGAGGAAATTATCGAATAATAATTTTTTTAAAAAAATATGTAAAAGGTTCCAAAGACTTTGAAAAATTTATTTATTTTACAAGAAGTAGAAAAAAAAAGTGGAAAAAAATATATTTTTTTCTTTTTCTCACCAGAGGTGAAAAAATAAAGTAAAAGTGAAAATAGAAAAATAATATTTTTCATCAAAACTGAGAAAATAGTATGAAAGTGAAAAAGAAAGAATTTTCTTCTTGAGTTTCTTGATTATATGTGCCTCAATGTTGTACCTCCTGAAATTTAAGGGTAATGCATGACATTTAGTCAAAATATTTTAAAATGTTATCTATCTTGATTTTATGTTGGATCAAACTCTCTCTCAAGGTACTTATAGAAGGAAAATACCTTTGAAAATATGACCACTATGTACGAAGTAATACTCAACCAGTGGGGTGAAGTGTGTGCACAGTGTTAATGGAAAGAGAAGAGAGAACGAGTGGATGTGTACATTTTTCTCTGAAAGCATCCCTTATTTATACTGAACTTACCTCTAAGTCAGTTGAAGATTCTTTCCGATAATCATGGCCGAGATCTCTAACTGCTTGGCCTCACGATCTTTACGATTATTATCTATAATATTCACGATCTCATTTACGGTTGCAGTCGACGGTCCAAGATTACGAATTCTGCGTTCATTATTCTTGCAATTTCTTTGTATCCACCTGCGTGAAATTCTATTTCACCTTTTTCTAAAATGAAACTCACTCCCGAAGAAGAAGCACATCTATGGAAAGCTGTTACCCCGAAAGTTGGATGGTGGTGCTTTAGTCTTCCTCTTTCAGAGGAAGAGAGGGGAAAAGACCTCTTGCATGCCCATTCTGGTGGTTCTCCTGCCACAAAGAAAACTAACATTTCTGGTTCTTTTGCCACCAAAGACGCTGACGTTTCTGAACATAACGTTCCTTTGGTACCACAACGAAATAAACCCAAATCTAAGTTAAGGGATTCTTCTACTACCAAAGAAACTAACATTTTTGAACATAGCGTTCCTTTGGTACCAAAACGAAATAAACCAAAATCTAGGTTTAGGGATTCCTCCGGCAATCCTTCACTTTCAACTTTGAACCCCACACCACAAACTCAATCTTCATCTCTAGAACAAAATAATTCCCTGGATGGCTCCTTTGAAACCCAGTTTGATCCATGCTTTGATTGTGTTACTGAAAGTTGTTATTATTTAAATTCCGGGTTCGATCCGATGATCAATTCAATACTTGGAGCATGCTGGCAAAACCCGGTTCTTATTCGCAAACCAAAACTTGCACCCCCAGTTCTTATAATACAAGCAGTCCGTCCGACATCATCCATACCCCGGGTAGCTCTTTAATCCATTATTCTACTCATACGACCAATATATTCCCTTCAGGTATGTTTTTACTGATTCTTATCTCTTTTACATAGGTATTTATGGATCCATCATCATCAGAACTAGTTGTTGAATCTCACTCTGCTGGGTCACATTCAAACTATCCTTCCATTCTAGCTACCAAATTTCCATAGGTCACACATGAGGTGTTAAATACCTTTTCTGACTTACAACCGGGAGGTATTGCTGCACTGCCGGTCGAAAATCAGGATGGTTTTTGCGTCCGTGCTCCTAACTTGGACGAGCCTATATGTTCTATCCGGGAAAGGACTGAACGTAATTTTTTCTTTTTCTACATAGATGTAATTACCCGTTTAGGAATCCGTTTCCCTCTTTCGTGCTTCCAAATGCAAATTTTGAATCACCTTCATGTAGCTCCCTCGCAACTCCATCCAAACAGTTGGGGTTTTATCAACTCTTTTGAACTTTTTTGTTAGTACTTAGAAATTCCTTTTACAGTTCGCCTTTTCTTTTATTATTTCACTGTACATACCGATAGGACAGGTAGAGAATCTCCTAACAGAAAGGGCTGGGTTTCTATTCGGGGTCGTTCGAATTGTAAGCTTTTCACGGTTACACCAAATCCTTCAAAAACTTTAAAAATAAGTACTTCAAAGGTTATTGTCGAACCCGGTAAACAACCTTTCTTTCTATCTGTAACGCCCGTATGCATCCGGTTTGTTAACATTCCATTATATCCAGTTGCGCAGAAATTTTCCAAATAAACAATTTAGTTTGGAAGCAAAACAAAATATGACGTCATTATAACATCAGTTGTACATCATACATGGTGAAGTAGCAAAGAAAATACATCCTCTGTACACAAATGTACATATAATCCCCTCAGGGTACAAAACCACA
>PYAF01005901.1:1248596-1258704 GCA_007407185.1 Glycine tomentella
TTTTTTTTTTTTTTTTTTTTTTTTTTTTTTTTTTTTTTTACAAATCCTGGTTATTATACTATCCAGCCCTGAGTCGGAGGACGTGGAGTGGAAGTTTCCACTCGACTAGACCCGCACCCATCATGACTTTCCCCCTTCTTCTTACCGTTTCAAGGAAACGAAGTTATCCGATTCCGACGCTTCCTCCATGATCCAGATCGCGGCATATACAAAAGCTTACGGCCCACCAAATGCTGCTTCTTATGTTCGCCATCACTAATCCGAGTTTTCTGCTGAATCCAGTATGGACGTGCCCGATTTTGATGATTTGTGATATATAGCCTGATCTGTTCTAACTGTTAATTTTAATTTTGTAGCTGATGACATGGGACCACAGCCGCCTTCCTTCGCTAAGTCAAAACAAGCCGCTTCTACTGCGACCCCGACAACAGGCTTTCCCGCTCCAACAAAGGTCACTTCTACCACCCTGCTGCTGGGCCGGGAAAGACAACCTCTACCGTCGCAACAGGAAAGAAAACTGCTTCTGCCGCCCCCACAGCGGCTGAGCATTCTCACCCCCCAAAGCGAGCACAACCTCTGGCTTACCTTAACATTTTAGAGAAAAAGAAAAAACATAAGGTTGTCCCACCAACTTAGTTGGAAATAGCCCCAACCAACAAAAATAACCTGACATCTTCTCCACCGGGAACTGCTGCACTCGAACTGCCCCCTCCACCGCTGGTTTCTTCTACTCCTCCTCCCTCTAGTGATGCTTCCGAGTCTTCACCGGGATGCCTCTGGGAGAAAGGGGTTATAGATGACATGATTCGTACCACCAAGGCTCCCAAGCGCTTCTCCGACACGAGTCTCCTTTCGCGTGATGACCTTGAAGAGCTCGGTCGCATTGAAAAAAATGCCTTTAAATGTGCTGCTAATGAAAAGCCTGGCAACTCTGAAAACCAGGCATAGCAAATTAGCGAACGAGCTCCAAGCCTCACGGGAAGAGACCCAAAAAACACACAAGGAGCTCCTTGCGTCACAAGATTCTAACGCCTCTGTATGCCAAGAACTCCAAACTTCCTTGGACACTACTGAAAGTGCACACTCGACTTTGGAAACAGCTCGAAAGAAAAACTCGATGATGACCTTGCACTTCAATGAAATGAAGACTTTGCTAGAGAAATAAGAGTTGAAGTGCAAAGAGTGGCCGAGGAGGATGTTGTCTTAGCAAGGGAGGCCTTAGCTACCGTAGTGGAAGAATCCTTCAAAAACACCCTTGAACAAATACGATATTTGAACCCAGGGATTAATTTTAATACCACCAGTATGCACTTCCAGGCCTATGTGGATGATGGCGAGTTAGTCCTTCCTTCTCCTCCTAAAGATTTCGTGGTCCTAATGGATGAGGATCCGACTCAAGGAGAAGAAGTGACATCTACCCAACAGGCTGATGTGCAAGCTCAAACCCTGGGAAAATAGGTGATTGAAGGACCGGGATGCCAGTTTATCTTGTAACTCGTCATTTATTTCAAGCTTTTTGAACATTGTCGGGTTTGATCCCGACAATCAACAAATGATTTTTATTTGACGTATGCATTCCTTTACTCCAAATACGCATGAATCCGTACTAATCCGAATTATTATGAAATTTTTTGTCCAAAAATGAAAATATCCTTCGCGCGCAGAACAAATATTCGTTTGGTTCCAATGACCAAGTATTTTGTAACAGGTCATTATTTTCTGTAACACGGTCCAGGTTGTGCTTCCCAGACTTGATCTTGACAATGATTAACATGCTATCTGTAGACCTTTATTTTAATTAAATGGCTCTACATTTCAACTTGATCAGGATTTAAATAGTGCGTTGTTCGTTGCCGAGATATTAATAAATATGATGCATCGTGTTATAAAGCGATTCTCGACCGAATTATAAACAACTCATGACTGTACATAGATAAATCTGCAATCTCATCATAAAGATAAGAATACTTATTCATAAGTTTCAAAACAATTTTCAATCGAATTACAAATAATTCATGATCTCAATGAAAGAGGACAATATGAATTCCGGGTTAAAAACTTGTTATACCACGGCTCATACCCTCAATAAAAGAGAAACACATGAATGAAGTCTTACATTGTTAATTCCAACAAAGGAAAACAAATATTTATTATGCCAGTTGCAGCTTATTGCTCCTTCCAACAAAGCATTAGACCCGGAATTAACTGTGATATATTTTCATCTTGTCTGCGTTCCACGTTTGTTTTATCACTTGTTCATCGAGGGTTTCCAATGTATAAGCACCTTGTCCGAGTACCTGTGAAACCCGATACGGTCCTTCCCAATTAGCTGCTAATTTTCCTTCTCGAGCATTCTTGTTTCCAATGTATAAGCGCCTTGTCCGAGTACCTGTGAAACCCAGTACGGTCCTTCCCAATTAGCTGCTAATTTTCCTTCTCGAGCATTCTTGTTTCCAATGTTCGCCCTTCGAAGTACTAAGTCACCTTTCTCAAAACACCTGGCCTTTACTTTCTTGTTATACTTCACACCTGCTAGTTGTTTTGATGACAGATCTCGGCAGTGTGCAGTAATGTGGACTTCGTCTGTCAAATTGAGTTCAACGACCAAGGTCTCGTTATTCTTCCCTTCACCCTCTTAGAGTACCTCCTTCCTTCGCCAAGATAATTGGCCGATCTCTACTAGTATCATTGCTTCGCAGCCATAAGTCATTCTGAATGGGTTTTTTTGGTAGATGTCTGAAAATCATAGTTTTGTGTCCCCATAAAACATAATATAGTTGCTCTACCCAACTAGAGCCGGCTTTATGCATTCGTTTTCTCAACCCATCTACAATCACCTTATTTGCTGCTTCTGCTTGCCCGTTGGATTGCGAATGTTCCACTAAAGCAAAATAGTGCTTGATCTGAAACCCGACCATCATTTCTTGGAACCGTTTATCGGTGAATTGAGTTCCATTATCTGTTACCACTTCACCTGGAAATGATGTTTCGTTTGAAAAATCTCTGCACTCAAGCCAACATGATAGTAGCGAGGGGTTCCGCTTCGATCCACTTTGTGAAATAATTGACTGCCACTATCAGCCATTTTAGTTGTCCTTCCGCCACCTTGAACGGTCCTAATAAATCCATTCCCCACTTGAAAAAGGGCCATGGAGCTGAGATAAATTGCAATTCGGCGGAGGGAGACCATATCAACTTAGCATGTTTTTGGCAACTTTCACATTTTTTTACATACCACGCCGAATCTGCCTCCACCGTCGGCCAATAATATCCAGCTCGAAGGGTCTTTCTCGCTAATGCCTTAGCTCCCATGTGTTGGCCATTGATTCCTTCATGTATCTCAGATAACACATAGTCAACTCTATCCGGGTTCAAACAAACCAGCATTGAGGTGTGCAATCCTTTACGGTACAATTCATCTTCTATAATTGTATACATGGCTGCATCACGCACCAATTTCTTGGCCTCCACCATGTCATCCGGCAATAGACCATTGTCTAAGTAATTAATCATAGGCCTCCTCAAATCTTCAGCTGTCGAGATCATCATTATACACGTTGGTCTAGAAATTTCCTGTTGTATAACAGTCCTATGATTACTCGAGCTCTTGGTACTTGCCAATTTTGACAGGATGTCGGCCCTTGCATTTTCTTCTCTAGGGATATGACTCACCATTACCTCATCAAACTCAACAATGATCTCCTTCACCCTAGTCAAATATTTGGCCAATAACGGCCCCTTCACTTGGTATCGCCCCTCGATCTACGCTGTGACGAGCTGAGAGTCGGTGAACACCTTTATTTTCTTTGCCCCGTATTCCTTCGCCTGCAATAACCCGGTTATTAGTGATTCATACTCTACCTGGTTATTCGATGTTGGGAAATTCAACTGAAGAGATTGTTCAACAGCTACCCCTTCTGGGTTTTCAATTATGATCCCGACGCCACTTCCTTTCATGTTAGATGATCTGTCAACATATAGTTTCCACGTATTTTCTACATTACCGCTAACCGGGGTTAATTCCATAATGAAATCTGCTAAAGCTTGAGATTTTATATCATATTGGGCTTCGTATTTTAAATCAAACTCCGACAGCTATATTACTCAATTGATCATTCTTCGAGCCAAATTTGGCTTGTGTAATACTTGTCGAATTGGCTGATTGGTTTTGACAATTATTGTGTGGCTTTGAAAATACGGGCACAACTTTTTCGCAGTTACCAACACGGCAAAAGCCACCTTCTCCAACCTTTGATATCGTAACTCAGAATTTTGGAGGGCCCGGCTTACAAAATAAACAGGCTTTTGCATTTTATGAGCTTCCCTCACCAAGACCGCACTAACCGCTTAATCTCCCACCGATAAGTACAATATTAGTACCTCCCCAGGTTCTGGTTTCGACAATACCGGTGGGGAGGCCAAACATCTCTTTATCTTTGTGAATGTGGCCTCGCAATCCGGGTTCCATCCTATAACGGTAGCTTAAAGAAAGGAAGCACTTTCTCTGCTGATTTTGAAAGAAAACGCGTTAATGCAGCTAATCTTCCCGTCAGTTGCTAAATCTCTTTCTTATTTGTTGGAAATTACATATCCAACACGGCTTTACATTTATCCGGGTTAGCTTCTGTTCCTCTATAGGTTAACATGAAACCCAAGAATTTTCCGGCCGAAACACCAAATGAACATTTAAGCGGATTTAAGCGAATCTTATATTCCCTTAACCTACCAAATGTTTCTTCCAAATCTTTTATATGGTTTTCCATAGTAGCCATTTTTACAATCATATCATCAATGTAAACTTCGATATTTCAAACGAGTTGGGGCTCGAAGACCTTATTCATCATTCTTTGGTATGTAGCCCCTGCATTATTCAACCCGAAAGGCATGATATTGTAACAATAGTTTGCCTTCTCGCATATAAGAGCCATTTTTTCTTGATCTGCTGGATACATGGCTATCTGATTATATCCAAAGTAGGCGTCCATAAATGACAATAATCGGAACTCGGACGAATTATCCACAAGTTGGTCAATGTTCAGCATTGGATAAGCATCTTTAGGACATACCTTGTTCAAATCGGTGTAATCTGTACATACCCTCCATTTCCCGTTAGATTTCCGGACCATGACTACATTGGATAACCATGTAGTGTATTGAATTTCTCGTATAAATCCGGCTTCTAACAACTCTTTAATGTGCGTGGCCAATGCGTGAGCTCTTTCGGGGCCAAGATTTCATTTTTTCTGTTGGACCGGTTTTGATCCGGGCTACATGGATAATTTGTGGCAACAGAAGGTTGGATCTATCCCCAATATTTCTAATGCTTTCCAAGCGAACACATCCTGGTTCCTTTTGAGGCATTCCATGGTTTGATTTTGATGTTGGAATCCACCATTTTTCCAATCTAAGTGATTTGCCACAATTGGTTTCCTATCTGCACTTGTTCCACATCTTCAGCTGGTTCTGGTCTTCATTCTTCAGGACCCTTCCTCATGTTGAGCTCAACCATGTTTATTGGCTTTCCTGACTGTCGTTCTCCTATTTCCTGGCTCACTTGATCCCCTTGACGTATCCGGGGTGGTGAAGATAGGCCGCTTTCGCTTTCCCTAACCGTGTTGTAATAGCATTGTCGGGATTCTTTTTGGTCCCCACGGATTGTCACCACCTGATCCTTGTTCCCTACAAATTTTATCTTTTGATGTTTGGTAGACATCAACATATCCCACTTGTGGATAATTGGTCTTCCCAATATAATATTGTAAGGTGAAGGGAAGTCACAACAAATTTGACTCTTTCCGACTTGAATGCATCTTTGGTTCCTAACGTCATCCGCAAGTCAATGGAACCTTTAAGACTAGTATTCCCTCCGTTGAAACCTATCAACATCATCTTACATGGCTTCAAGTCCTCCTCTTCCAAATTCATCTTTTTGAATGCACTCCATAGAATAATGTCTGCAGAACTGTCATTGTCTACAAACATTCTTTTAACTCAGCAATTGGCCAACGTTCCAGTAATTACTAGGCCATCCTCGTGACCTGGCACCATACCTTGCATATCTTCTTCGTAAAATATAGAATAGGAGGTTCTGGTTTACCAGCTTTCCCCTTAAACTTGGACTGCTCCCTTACCGAAAGAATTTCTTTCATGTATTTTCGTCTCTGATTGGCAGTATCTCCTTCTCCTTCTAGGGCTCCAAATATAACATTACACTCAAATTTCGGCTCTTGGAATTCATCATTATCATTATGTTTTTTCTTCCTGTCTTCCTTTTCTTTTCCAGGATGAGTTTCATCACCCTTGCGCTTGTTCCTGGGACCCTGGGTCTTTATTACATATTGCCTCAACCTTCCCTCTCTGACAAATTTTTCGATAGCGTCCTGGAGGTCCCAACACTGGTCAGTGGTATGTCCTGATCCATTATGAAACTCACAAAACCAAGATTTATCTACCTGGGCCTTATTATACAATGGACGAGGCCGCTCCACCTTCTTCATGTCCGTCAATGCTACTTCCCTCCAAACTTGTGACCGGGATAAATTCAATGGCGTGTATTTTTCATATTTGTTCTCATACTTCCCCGGTCTGAATTTAGACTTCGTATTCCTGCCTTGATTGGGAATCCCCTAATGTTGTCGGCCCCTTGGCAATGGGCTCCTCCTTCTGGGACTCCTCTCCTTCTCCCTACCCATTGCATTCGCAATTTTCATCTGGTCCAACTCTAAATACTTTTTTAATTAGGCTCAAAACTCCATCAACGATTTTACCAGGTCCTTATATATTGACTTTGCCAATCGGGATGATCCGTTCAACCTAGCCGAGATGAGGTGCACATGTACTTTTTCCTCCAATCCTTGTACTTGCAATGCTGCATCTTTGTAACGGTCCAGATAATTCTGTAATGTCTCGCCAGGTTGTTGCCGTATTTTTCCAAGTGCAAATTCAGATTTCGGCTATTTTTTCCTAGTTGCAAAATTCAACAAAAACCTCTGACCGAAATCTTCAAAGTTACGGATTGACAGCGGTGGCCATGTATGAAACCATGACTGGGCTGATCTGGATAAGGTTGTGACAAATATACGAGATATTATTAGTTCATCAATTCCTCGCACACACATTTGCATATCGAATTCATCAATATGTACTTGTGGATCTTGGCTTCCGTCATATTTTGACAAAAAGGAACCGTCAAAATCCTCCAAGTATCGGGCATTAACGATCTCGTCAGTAAAAGGACTATTATTATGTTGTCCTCTACTGTATTTCCTTCGATACCTCCTCTTTCCGTCCTTATCTGGGGTGCCACTTCAATAACAAGATTTTGGACTATCATCTGGGCCTGTCTTATCTGATTCATTCTGGTGTTGACGGGCTGGGTTGGAGCTGGTTGTGCATGCATCATATTTTCATTATCTTGATGCACCGGGTTATCATTTTGAATGTTCTCTCTAGATGAACCCCCAATTTCAAATCTACTGACCGATCCTTCTAAATTATCGGGAATTGCCTAATCTTTTGGCTCTGCATGACAATTTGTTGTAAAGACTGGTGCCTGACTAGCCAGGTAATTTGTTTCGTTCCTGGCAATGGCTGCATGGCTGTCCTGCTGTCCATGATCCTCCTGATGGATCGGGTTCTCCATATATCTAAGGTGACGCTCCATGCATTGTATGCATTGTTCTTCCTCATGTTTCCATTCCGCATTACGTTCCTTTATTTAGAGCGTTATATTTTTGATGTCTTCCTGCCTTTGGAAAGCATATATTCTCTCCATACTCTCTATTCGATCTAGGATCGCATTTATAGCATTATTCACTAAAGGTTCCAGAGCGAGGGTCGCCATGACCGCTGGACCCGTGTTTGACTAATGAGTGTTAGGAATTGCACGTCCTGCTTGAGCAGGTGATGAAGCTGAATTTGAAACCGCATCACTCACACGTACAGCTTCGTGATGGGCCACGTTCTGGTTACCAGGTTCTCCTCTTCCACCTACATCGGAACGTGAGTGTGGAATCTGGTTATTTCTAGTATTCACCATCACGGATTGTGGGATTTGAAATTTACCGTCCTCACAGACGGCACCAATGTTCTGTTTTCTTACAAACAGATATGTCCAGCAAGGATGTTGGTTATTTTATGTTGGATCAAACTCTCTCTCAAGGTACTTATAGAAGGAAAATACATCTAGAAATATGATCACTATGCATGAAGCAATACTCAACCAGTGGGGTGAGGTGTGTGCAAAGTGTTAATAGAAAAAGAAGAGAAAACGAGTGGGTGTGTACCTTTTTCTCTGAAAGCATCCCTTATTTATACTGAACTTACCTCTAAATCAGATGATGATTCTTTCCGATAAACACAGTCGAGATCTGTAACTGCTTGGCCTCACGATCTTTACGGTTATTATCTATAATATTCACGATCTCATTTACGGTTGCAGTCGACGGTCCAAGATTACGAATTCTCAATGGGCCTTATCACTAAGCCCATATATTGAATCTGTAACATTTATATTTGTATATTAAGCATGTGTGTATATATAGAAGTTTATTTTCTAGTGTTAATTGATGTTGCAATGTTACAGTGTTGCTATGGTATGAAAAAATTATTATTGTGCCAGAGTTTTAGAATTAAAAGGAAGATAATTGGAATATTATTATTATTATTATTGATGTTTTTGTTATGTGAATCAGTCATTATATTTTTGTAAGTAATAACAATATATATTTTATTTCAAAAATATGACGAGAGATATTATCATCTCTGATGTCAAATCAAGTTGCTAAAAGTATCTACATATTAAATAGGATATTAGATACATTCATCTCATATGGAAAAGGTAGTAAGACACAATTGCATGAATTTGAATTATAAGTGAATTTGAGATCTGGATTTGGGATTGATCCATACCATTTTTGGAAATTCAAGACTCCAATCAAGTTGTTATGAAATGCATCATTAATGACTAAAATCATGAGGCTCATCTAGTCGGTTCCACTCCATTCTCATAAGTGAGTGCAATAATATCTAATTATTAAGTTTATGGACAATTTTATGGTCGTGGACATGATCATAAAAGAATATTTGAGAATATTTTTTTCCATCCAAAGGGAAATAATAATATGAAACATGCATAACCACATTAGTGATAAGAATTTAAAGAAATAAATTATCTCATACTATGTTCTTGAATTTATGATTAATAGAATGTTGTGTTACTTATATTATGACGGTACTCGATCTTATGTAAGTTTTTTTAATACAATAAATATTTTAATTATAAGATTGATACATTTCAAATATATATTTCTAAACAATTTTGTCACATTGAATAATAATTTTTTTTGTCAATATATTTATAGTCTCTGTTTCGTAGAAGAAGAATATTTTTTTTTTCTTTTTAGTAATGCAAGAAGTCAATGCTAGTATTGTTTTTGGTACTACAAGTATAATTGAAGGTTTCGAGAAAACTATTGTATTGTGACTGGAGGAACAAAGTTGGACATCAAAAATACAAATGTGTATTTAAAAAATTATGAACTTTTTCTTATGGTTTGCACTACACATATATTAGTACAATGAAAAAGCAAATTGTTGTAAAAGTCAAATTAATTGAGCTAACAATTCGACAAATTTTTTTTTTTGTTGCAATTTGACAACAATAAAATGGACTCATTCCCAATTTTTTCTAGTGATAGCCTAGAGGCAAGGTAGAGGCTAGAGGCAAGGTTTGTGACGATTTGTATAAAAATCTTGGGAACAAAGATGATGAAAAAGGTATATACAAACTTGCAAAAATGAGGGATAAGAAGAATAAAGACCTCACCCAAGTTAGATACATCAAGGATGAAAATATATATTTTTTTTTGTAAGAGATGAAGATGTAAATAAAAAATTATGAATTGTGACTTGATGTGTTGCAAACACATCTTGTTTTTAGTATTAGTTTTAGGTCATAATTGTAGTAAATAGTTAGAAAATAGTATAAGAATTAGTCATATTTATTATTTTACATTATAAAAGCATTTTTAATATCATGTTAAGTGTTTGCAGGCCAAAACAAGGGAAATTAAGAGCAAATGATGAAGAAAACCATGACTGGAGACTC
>PYAF01005901.1:1268161-1301235 GCA_007407185.1 Glycine tomentella
TTAATAAAATTATTTTATTTATTATTTAAGAATATCCTAATTTTAATAACAAAATTAAATAACAAAACAAAACAATTTTTTCTTTTAATGTTTATATTGAATGCAAAATAAACAAAATTATACAAAATATTAAATCAAACAATTTTTTCTTTTAATGTTTATATTGAATACAAAATAAACAAAATTATACAAAATATTAAATCAAACAAATATATTAAAATTAGGGTATTCTTAAATAATAAATAAAATAATTTTAAACTAAACAAAATAATTTTAAAAAATTAAACAAAATTTAAAAAGACTTAAAAGAAAAACGTAAATTAAAATATAAAAGTAAAAAAAAAAAAGTAGAAGTCGTACAATTTCATACGACTTCTACTTTAGAAAAAAATAGGATGTTGTATTATATTATACGACTTCCCAACTGAAATAAAAAAAATAAAATATAAGTGAAGTCGTATAATAATATACGACTTATTTAAAAAAAATAAAACTCGTATATTTTGCTACGATTTTATTTTACGACTTTAAAGTCGTAAATTAAAAATTATAGCAATTTAGAAGTCGTAAGAAGTTATACGATTTTAAGGAAATAAAATTAAAAAAGCAAAGTCGTAAAATTATTTACGACCTTCTTTTTAGAAATCGTAAAAAATTTTACGACTTACCCCTTTTCCGTAAATTTTTTAAAAAGCACCCCCAATCGGTAATTTGTAAAAAAAATTATCCCCTTTACGTAAAAAAGCCTCAATTTACTATCAAACTAACATGATTAATTATTAAACTTACAATTAATATTTATATTTTTTATATAGATTCGTGCGATTCAACTATTAAATAACTGATTTAACTAGTGACTCATCAATTCAATATTTCAATCGGATCAATAATGTTTACTTGAATTTTTAAAGTATGGTTTAAACGGCTCTACAGGATGTAACATTTACATAATTTTTTACATAAAAGAAAAAAAATGTCCTTGGAGGAAAAAGAAAATACACAGCATGGAGCCACGTGGAGCCAATGAGAACCCCAACTCCCTTATCCCACATCAGAAATCCAATCTAATTCTACCACCAATCATTCACCTCCAAATGCAATATCCACAACCCTCCACATTTTCATTGCCACATCACCCACCTCACATCTAAAGCCACTTCCAAGTCCACCACACACAATACTTTGCCTACTTACCTACTACTTACTACTATAGTGTCTGATTCACAGGCCAAAGGGCAAAGATTTTGAGCACAATGGCCTCCACACAATGCTTCTTGCACCACCACGCCCTCACCACTCCAGCTAGAGCTTCATCACAGCGCCTAGTTGTGAACACCAAACCAAACCACATTATTTGCAAGGCAGCACAGAAGCAGGTTACTGTCCAAGAGGGTGAGGACACTGCTACTGGCCTTGTCTCTCGCAGATTGGCCCTCACTGTGCTCATTGGTGCTGCTGCTGTTAGCTCTAAGGTGGCACCTGCTGATGCTGCCTATGGAGAAGCTGGTATTTTACCCTTTTGCCCCTTCTTTAGATGACCAACTGATGATTGTCATGCATGACTCATTCATTCAGAACCTCAATCGTGCAGAAAATTGAGGTCAAATGTGGCTAATATGGCTGCAACTTTTGTTTTGGAATGCAAAATTTGAAAAACCTTGGTATTAACATTTAGAATTGAGATGAAATTTACAGATTTGTTGTAGAGAGAATGTCTTTTAACTGATCTGAATGGTGTTGGATGGTTATTGTGGGATAAGGCTTTGTTGTTGTTTGTTTGAAGAGAGAATGCATAACTTGATTCTGCAGATAAAATCAGATAAAATACTTGTTAAACTTATGTGAATTCTACAAGTTTACGAATTGAAGCCACAGAATTGGAAATCAGACGCATATATTTAGTGGGACCCACATGAATTTCATCTGATGATGTTAGAAAGGGTGTTGCAATTATTTCTCTTGAACTAAGTAGTCAGTGAAGCTCGTGTTTTGAATTCTTAAGGAAATCAGACTTTCTTGGGTGTCATGAAAGTTCTCGGAGAGCCCAAATAACTGCAATAACTTGCTTTCTAATTGAAATGCTTCTAGTAGTGTCTGACTCTGTGCACAGTTTACTTCTAGTTTTGTGCATATTCTATTCTTGCATGTTAGAGTTTAAAGATGAAAAAAGTTGAGTGATCATTGGGCCAACCGAGAAATTTGCATATGTTTAGATAGTGTGTCAATAGCGGCTTTTATTGCCCTTAAGCTTTGAAGCACAAGCCCACTCAAACATATTGCAGAAATTATAATTGAAAGAATGAGGTTGGTGAGGATTAGATTTTTTATTTTTATAACTTGATTATATAGAATCTCTGATATTATATCAATGAACCAACTATCTCAAAAATTTATACAGTCAAGTGAAGGCGAAAGAGTAGTTTTTATCTCAAAACTTTTGGGTACTTTGAAAATTAGAACTTATTTATTATTATTATTATTTTTTTTTTTTTTTTGCAGCCAATGTGTTTGGAAAACCAAAGACAGACACAGACTTCCTTTCATACAATGGGGATGGATTCAAACTCTCAATTCCCTCAAAGTGGAACCCAAGCAAAGAGGTTGAGTACCCAGGTCAGGTTCTTAGATATGAGGACAATTTTGATTCAACCAGCAATGTTGCTGTCATGGTCACTGCAACTGACAAGAAGTCCATCACTGACTATGGTTCACCTGAGGAGTTCCTATCTCAGGTAAAGTTATTATAAATTTTATCTTGTTTTCTGATTGATAAGGAAGGTTCGTAATATAAACCAGCGTATGTACAATAGTTTCAAGGATATGACTATGAAGTTTAAAGATAATGACAGCAGTTGCTGGCTGAAATTCAAGATTTGATTTTTTTTCCTTTTCTAGGTGGATTACTTGCTTGGAAAACAAGCCTTCTTTGGCCAAACTGATGCTGAGGTAATTAATTCAGAATTTATGAGTAGCATTATGAAATACATTTTCAAACTTACAATGGTCTGCTTTCTTTTTTCATTTTTGGCAAATGCTGTTAACAGTAAAATGTATTTAAGGTTCCTCAAGATTTGGTCAAAATTAGTTTTTGTCACTACATTTTAGAAACTGTGGTTTTAGTCATTGAATTTCTGAAATGTGGTGGATTTTGTCCTTGACCCTATATTTCATTTTGACTTGACGAGGGACTAAATGTTGCTAAATGTCATGTGTTGCAGTGATTTTATCCCAAAAATTAGTTTTTCTGACAGATTCTATAACTTTTGAGTTTGACCGTCGAGAATGCACCAAATATTCATGCATATCCTAACAGCCTCTGAACTTTAATTTCTCAGGGTGGTTTTGATTCCAATGCTGTGGCAACTGCAAATATCTTGGAGAGTTCAACGCCTGTCATTGATGGGAAACAGTACTACAGTTTGACTGTGTTGACAAGGACAGCTGATGGAGATGAAGGTGGCAAGCACCAACTGATTACAGCAACTGTGAATGATGGCAAACTATACATTTGCAAGGCTCAAGCTGGAGACAAGAGGTGGTTTAAGGGAGCAAGAAGATTTGTGGAGAGCACAGCAAGTTCTTTCAGTGTTGCCTAAGAACTTAATTAGTGGAGTGCTATTCTGCATGTAAATCATCTTGAAGGGGTGTTTATGTCTTGAATTATGTGGCCCCTTTTTGTCCACAAGTTTCATTATTTGAGGCTGTTGGTTGGAGTAAGCACTTTGATTCTTAATTTTTCATGTCTTCTAAGGACTTTCCCTCCTCTCTTGTCCCCCTTTTTCTCTCTTTGATTAAGCATTTTAAGTTGCTATAACCCATTAAGAAGCATTATGTTTATAAAGGGCTCAAGGGTCCTTTTGCAAAATGCTTGAATATTTTGTAATAAATTTTTTATTTTAATTTTTTTTTTATTTTATTAAGGGGCAATTGCTATCCTAAGGGATATAGCTATCGTTCCATGAAAATTGAGCAGCAGTAAATAGGTTGCACAATCACAAATACAACCATGGCAGCTAATAAGTACAAAATAGGTGACTAAAATGGGCCAAAATACAATTTTAGTCCTATGTGCTTTAGATTATATTTAATTTGGTCATTTATGTTTTAAAATGATCAATTTAGTCTATTATGTTTTTAAAGTGAGTCAAACTAGTCCTTTTGAAACAATGATTGTATTTTATTTAAAATGTTTTCAAAGTCCAAAATTCATTGCTAGAATTTTCGCAAGAGTATCAAATCATTTAAGTAACACAATGATAAATAAGTTATGCAAGGTTCCCACAGGAGCTTGAGTTGTAAATGGCTAATCTCTAGTAAAATAAATAGACTAAGGAAATTGAGAAATTTAGTAACCAAAACAAAAAGACAATTGCATAAAAATTAATGAGTTTAAGGAAAGAAAGTTGGTTCGGGATTTTATCAAACACTTGGTGTGCGTAGTGAATTGGAGTAAAATCAATGAGAGAAATCACTAAGGTTTAACTTCATTGGACTTCATAACATGCAACCATTACAAATTCCTATTCAATTAAAATTAAACTTATATTATCATCAACACGCAATTTTATCTCAACTTAAATTCTTTAAGAGTGTGTTTGGATAGAGAATTTTAATTGGGGAAAATAACTTATCAGAAAATTTAAATTTCTTTAATTTAAAATTTATTGTTTGGATATTTTTATATAAAGAATTTAAATTTTTGAAATTTTAAAACAGAATTTTAAACAACTAAAAATGTGAAATTTGAATTTTCTTCTAAAAGGTGAGAAATTGAAATTTTCTTCTTCTATAAAAGCTCTAACCGCATCACTCTTTGCTCCATCTTCATCGCCGGCTAGGCTAGTACTCTGACCTCCAGTATTCCCACGACACACATCTCACACGTCTCTCTTCATTGCCGACTAGGCTAGTACTCCAACCTCTGCTACTCCCACGACACGCATCTCACACGTCTCTCTGTGCATGAGGTTCAAAATCTTAAAAATAAAGAAATTCAATTTTTTTATTCAAACACAAAATTTTGAAAATGAAGAAATTTAATTTCTTTACCCAAACACAAAATTTTGAAAATAAAAGAATTTTAATTGATATATTTTAATTTCCCTAAATTTTAAATTCCTTGAAATTTTAAAATACTCTATCCAAACATACTCTAAGTGAAAAGACCTAAATCTCTTAATTATATTAGCATAACCAAACAATTTGAATTAAGAGAAAGGGTTTATTGATATTCAAACCTTTTTATCCTATCTTTAGGTATAAAATTATTGGGTGTTCTCTCTAGTTTGCAATTCAAAAGAATTTTTCAATTACAATTGAATAAATATAATGATGCAAAAAAGTGAGTCAAAAGCAAGCATTAGGTATAGAAGAACAATAATAATGTTTTTTTGTATAACAAGGTAACAATTGCATGAAAGTATGACCAATTATATTAAACTCTGATGAAAGAGAAGAATTCGCTACTCAGCCATGGGGGGGAAGCTTTTGATGGATCAATAATGCACGATGAATCCAAGCACATCCAAAGATGTCACACTTGTCTCATAACTCTTGTCTCTCTTTCACGCACAACATTTGTGACCGTGAGCTAGAGCCTAAAATCTCTATTTAAAGCTATGGGCCAATAAGGGTTCAAGCCCAAAAGAGCACAAAATGAGAAAATTGGACTTAATCCTTGCAAGGATCGGATGCACAGGGTGCAGATTTTTGCACAAGGTGCAAATTTTCGCACTTCCATTTTCCAGTAAAGTTGAACTTGCACAGGGTGTGCAAAGTTCCCAAGACTTCCAACAAACTTTCTTTACCCTTGCAAGATCTCCAAAGATACAAACTTTAACTCAAATCATGCTTAACACATCAAATCACTCTCAAAACATCTTCATTGTTCGCTCCAAACTTCAATAAAGTTCCTACAATCACAAGAAAACAACCCAAAGATCAAGCATAAAAGAGTACAAACTAAAAACCTTAACTAAGACCAACAATGGTTGGCACAAGTAGTAGCGAATTGTGTCTCTTAACCAAGTGGTCCAGGGTTCCAATCCTGGTTGGCCCTTAGGTATAGAATAAATCATGTTGGGAGGGGATCCCACCTTGTGTGCGCTCACGGTCTCTGACGAAGATTAGTCATGACTTCCAGTGAGAGCTACTTCATATCACTACCATGGTTAGCAAAAACAAATCCTAACTCAACAAAGCTTTTATTAAAAACTCAACTAAAATGAACATAGACAAAGCTCAAAAGCATGAAAGATATCACATAATTGTCACTAAACTACTACAAAATGTAGGGATATAAGACAATTATCATTCATCTTTTAGAACTTTCTTGGTTGAGCAAGGTATCTCACATAACTTCTCATGTCATAGGACTCCACAAAAAAACAATGTAATAGAAAGAAAAAATAGAACCTTACAAGAAATGGTTAGAACACTTTTGAATGACTCTGGCATTGAAAAATATTTTTGGGCAAAAGCTATAAACACTTCTTGAAACATTTTGTACAAAGTATCAATCAGAAGCATTTTGAACAAGACTCTATATGAGTTGTGAAAGGAGAGAAAATCAAACATTTCTTATTTTCTTGTCTTTGGATGTGAATGCTTTATTCTAAATAATAAAGAAAATCTTGGAAAATTTGATTCAAAATAAGATAAAGCATTTTTTGTGGGTTAATCTCTTACTTCTAAAGCTTACAAAGTTTATAATCTTAGAACTCAAGTTATGGAGGAAAGCATGCATGTTGTGTTTAATGATAAACATTCTCTCAAGTTCAAACAAGTTGTAGATATATATGATGAATTGAAGAAAGTGGATATTAGTAATAAGTGAATCAGAGAAGGAAGACTACAAAGAGAAGTCATATAATCAACTCAAAATTGGTAAATACATGATCAAGAAGAATGCAAAGAACACCTTCATATGCCTTTTTGTGAAGGAAAGAAAAAGTAGGCATTTCAATTCATAGTCCCTCTTAAACATGCCTCTGGAATAGCCATATTCCCATCCAAAAGAAGGATTAAAGTAAAGGTAAAGCACCTTGCATTGGCAAAATATTTGAAAAAGGACCTCATCAATGAATTGGATAATAGTAACTCACAAGCCAAGCCTTATGAATTAAAGAAAGTTGTTGACAAGCCAACTCAGATGAAATGTTTGTTTGGCCTTGGGTTGTGATTATAGAAAACACATTCGAGAAGCTAAAGCATGAACCTGAAGATTGTGATAGCAACTATTGGTTGAGAAATTTTTGGAAACAATAGTGAACACACACAATAACCAAGAGGGGGGGTGAATTGGTTAATATAGAGACTTTAAAAAATTCTTTTAAAATAAGCAGTGGATTTAGGATCTTTATTATAATAAGAATGCTTCAATCAATCAAACCACTCAATTCAAGAATACAATTACTTAAAACTTCACTTGTTGAGTAATAACAAATTTCACCAAAAGAATCATAGATTAAGATAACTATAAAAGATTAAAAGAAATTAATCAACACAAGAATTTATATTGGTTCACCTCTCAACAAGAGAAGCTACATCCAGTTTCTTCCAACTAACACTAGGTTAGAGTTCCACTAAATCAAACTCTGTTCTTTACAAGCTTTTACAACTGATCACCTTTATCAAACCTAGATAAAGAAACAGAAATCTAAACCCTATAGACTTTTAATGACCAAGAACCAGAGAACCCTACTCTGTTCTTCCCTCTAGAGAACCCTACTCTAGAAAAAGCTTTAAAGAACCTCTTTGATCTAAGAACTTACAAGAAATAAAAGTAAACAATCAAATCACTGCAAGAGTTTAAGAGAGGTACAACCTCATGATCCTCAGAGGATGAATGAATGAATTTTACCCAACAAACTCAAGTTGAATGTAAGCAATTCTTGGAATCGGCTTTATTTGAAAAAACTTTTAACAAATCTTGTTCAAACCAACATGATCAATGATGCATGTGTTTTGGGTTTCGAAACAAGTCAATGTAACTCATAATATCTTTTCTCAGACTGTGAGAGCGTTTGTAAGTAATGGGTATTTCGCAAATTCAAGTTTTTCCAAAACAAAAGACCCAACAGCTATTTATAACAAACTTCTGTAACTTAATGTAATCGATTAAATCATCGCAGTAATTGACTAAATTATCATTTGTAATCGATTAATATTACAAGTAATCAATTAAATTGTTCTTCACTAAATCTGGAAAAGTTCAACGAACAAAGTAATCGATTAATACGAGTTGTAATCGATTAAAATAGTCAGGTTCAGTTTTAAAATAAGCCTATGTAATCGATTACGATTGAGTGGTAATCGATTAAGGCAATCATGCATATTTAGAAATGAACTTATGTGATCAATTACAGTAGAATGGTAATCGATTAAAACAGACAGCTATGATTTTCATTTTGTGCTATGTAATCGATTACGATTAGCTAGTAATCGATTAAAGTGTTCTTCATGCCTATTCACTTCACTCGGACAATGATCTAAACACGAAAGTGTGACACCGCGTTCTCCCATACTGAGTCACATCGAACTTATTATTGTTCAATTTATAGCAATCTCTGATTGGCAGGGGAATAGCATAAAAAAACATAATATATATAGTTCAATCCTGTTTAGGAAGATCTACTATTTAGTATGACAACGAAGAATCAAATTATCACTATATTTCTTCCTTTTCTACTTCTTCTTCCAAGTGCAGGAGGAATGCCAATCGACATTGGTAGCCATCGGGTTTGAGTTCAGCTGCTTATATTTATGTGTAATCGATTAAAGCAGTGTAAAATGATTTTCCAAAAACTTAACCATGAGAAATTAATTTCTTTTGAAAACATAAACAACTTTAATGCTTTAGTAAAACATGTATGCATGTTAATGATTATGTTCATACAATGCAAAGATCATAAGATTAGTCTCTTAAACACTTAATAAATTACAAATGCCTTAGCATGTGATAAGCTAAAAATTTTCTTCTAAGGCACAAGCTTCATCTTTGACTTGATCCTCTTCCAGCTCCCCCTATATCCAATAATTAAATTATAAAAACCCAAAAACAAAAAGGCTCGTGTTTTGCATAGTGTAAAGGATCTTATAGGGTATGTTGTTTTGGAATTGGTTAAATTTCAACTAAGCATACTTTCTATGATCCTCTCCACTATGCAAAACAGGAATATCTTTAGGTTTATATAGTTTAAACTTTCTCAACCAATGCTTTCTATAACAATCTTTTGGTTCATTCTTTTTATTCCCAAATATATGAACGTTGTAATAATCTTTGTATTAACCACCATTTACTAAAACATGATGGGTGGGGTTAACCTCTAAGGATGACAATGACAAAATTCTTAGAAACCATGATTTTTTTAACACCTTACTTTTTTTTTTCCAAACACTTAATTAATACTCACTATTTTTTATTTCTTTCTTTTATCATCTATTGTAATTATACTTATATATTTTTTTTCTCTTTTATTCCTCTTTGAGATCAAATAGGTTTTAGGGTGTAAAAAATTCATTTTTGAATTCTCACTCACAATAATAGTCACTCACAAAAATAGGTCTATCATGTATTATTCTAATTAATAGATATGATGATAAGAATGAAATTTCTATGGCTTTCCATTAATTGTTATTACCTAGATTAAATATGCTTTGTGTATTATTACAAGTCTTCATCTATCTATCTATCTAGATATCTAATTATTATTTTTATTATTATTATTATTATTATATATAATTGTTGTAAGAAATATATGTTGAGATAGAAAAAAATGCTTTACAATGCAAGTGAGATACAATAGATAACCACATCATCCTGGTTGATAAATTGTATGTGTATCTTGTTTAAAGTCCTTTTCTGGTTGATGAAGCATGAAGGCTCACTCCTTACTTTATTATTTAGGATAAGATGGGGGGCAAGAAGCCAATGCTCCATCTCAAGGATGAATTCACTTGGAGATAGCAGATACTAGATGTGACTAGTGGTGTGAATCACTTCCATGGGTATCTTTGTTATGCATGGATGTCTGATGACTTATGCTTTTGTGTGATTTCATGATTTAGCGTTTTTAGTATAATATTTTTATATTTCTTCTTAGCTTATTTGAATTCTCTTGGATTCTTAATTTTTCACTTTAACACATTTTTGGTCTTAGGCAAATAATTGGCTTAATTGATAATTGTTGTTTATTTTCAAATTTTCTGCTTACTTGACCTATCTTCCTTGTACAGGACCTATATGATTCTACAGAACTTCAAATGGAGCATATGAGTAGTCCCTGGAAAGCTAAGGAAAAGAGCTACTATTTTGTCATAGATAAGCATAGGCCAATTCTTCCGTTTTGAGGGAAAAATTAGGCTTGGAAGTCAGAACCTCTGCATTTGAGATTTGGGCTGCAAGTTTAGGTTTTGATTAGTTTAATTAGCATAATTAGTTAGTTTCGAGGGGTCTAATCAGAGCCCATCCTTCATTTTGTTCAGTCACTATATATTAGTGTAGCTGAGAGGACAAAAAAAGAATTTTAGCTTCTTGTGCAAGTTTTCAGAATTAAAATCTTTTCTCTTTTTCTCTCAACTGTTCTTCATTGTTCTTTATTTTTCTTCTTCCTTTCATCTATATTCTTCTATTTTCTTACACAAATTTTTTGGCTTTTCCACTGATGATGATCATGAAGGCTAAACAATCAATCAATCTAAGGATTCAGTCCAAACAAGGAGAATTTGAGTTCTGGTTTGGTATTCTAATTTGTGTGTGAATGTTCATCTTCTTCTTCAATCTTCTTTTCGATTTTCATAATTATTCATATGTTTAGGATTGAAAACGAATTAGGTTATAAATTTATTTCCTAATTTTGAATTTTAATCATAGATTGTTTAGATGATATTTCAATCCGATTTGTGATTTCAATTGATTTAGAATTTAATTCAATTGAACTACTTCTAATGATATTGAATGAACTTTCATAATATGATCATTATCTAAGAACTATAATAATTTGCATTGCTTGGTTTGGTGAATTGGATTAATATTCTTGAATCTGTTTTACAACATCTTTTATCAATTTTGTTAGTTTCTGCATTTTTCTCCAATTCTTGTTCACTGTCTTCAAACTGTTTGATAAACCCTCATTGTTGTTTATAGGTGGATTAAGTCAGGAACCAAATTGGACTGTATCTTTGTGTCGACCTAGGTTAATCATGTGCTACAAAATTATCTTAGTTTAATTTATTTTGTAACAATTCAACAGTCGTTATCAAAACTGGTGTCGTTGCCGAGGATACGATTCATTGTGTGCCAACTTTCATTCACTCATAATTAGATAATAGTATAAGTACAATTGATATTAGTACAATATAATTGCATCTGTCTACTAAAAAATAAAAAAAATTGTTTCTAAATAATAGATAGATAGCTTGATTTATTGATAGATAGAAGATATATATATATATATATATTAAAGATAGATAGATTGATTGATAGATAGATAGATAGATAAAAAATTACAAAAATCAAAAATGATTTTTAGACATTTACTATGGTAATTTTTGAATTTTATTTTTATTTTATTTTTATTTTATTATTTATTTTTTAAATTTTTTTAAAAACATTGTTTGGGGAAATTTTTCATTTTCCATATCATTTAAGCAAATATTGTGAATAGTGTTTTGGTAGAGTAGTTATAAGTTATTTCTATGATTTTTGTCACTAACGAGTTGAACTTTGTAAGACTAGGTCCAAACCAGGTGACTTACATTCATATGATCCTGAGATAGATAGGACATTTCACAATTTGAGCAGAGATAATAGAAGTGTAGTTTTGGACAGTAGTATAGTGCATTCAGAGCATTCTGATTCTGAGTTTTCTGTTTCTGAATGTTTTGTTTCTAATTTTGAACATTCTAATTCTGAAAATGTTGTTGATACAATGGTTGATAACAATCGAACTCTTAAGGAATTGGCTACACCTGATGTTGTTTATCAACCTTGGTGTATTCAATATCCTGAGACAGAGGTCAGTTATGAGCTAAAATCTAGACTAATCCATTTACTTCTAAAATTTCATGGTCTTGGAGGTGAAGATCCACATAAACATCTTAAAGAGTTTCATGTAGTGTGTTCCACCATGCGACCACATGGCATTCATGAGGAATATGTGAAGATGAAGGAATTTTCGTTCTCTCTAGATGGGGTGGCTAAGGAATGGTTGTACCTTCAACCAGATCCTATCAACACTTGGAAAGATATGAAGAAAAGATTTTTAGAGAAATTATCCCCTGCATCCAGAACAACACCCATCTGAAAAGAAATATGTGGTATAAGACAGCTACATGGAGAGACATTATATGAGTATTGGGAGATGTTTAACAAACTATGTGCTACCTGTCTTCACCAACAAATCAGTGAACAATTATTGATCCAGTCTTTTTATGAAGGGTTGATGTTAATGGATAGGAATATGATTGATGCAGCCAGTAGAGGCGCTTTAATGGACAAGACTCTCATTTCTACAAGGCAATTGATTTCCAACATAACAGCAAATTACCAGCAATTTGGAACTAGAGTAGCTGCACCATCTAAGGTTGCTACAAATGAAGTATCTATTTTTATGGTTGCCGATAACCAGAGGTTTGAGAATAAACTGACAGAATTAGCATTCCTTGTGAGACAACTTGCCATTGGTCAACAACAGAATGTGATGGCAGTCAATCAACCAAGGCTATGTGGTATCTGTTATATGCCTGATCATCCAACAGATACATGTCCTACTCTTCAAGAAATAGAACAAACTACTGAAGTTTCTGATATACAACCTAGACAACCATTCAGACCTCAACAACAGTAGTATAATCCCTACTCCAACACTTATAATCCTGGTTGGAGAGATCATCTGAACTTGAGGTATGGTCCTAGTCCACAACAACAACAGTAAGCACAACAACTGCAGCCATTCAAACAACAACAATATCAACCCTCCACCAGCAAATACCAAGCTCCCTCGTTCAAACAACAACAACAATTACAACAATCTGCACCTATACCTGCATAACCTGTGCAGAGCAGTTTTTGGACCTTCCTTGGAGGACTTAATGAAGCAAATGGCAACCACCTGTTAGAGTCAGGGGTAGCTCAAGAGGATCAAGAAGCTGAGTCTCTTAGGCAATAAAATATTTAGGCTTTTTACATGTCAATTCAATTGATTGGTAGTTGTAATTTGTGTATGTCTAAGATGAAACTTCCTATGATCCATTGCATAAAGCTCATTCATGTTTTTGCATTCACGTTTTCATAAAAGCATAAGTTTTGTGAAAAACTTTTCTGAAACATAAAGTTTTCATGATTGCATGAAAAGCCAAGTGTTTCATGTTTAGGTTTTGGAAAAACAATTTCTCACTGGTTTAATCGATTACCAGCAAATGACAATCTATTACTTAAGTTTTAAAGAACACTTTAATCAATTAAATTAGTTATTAGTCGATTACATAAGTTAATTTAATTGATTACATTAGTGAATTTAATTGATTACTGACAATTACAAACAGTTTTCTATAAATAGTTGTTGGGTGTTTTGAAAAGATACAACGAATTATCAAGGTATTTTCATAAGCTTTCTGAAGAAAGAAAAGATTGAAAGTGCAATTCTGAGTTAGTCCCACAAATCCTCAAGCTTCAAGATTTTTAAAGAGGAATTCTTTTGGGGAAAAGTTTCAAAAGAAGATTTTTGAAGGAAAGTTCTGAAGTAGTTTTCTTTCACCATTGATTCAAGTCTGGTAATCTTTTGCATACACCAGTAGTGAATCATCAGGTGGTTTCTTTCCATACAACTTTTTGAAAATTCTTTTTGAAGTTCTTTTTGTGTAACTATAACAATAGTTTTTCTTAAGGCTTTTCTAGAATATGTGTTTCTAGAGGTAAGAGTATAGATAGACTTTTTCTATGTCTTGATCACAGAGAATCTATGTGAGTTACATATCTCATTCTTGACCTAGGTGTGATTAAGAGTGGTTGTAAGGGATTGTAAGAAACAGATTGTTATTAGTGGAACTCTAATTTGTTGGTTAAAAGAACTGGATGTAACTTTTCTAGGTTGAGAAGTGAACCAATATAAATCTTTGTATTGACTACTTCATCTTTATCTTTTCTTGTGGTTATAACTTGTCATTCGTTGGTGTAGCATTTCACAATCAATAGAAAAAGTTTTTTATTGCATTCTTTGAGGATTAGTGTTTGATTGGTTGAAAGCTTTCTTGGATTGTTTGGTGGAATGGAAGCAAAAATTTTGCTCTGTATAAGTGCAAAAACATTTTTGTCCATCTTCACTTGCTCATTTCCATTCAGCTTTCTCCTGTGGGTGCACAAATCCTTCAAGAAATTTGCATATTTTGGAATCTGTTTGATGACCTTCTTTTGCTCCACAGAAAGGCCATTGGATGGACGCTTGCTGACTTTCCCGGAATAAATCCTTCGATATGCATGCATCAGATACTCTTGAAGGATGATTCTAGGTCGATAAGGCAGCCACAAAGGAGGCTGAATCCCACCATTCTTGATGTGATTAAGAAGGAGGTGATGAAGCTACTAGATACATGGATCATCTATCCCATTTCAGATAGCACATGGGTTTCACCTATCTAAGTGGTACCTAAGAAGTCGGGCATCACTGTTTTGAGAAATCAGGATAATGAGTTGATTCAGACTAGAGTAGCCAACAGTTGGAGAGTTTGCATTGACTATAGGAGACTTAACCAGGAAAGTCGCAAAGACCATTTTCCTTTCCCATTCATTGACCAGGTTCTGGAGAGGTTGGCAAGTAAATCACATTATTGCTTTCTTGATGGCTTTTCGGGTTACATGCAAATTCATGTTGCACCAGAGGACCAACACAAACCACATTCACCTGTCCATTTAGCACATTTGCCTACACCAGAATGCCCTTTGGCCTATGCAACGCTCCTGGAACTTCCAGAGGTGCATGGTGAGTATCTTTTCTGATTTATTAGAGAGTTGCATGGAGGTGTTTATGGATGATTTCACTATTTATGATTCCTCTTTTGATGCATGTTTAGATAGCCTCTCTAGAGTTCTTGACCGATGCATTGGGGCATCTTTATTCTTAACTTTGAGAAATGTCATTTTATGGTACATGAGGGTATAGTCTTAGGACATTTGGTCTCTAGTAGAGGTATTGAGGTTGATAAGGCCAAGATTGATGTTATTACTTCTCTACCTTACCTCACTTCTGTGTGGAAAGTGCGTTCTTGTCTTGGACATGCAGGTTTTTATTGGAGATTTATACTGAATTTCAGCAAGATTGCACTGCCATTATCCAAGCTTCTCCAAAAGGATGCAGACTTTGTGATTGACCAACCTTGCAAAGAGGCATTTGAGGAATTGAGGAAGAAGCTTACTACCTCTCCCATTATGCAGCCACCATATTGGGAGTTTCCCTTTGAGCTAATGTGTGATGTCTCTAACTATGCACTTGGGTCTGTGTTGTCATAGAGAGTTGACAAACTATCCCATGTCATTGCTTATGCTTCACACACTTTAGATGCAGCCCAAGTTAACTACACCACCACTAAGAATGAGCTTTTGGCTATTATTTTTGCTTTAGATAAATTTATATCTTATTTGCTTTGCTCCCATATCATTGTCTTTACTAACCATGCAGCTTTGAAGTACTTATTGAAGAAGCCTGATGCTAAACCTAGACTGATCAGGTGGATGCTTCTTCTTCAAGAGTTTGATATTGAGATTAAGGACAAGAGTGCTACAGAAAACTTGGTTCTTGATCATTTGAGCAGGATCGAGGGACCTGTTGAGTCCTTTCCTATTAGGGATAATTTCCTTGATGAGCACTTGATGCATTTGCATTCATCACATGTTACACCTTGATTTGCTGACATTGTGAAATTCATTGTTGCATCTATTGTTCCACCTCATGCATCTAGGTCTTAAATAGATAAATTTATGAGTTATGCTAAATATTATTTGTGGGGTGATCCTTATTTGTGGAGGTTTGGTAGTGACCAAGTGATCTGCAGGTGTCTACCAGATAATGAGATTCAGTCTATTCTTCAGTTTTGTCATGACACACCTACCGACGGTCATTTTGGTCCTCAGCAGACCGCTAGGAGAGTATTGGACTATGGATTCTATTGGCCACCATGTTTAGAGATGCTCATCACTTTTCCACCACTTGTGAGTAGTTTCAAAGAGTAGGAGGGACCATTACACATAGGCATATGATGCCTTAGCAACCCATTATTTTTCTGTGAGATTTTTTATGTATGAGGTATTGATTTTATGGGTCCATTTCTTGTTTCTCATGGTTTTTCATATATTTTACTTGTTGTTGATATGTTTCTAGATAGGTTGAAAGTAAGGCCACTAGAACTAATTATTCTAAAGTTGTTGTGGATTTTGTGAGATCTAACATTTTTTGTAGGTTTGGAGTGTCTATAGCCATTATTAGTGACCATGGGAGTCATTTCTGTAACAGGCCATTGGCATCCTTGCTCCAAAAGTATGGGGTTGTGCATAGAGTTGTTACAGTTTATCATCCCCAAACTAATGAGCAAGTAGAGGTTTTTAATAGAGAGATCAAACAAGTGTTGCAAAAGGTAGTGCAACCTAACATGAAGGATTGGGGCAAACTACTTGAAGATGCTTTATGAGCTTATAGGACCACTTACCGAACACCTTTGGGGATGTATCCCTATATGGTGGTTTCTGGTAAGGCGCACCTTCCAGTGGAGATTGAGCATCATGCTTATTGGGCGGTGAAGAGTTGTAACATGGCATTTGATGAAGCAGGTATGGAAAGGAAGTTTCAATTGCAAGAATTTGAAGAGATCCGCTTAGAAGCGTATGAGAACTCCAAGATTTGGAGGTTTCATGACTCTAAGATTCTTAGGAAGGAGTTCCATATTGGCCAAAAAGTGTTATTGTTTAACTCTTGCCTCAAACTTATTTCTGGTAAACTTCAATCTAGATGGGATTGACCTTTTGTTATTACTAATGTTTTTTCCCGTGGTGTAGTTGAGATTAAAAATGAAGTTACCAACAAGGTCTTAAAAGTGAATGGTCACCAACTCAAGCTATTTCATGAGAGCCTTCAAGTGGACGAGGAGCCTGTGGCGGACCTCTCGTTGGTCTTGCCAATTTTATGTGATGATGTGTCGTGAATGACACTTGAGGAGTTTCTTTTTCCCTTATTTTCCATGTTGTCTCTTTGATTGCATTTCATTGAATGCTTACATTGAGGACAATGTGCACTTTAAGTGTGGGGAGAAAGATTTACAAAATATGTTTTATTTGTTTTTTGTTTTTTGTATCTGTTTTTGTTATATTTATGTATGTTTTTTGTTTTTATTTTGATGCATTTGTTTTGTTTTTATTGTTTTTTATATTTTTACATACAAAAAATATTTATTTTACAGTAGTTGTTTTCTGTTTTTGTTCAATTTAGGCACTTTTCATGTTTTTCATAGGATTTCTAACTTGTATAAATTGTGAGAAATATACCAATTTTTGTTGGATTAAGAGGTTTTATACTTGATGTGAATCATTGTTGCAATTGTTGAAGTGATAAGTAGGCTTGGAAAATAAAATTTAAGGTGGATCATGTGTGATAGAATTATGCTTTGTGAGTTTTTGGACCTTTGTGGATGAATCGCATTACTCCATTCATGTTCTTTCATGTGTAATTTCACCCTTGTGCTGGATTACTCTAGATTTTGCCTTGTATCTCTTGTCATTCCTTGTTACACATGCATTAATTGAGATGATTTATGCCTTCTTTCTTTTAGCCACTATCCAAATAAACCTACCTTGTATTGATATCCATTGTCACTCTTTTTGAGCCTTTAACCTTTTCTTTCTTGTGTAGCTCATTACAAACCAAAAAGTGAAAAGCCAAGTTATCCTAACTTTAGAGAGAAAATATGCCTTTAAATTGTTTCGGGAGTGAACTGTCGAATTGCCACAAAACAAATAAAACTAAGATAATTTTGTAGCACAGGATTAACCTAGGTCGACTCAGAGATACAATCCAATTTGGTGTGATAGAATTATGCCTTGTGAGTTTTGGGGCCTTTGTGGATGAATCACATTATTCCATTCATGTTATTTCATGTGTGATTTCACCCTTGTGTTAGATTATTCTAGGTTTTGCCTTGTCTCTCTGGTCATTCCATTTTACACATGCATTGATTGAGATTATTTAAGTCTTATTTCTTTTAGCCACTAGCCAATAAACCTACCTTGCATTGATATTCATTGTCACCCTTTTTGAGCCTTTAACCTTTTCTTTCTTGTGTAGCTCATTACAAGCCAAAAAGTGAAAAACGAGTTTATCCTAACTTTAGAGAGAAAATGGGCATTGGAATTGTTTTGGGAGTGGATCTCAAACAAGTGTGTGGGATTTGTATTTTAGAATTCAGTTTAAAAATGACTAATTTTTGATTTGGATGTTTTGATTTGGAAGAAAAGAAAAAGAAAAGAAAAGGAAGAGTATAAAAAGCAAAAGTTAAAAGGAAAAAAATAAAAAAGAGAAGAAAAAAGAAAAAGAAGTACAAGAAAAGAAAAAGAAAAAAATTGAATAAAAGTGTGTTGTGGTTCATTTTCATCCTTGTAAGTTCTTTTTATTTTAATTTTATTGTTCTCCACCTTGTTTCAATGTTTCTACCCCTCTTTTCACTTGTTGGCTTACTCCTATTGTCCCTCTTTTCTCTTAGTTTTAGCCTAAATATCTTTATTTTATCCATCCTTACCTAATGCATTACAAACCAATAAAAGCCCTTTTGATCTTTGGATGCATGTATATTTCAAGTTGAGTGAATTAGAATCTTGTCAATATTTGGATGGGCTACTTACATGTGGTGTTTGAGTGTAAATACAAACCCATACATATTTTATGAGGTTGAATGTTGTTCTTTGAGAGATTTCTATCACCTTGCTACATTGTTAATTTTACTTGACTACTTTTTCACTTTGCACTTTGTGGTCACGTGTTCATGGATTGCTTGATATCATTCTTTCATTTTTCATTTTTCTCACTTTTGTGCATTATTAGGATCCATTAAAGAATGTGTGCGCCTTGTTCATACATTTTAATTTTTAGTTTGTGGTTTATTCTAGTTAAATTGTTTTTCTCTTAGTCTTTTTTTTAGTTTTGCCTAGGAGTGCAAAAGATAAAGTGTGGGAGAATTTGATTGAACATTTTTAGTATAATATCTTTCTATTCTTCTTAGCTTATTTGAATTCTTCTGTATTCTTATTTTTTCACTTTAACTCAGTTTTGGTCTTAGGCAAATAATTGGGCATAATTGATAATTGTTGCTTATTTTCAGATTTCGTGCTTACTTGACCTATCTTCCTTGTGCAGGACCTATATGATTCTACAGAACTCCAAATGGAGCATATGAATAGTCCTTGGCAAGCTAAGGAAAAGAGCTACAATTTTGTCAAAGATAAGTGTGGGCCAATTCTTTCGTTTTGAGGGACAAATTAGGCTTGGAAGTCAGAACCTCTGTATTTAAGTTTTGGACTACGAGTTTGGGTTTGATTAGTGTAATTAGCATAATTAGTTAGTTTAGATGAACCTAATCAGAGCCCACCCTTCATTCTGTTCAGTCACTATATAATAGTGTAGCTGAGAGGACAAAAAAAGAATTTCTAGCTTCTTGTGCAAGTTTTCAGAATTAAAATTCTTTCTTTCTTTTTCTCTCAAATGTTCTTCATTGTTCTTTATTTTTCTTCTTCCTTTCATCTCTATTTTTCTATTTTCTTACACAAATTTTGTGGCTCTTCCACTGATGATGATTATGGAAGGCTAAACAATCAATCAATCCAAGGATCCAGTCTAAGCAAGGAGAATTTGAGTTCTGGTTTGGTATTCTAATTTCTGTGTGAATGTTCATCTTCTTATACAATCCTCTTTTCAATTTTCATGATTATGAATATGTTTAGGATTTAAAACAAATTGGGTTATAGATTTGTTTTCTAATTTTGAATTTTAATCATATATTGTTTGAATGTATTTCAATTCGGTTTATGATTTCAATTGATTTAGGAGTTAATTCGATTGAACTGCTTCTAATGATATTGAATGAACCTTCATAATATGATCATTATCTGAGAACTATGATAATTTGTACTACTTGGTTTGATGAATTGGATTGATATTCTTGAATTTATTTTACAACATTTGTTATCAATTTTGTTAGTTTATGCATATTTCTTCATATCTTGTTTGTGTTTCTGTAATTTTTGTTGACTGTCTGCAAACTGTTTGATAAACCCCCCTGTTGTTTATAGGTATATTAAGTTATGAACCAAATTGGAATGTATCTCTGAGTCGACCTAGGTTAATTCTGTGCTACATAATTATCTTAGTTTTATTTATTTTGTAGCGATTCAACAGTCGTTATCATTCCACATTGGATTAGGTGTTAGAGATGACAATTTTGAGTTTAGGGCCCTTTTTTTTTATATGTATTTGATCTGGGTAGGCCTAGGCTTTAGTATTTTTGTTTATGCATATATTTAGTCTCTAGTTGTTTTCATATACAACTGTACCGTGAGGTTGTACATATTACTTAGGGAAAAACTTATGCAAGTTTATATATTATATAATTCGAATATTTGTTATTTCTATTATTCCGTCTCTATTAATTGTGAAGTAAACTTCTAAGAAAAATTGTGTAACATGTTCTTTTTGAAAATATGGATGATTCATTTTATTTATTACACGATATTAATTTTAGAAAAAACTAATGGAAAATTGTAAAATAATCATTAAAATTCCATTTCATCTTTTCTTAGCTTTACATGTTTGTGAAATTAAATTGATTAACACGCTTTATAAAATAAAGAAATGAATTAATTAAAGTATAATCGCAATCATAGAAATTAAGGTGTTACATATAAAAGGACAAAAACACAGACAACAATAACACACCAAAGACAATCAATAAGTATTATTGATAATGTAGATACAATCAAAATGAAATTGAAAAAGAAGAAGATAGAAACCCAAAAATAAAATTTAATAGAAATTGAAAGATTTGTAAGAAGAGACATACGTGGGTGTGGTGGCAATTCTGAAGGAGTTGCATGCAATGTTGTTGGAATCACAATTTGCATGGTGAAATCGCATGATTTTACATGCCAAGGAGCATCCTCTATGCTGAATAGTGTTTCAGATCATTCATTCATGAGATTACACTGGGATCATGATATTTCACATGCAATCGTGGGATTGTCGCTCTCCAGCAAGGCAGAGTAAGAGAAAATTTGGATTTGGTTCCTTTCAAAATCTCTTTTAGTTTGAAAATATTCTCCCCTATTTGTGACCCTCTATCTTCTTATTTCTCTTCATTTGTGGGCAACGAGATCTCCTTCGTTTGCAACCACCGTAACCCCAACATATATGTGTCGCCATCATAACCATGGGTCATCGTTGCAAAATGAGAATGAACCAAGTGTTGTGTTTTGAAATAAGAGGAGATTGATGGCTTATGGAGGAAGAAAACTAAGTTAAGGTTTCTTTTGTTTGTTGGATGAGAGTGTTAGGCCATTCCATCCCAAATAGTAAAATTGGATATATTTTTGTTTTACTATTTTTGTAACTGGTAATCTATCATACTATTATAAAACCATAAAGGATTCTATACCTAAAAAAACTATAAAGGACTATACCATATTTAAGATATATTTTAAAATATAATAAATATCGATACATTATTATTTATTATATAATACAAAAATATAATAATATATGAATAAAACAAATAATACAAACAAAAAATGAAATAATTTAATTTAATTAATATAATAATAAGACACATATACATATGTATATTAAAATAATGATGAGGCAAGAACATAAGATCTTACAATTTGTGTTATGAGTTATTATTCCCTTCCAATCTCAGGTAAAATCTCAATTTTAAAAATAATGGTTGCATGAGTATAATGTCAATTCAAGTGAGAAATATGCGAATAACAGATATATGAAACTTCAAAACTAGAATAAGAGAGCCACTTTAGTTGAAGTTTTGAGCAACGTAGTACATGTTAGGATTAAAGTTTCCAAACTTAAGTTTGAGATACACTTAAGTTTGCAAGCTAAGTTTGCAAAACAATCCAAGTCTTTCTTTTGTATAATTGAGTTTCAAAGCAAAATTTTCATTGTCAATGCCCTTTTGGAGGTAATCAAACATGCTACAAAAATGAGTAAATCTCAAAGTAGTTCAACTCCCAAAAGGTATCTTTTTGAACTGAAAACCAAACATACCCATAGTGTATAGGGTTATTAAGATGTGATGATGGTGAATGAAAAGCCCAAATTTAATTTCTCCCCTCTTTGTACGCCTGATTTTAGGACACAATACTCGATGCTAGTAATGCTATAGTTTGATATGTGCTAGTAATCTTTTGACCTTTATCTAACTTACATTAACATATCTCTCTCAATATTATTTAATACTTAGCAAATAGTCAATTAAGCTAAACATATTGAAGTATGTCACACCAAGTTCTAACCACTTACAATCAAACAAATGTATACATACATCAATGCACAATAAATATCCATACTTTGCTTTTCTTATTTTCAAAAGGGTTAGTGCATGTATGTACTATTTTCGAGCACAACAACATTTGTGTATGAATAATATTTTTTGACAATCTATGTATGTATGAATATTCAATTTATCTTGATTGATGGAAATTTATAAAATGCATCTAACAAGAATGTTACAAAGGAAAAACAAAAATGCAACAGTTGAATTAAGTAGGAAGGAAGCTAGGTATATACCAAACCACAAAGCCCAATCATTGGAAAAAAAAGAACCACAAAACAATAGCAAACAAAGGGTAATGTAATGCGGTGAGGTGAGAGGAAGAGCAGAAGAAGCTAATATATTAGATTAGATTAGAGAATTAGAAAGAAAGAAAAAAGAGAAAATAGTAAAAAAGAGAAATTCAGTGGAATAATCGATGAAAAATTTCTCTATATAAAGAGATATCCACAATCAACACAATCTCTTTCTTCCTCTATGCTTCGGTAACTGCAGAGAGTAAGGAAGAAAAGGGAAGAAGAAGAAACGGTGCGAAGCTTAGAACGAGGAAACACGCGGAAGGAGGAATCGGCGGTGCTTCACCGGCGATCGCTCATCGTCGCCGGCGAACTTCAGATCGCTGCTCTTACTTCTCCGGTAAGTCGGTGGATCATCACCGCCGCGTTCTTCCGTTTCTTCAGTTCGTGGATCTGCGGTTTTTGTTGCCGATTGTTGCGTTTCTCTATCGTTCGGTTCATTTTCTGATTCTTGTTTATGAAAGTGGATTTTCGTGTTCGTGATTTTTTTAGTTCATTAGCGTTTACGGTGTGAGCGTTCGCGGTTTAGCGTCGGTTTCGTGTTTAGAGATTAGAATCTGGTGGAAGTGTTGTGTTGTTTAGGGAAATATTAGTATGTTCTAGTTTTTGTTGCGGATTGTGGTTAATTGTTGATTCAATTCGAGGAATTTGGTTTTGCTGTTTTGATTTGTGGTTCTTTTGACGAGTTTTTTGGTGTTTGGTTATTTATTGGTGCTTTTCTGTGCGCAGAAGTTTGTGCCTTGCGGTTTTTTTTCAGAGGCATTTGTTGTTGGAATCTTGCAGTACGGGTTTTATTTTGGCTCACCAGTGGAAAATTGTTATATATGGGCTGAGGTGTGCTTTTCATGGGAGGTGTGGAGGATGAAGAACCAGCTTTGAAACGCATGAAATTATCCTCTAAAGGATTAGTTGGTCTCTCGAACGGTTCGTCCAGGGAGCCTGTTGGAGGCTCTTCTAGTGACTTGATGGCTCGGCCCCTGTCATCTGAAGGGGATGGCGAAGTTATTGGTTCCAAAGGGGTTATAAAACGGGAGGAATTTGTTAGGATAATCACGAAGGCATTGTATTCTCTTGGTTACAAGAAGAGCGGGGCACGCCTAGAGGAGGAGTCTGGCATACCTTTGCACTCGTCTGTGGTGAATCTGTTTATGCAGCAAATACTCGATGGGCATTGGGACGAGAGCATAGTCACATTGAATAAAATTGTTCTAGCAGATGAAAATGTTGTCCGGGCAGCTTCGTTTTTGATATTGGAGCAGAAGTTTTTTGAGCTTCTGGATGGGGAAAAGATCATGGATGCTTTGACGACGTTGAGGACTGAGATTACACCACTTTGTTCTGATAGTAGTAGAATTCGTGAACTTTCTTCCCGCATGCTTTCTCCATGTGGCCAGGCTTGTTCTTCTAAGCGAGATATTGTACTGGTGAGGTCTCGGTCAAAACTACTTGAGGAATTGCAAAAACTGCTTCCCCCAACAGTATTGATACCTGAAAAGAGATTGGAACATCTAGTTGAACAAGCCCTTATCTTGCAACGAGAGGCTTGCCTGTTTCACAACTCATTGGATAAAGAGATGTCATTATATTTAGATCATCACTGTGGAAAAACTCAGATACCTTCTAGGACATCACAGGTTAGAAAACGATATGTCTGTCTCTATGGTGTGAGGTTTATATGTGAAGCTTTATATTTGACCTTTATACATTTAAACTGACCGGAATTTTCTGCATAATCTCTATTGGTTACTTGTTACTTGTTAATCAGTAGTGGCATCATCATCCTTTTTGCTAGGTAGAACGCTATGGTGGTTTACTTATTCTTGTTCCTTCACTTTTTTTTTTCATTCTTTTTCTGTCTTTGGGGATTTATGATGAAGCCACTATATGGATATTTAACAGTTTGTTTTTCAATAGTTGTACTTAATTATAAAGTGATGTTTTGAAGTACTAAATTTTGTGAATATTAGTTTTGCATCTGGCAAATGGCTATGATTATTGTATACTCAATGTGGATTATTTTTTTCTTTTGCCTCTGCATAGATGATGAAGCATATTGATTAGAATTTTTTTGTAGAGGGACCACCAAATGAAATTTGTTGATAGTAGTTTCACACTAATTGTCAAAGATGCTGATGTTTTATCATAAAAGATATGAAGCCATTTTGTACTAGAAATGTAGCATAAGCTTTACTTGGAAATGTGAAGCTTCTCTGTCCTTTGGCTTTTGGGTGCTGTTCTAGAGCTTACTTTAGTTCTAGAATTTCTGTTTCTCTAATTGATATTGAATTACTTGAACAGCATTCATATTGGGTTATGGTTACCCTGGTTTGCTTATAGATTCAACTATATTTCCAGAATGTTCTTGTCAATTGTAGCTTGTATTATGTCCAATATTTTCTCATTCTTATTACTCTTATATCCTTCTAATTCTTTAAAGAATCTTCTAGTCATGTGCATCTGTTGTTTAAGCTCTCAGCCTTAACCTCAACCACTGTTGTTAAGATCGCGAGCCGGATCGTGTAATCGGACGATCCCACGATTTTTGCCGAGCCAAGCGATCCAGATCGCGTGTAAGATCGCCGCCGGGTAGGATCGGTGTGAGATCGCTATCTTAATCGCAGAATCGTGTGATCGTCGATCTCCACCGATCTTGGTTCACATTGATTAAAAGGCTAGGGTTCACTTTTGAAAGGGAAAAAGGCTAACCTGCGACCTGCGACCTGCGAGAGACCTGCGACCTCCGACCTCCGACCTCCACTGCGTAACGCCGCCGCCGGTGACCGGCGACCTCCCCCCTGCTGCGCTCGCGACCAGGTAGGTTCTCCCTTTCTGTTCTGCTGCTCTTGGCCGGCCCTTTCTCTTCTCCCTTTCTCTTCTCTGTTTCCCTGTCCCGAGCGTCTGTCGACAACAGAAGCTTTGTGATGCTCAGAGCGACATCGGTTTGGTTGCTTATCGATTCATGGAGGTCCATTGTTGTTCGGATTTTCGAATCAAAACTGAGTCTCAATAAAAGACGCTCAAGTTAATTTAACTCTCACTTTGACAACCGTGTCAAGCTCCCACTTTGACATTTCACACTTGTCTCTCTCTACGTGGCTACGAGTATCACTGTATCAGTGTATGCTTAGGGATTAAGTTTGGAATTTCGTATTTCCGCATTTGGGCCTTTCAAGTTTCAAGCAGGCCCATGGTATTCACGTACAATTGTTTGTTCTTTTTAATCCCCTGTTTTATTTTTATTTTACAAAAAGGGTATATACGTATATATTGACAAAATCTAAGTTTGTTTATTTATTTATTGAGTTTTTTATGCATATAAATTATATATAGGAATTTTAGGTATTGAGTTTTGACATCGGTAGGATCTCGATCCGATCTCCGATTTACGATCTTTCATCCCCTCCCCTGATCTTAGGTAAAATTACGATCTTAACAACCTTGACCTCAACTTCTCTGTACCTTGTTGTCATTTTGTGTATGTTGACTTATCTGTAAATGTATGTAATTTTTCCCTAATTGAAATAATTCCTATATGTGCTACGAACAATTACACATTCTTATCATAAATTGAGGCCTGCTTGCTTAAACAAATTAATTAAGGACTTATTGAATACATACTTATTTTGTATGTACTTATGTATAAATTGTTTTTATAATCAAAGAGGAAATAGGATTAAGCTGTTTTCATAGAAGCTGTAAGCTGTTTTCATGAGTTATCTGGTAAAGTTTATTGAAATAAGCTGCAAACAGTTTATGGCTTTATGAACATATCATAAACTCTCCAAACACTAGCACCAGTGCTCATGTCATAAGACAAGTCCAAATAAGTCATAAATAAGGATGAGGTAGATTTTCCTATAACTATAGGACTGCACCAGGGTTTAACCTTGGCCACTATCTTTTTACCTTGATTTTGGAAGCCGGTGCCACATTGCATGCTTGTTGCAAATGATATAGTCTTGATTAATGTTGAGAGACAAAATAAATGGGAAGTTAGAGATACGGAGATTGGAGAGATTTGTTTTGGAGGCCCAAATCTTTTGTTTAAGTAAAAGTTGGAGTATATGGAATATAAATTTAGCAAAGAGTGAACTAATCCTAACTTAGAATTGATTGGAGGCTATTACATATGATAAGGCAGTAAGTCACAATTTAAGTATCTTGGGTCCATTATAGAAAATAATGGAGAAAGAGGGAGATGTAATTTTGTAAATCATCGGATTCAAGCAGGATGGGAAAAATGGAAGTGTTTCGGATGTTATCTATTATAAAAAAGGTACTACTCAAACTTGAGGAAAGTTTTACTTTATAGCAATAATACTTGCAATGTTGTATGGAATTGAATGTTGGGTGATAAAAAGCTAACAAAAGAATAAACTTAATGTAGCCAATATGACAATGCTAGGTTGGATGAATGGATAGACTGTTCAAGATACAATGGAGAATGAATATCATTAGAAGTGAAGCCTGGGTTAGCACTTATGGTAGAAAAGAAGATCATCGTTGGTGGTTTGGGAATGTGTGAAGAATGGTAGAAGCCCCAATTACCAAATAGTAGCCTAATTGCTAGAGTACAAAGGAAACTCAGAAGAAATATAGGTCATTAAGAAGGATTTAGAAGTCAATTGTTTGTTAATAGAAATGATTTGGTAAGCATTATGGTGTCGTTTGATCAACATAGCCAATCGCACCAAGTGGGAAAGGGCTTGGTTGTTGTTTCTATTGTAGCTACATGATGGTATGCAATGTTGTTAAATAGCGGCCATGGCGCCGACGTGGTGGAATGGCATGACGGATTTTTTCTAACCGCCATAGGCAATTTGTGAAGGGAGGCCCGCTATGGTGACACTATATGGTGGAATTTCGGCCTTCTGCCATTGTTCCACCATCTTCCATTAATAACACTGATGGTATGTAAGGTCTTGAAGTTTTATGCATGTTTAAATAAACAACTTTGTGGAGTGTATTTCCAAAATGAAGCTGGTATGCTTTTCAAAGTGCATCAAGCATCCAACACTCCATAAGTTCTTATTAAATAGAAGCTAAAGAGTGTACATGTGTTGTTGATCTATGAGATGTTGGACAGTTGATGGACATTATTCTGTTATCTACTTATCTTATGTACATTCATGACTTTGTTGATTGATTAACGGATTGGTGATATGGGGGAGTCGTTGAGAATTCTTTAGTGAAGAGTCATGTCGCAAATGAGGTTTACTGAGAGTTTGCTTTTTGATCTTCATCAACAATGGTTGGAGACAAATTTATGTCCTTAGGCTTTGAGAAGTATGGAGCTTTGGACCTACTTCTCTGGGGATATATACCATTTAATGTACTTCTCTGTGCCCATTTGTTTAAGATGGGAATGGATACCAACATCCTTTTATGCACTTCCAAAGACCAATTGTTGAAAGGAAAATGAGTCTTCCTTCTATCTAACAAGTGTTTTGTAAAATAAATTGGCTACTCTATAGTAAGTGTTGTCCCAAGGGTAGTCAGCAGATAGGATTTTTGTGCTTTGGGACTGTTGATAGAGTAAAGGGAAAGAGAAGGATCCCTCCTCCCCCTGGTTGCCACATGCATGAAAGATTTGCAATGTTTTCATTAATATTGTGTTTTTGTGTGATAAGAAATTCAGAACTGTAAAAAATATATTTTTAATATATCCTATTAAAAAGGATGTGATTCATATGAACATTGATACCATGCTTTTGGAACTTTTAGAGAGTATCACTGGAGTAAGAAGTACTTATTACAAATGTTATGTGATAGAATTTTGTTTATGGCTTCATAGTGGTTTAAACACTGGATACTGATTTGTAGAGATTGAAAAGCTTTGTTTTCCTGTTGGCTTTCTGTACTCTCTGATTAGGAGGGTATCTTATTCTCTCTCTTTCTTTGCTTTACTGTAATATGATTTCTTCGTGAAGAAAAAAGTCTGACCATAGCTGTTGTGGCAGCATATGGCAATAGGTAATTTCCATTAAGTGGTGCCTAGATACTTCATTGCTGCATTAAATATTCGAGAGGAACATATTGTATTAGGGTGGAAAAATTGTGCATTAACATCATATTTTTTGGGGTGGAACAAATTGAGAGGGGAATGAGAATGGAAGCAATGAAAGTAGGAAAATAGAATGGATCAAGTTCTCCACTTATGGTTCAGATATGTATAAATTAGGTGGAATGAAAAAGAGAAGAATCTGTTTTTTTTTTTTTTTTTTTTATTGTCTGGGGACAAAACCAATTGGAAGTTGGAAACATATCAATGGTAAAATAACACTGATGACACAAGTCTAGGACATGAGCTTTTGCATTGTCAAATCCTGCTGCACTAATGAATTACTTTTCGAAGTTATTCCTCACACTTTCTAAGTCTGAAGTAAGAACCACTGTTGTTAAATAGTGATCATGGCATCACCATGGTGGAATGGCGTGACGGATTTTTTGTCAACCGCCATAGGCAATTTGTGAATAGAGGCTTGCCTTGGTGGTAGGACTGTGCAAAAAAATCCAAATTCATAAAATCAATCCATATCTAATCCAATATAATCCACTTTAAATCCATTTAAATGGATTGGTTTCACATCCAAATCCAGTTTTTTGGATTTTAAATCCAATCCAATTAATTGGATATGGATTGGATATTTATTTAGATTTTTAAATCCAATACAATTTTTTGGACAATGACAACTAGGTTTTTTTGGCCAACTTCGCTAGGAGCTATTTTCTGGTCGATGTCGTCTAGAGTTATTTGGGTAACGTCAACTGATGATGTTTTTAAGCCGTCATCAGTTGAGACTATTTTTCATTTAATGTTGGTAGGAGTTTTTTCGGCCAACGTTGGTCGGGACCTTTTTTACTGATGTCGTTTAAAGTCTTTTTGACCGGCATCAGTCGAGACTATTTATTGGTCAATGTCAGCTAGGGTTTTTTTGTCGATGTTTGTCGAGATTATTTTTTGATCGACGTAATGTAGGTTTTTCGCTCAATATCGGCTAAGATTTTTTTGGTTGACGTCAAACGAGAATATTTTTTGGTCAACATTGGCTGAAAAACATCATTGATTGACATCGACTGAAAAATATCATTGACTGACATCGGCAAAAAAACCTAGCTGACATCGGCCAAAATATTCCCCTAATTGATGCCGATAAAAAGAACCCTAGTTGATGTCAACAAAAAATATTTGTAGCTAACGCCTACCAAAAGAAATAGTCATGGTTAATGTTGACCAACAAATCGTAGCTGATGCCAACAAAAATATAGTTTCAATCTGCGACAGCAAAAAAACCTATCTAAAGTCGACCAAAAAATAGTCCTGATGAATGTTGGCCAAAAAATATCAACGACCGACATTGACAAAAAAGAAAACTTACCGATGTTCGTCACACAACCCTAACCAACGTCGGCCAAAAACTAGTCATGGTCGATGCTGATCAAAAAATCCCTAGTAGATGTCGGCTAAAAAATATCACGACCAACATTGGCTAAAGACCCTAGTCAACCTCAACCAAAAAGTAATCTTACCTAAGATTGACCAAAAACATCCTTGAGCAATGTCGACCAAAAATGTATTGTCTGATGTCAGCCAAAAAATAGTCCTGGTTGATGTCGGTCTATAAATGTCTGGATCGATGTCTGCCGAATTTGCTCTGGTTGAGGTAAGCCGAAAATACACTTTTTAGACTTGACCAAGGTCGGTTGAAAATAGCTCTTAAATAGAGAGACACTAAATTTTCACTTTTTAGTATATATTAATTACTAAAATTTGTTAAAAAAATCCTTATAACATTTAAGTGGATAAAAATTGGATATGACCAAATCCATATCCACTTAAATGGATTGGATCTTGAATCTAAATTGTTTTTAAACAAATATGGATATAGATTTAAAATCCAATCCATTTAAATAGATATGGATTGGATTAAGAATCCAATCCATGCCTACCATGGCATGTTATATGGCGGAATTTCGGCCTTCTGCCATGTTCCGCCATCTGCCATTGATAACATTGGTCACAATTCACAAACAAGCTACCACTGGATTCCTCAAACTTTTGTCCACAGAATTTTCTGTTTATACAATGAACATCCTGCATTTACTTTCTATGGGATATAAGACATCTATGTTCTGATTTTATTTTCTTTCCCTGTAAATATTCTGACAGATATTAGAAGCACACGATGATGAAGTTTGGTATGTGCAATTTTCGCATAATGGGAAATATTTAGCTTCAGCATCAAATGATCGATCTGCAATCATTTGGGAGGTAATATCTGATGGTCAAACATATGCTTCTGTTCTATTTTTATCATCAGATCCTCAATGCACAGATCAGTTGTAATATTTTATTCATGTCGCTAACACAAATAGAATTTGATGACATGGACTGTTCCTTTTATAACTGGGAAAGATATCTCCATCCATCAGCATTATCCCAAGTTCAATGATGTCCAATTCTATCATACCTTGTTCTTTACTTTTGCAACATGTAGGTCATGTTTCATTGAAAAATAGTGAAAGAGCATAACCCTAACACTATGATGTGTTCAAAGACAGTAAATCATCTCAAAGATACAACTTCCGGTGGTTAAGATTGAGTGTAGTCTACAGGTATAGTGAAAACCAGAGCACAGAGAAGGTAGACCAAATTAATTTCTATCTAAAAGGGAAAAAAGACAAATGGAAAAACATGGATTTTTAATGTATAGATGGTGATCACTGTGTGTCCTATTTTTTTTTTTATCCAGTCGAAGGGAAATAAAATCTTGTGACAATGTACTGTTTATGGGGTTTTGTCATTTGTGGTTGGAAAGGAGTGCCCCTGGGTCTTTGCCACCTCTGAATTTTTATTAAATGGAACTATTTTAGTAAGAGACTAACAATTTAAAATGGTAATGGTATATGTATTATTTACCCATATGAAATATGTACTACCCCCTTATAATATAATCCCAGAGACTAGCTCCTTCAGAGAATGCAAAGCACAACTGCCCAGCTTGCAGCCATAATAAAATAACAGAATGCAAAACTTTTGACTCTTCCTCCAATCTCTACAGGTTTACAGTTTACACATGACAGTCCCCTGTCCCATAGCTAGCTGAGCCTACTAGAATTTCCCTTCCTACCCCTTTTAGTATATACTTGCAAAATCTTGTGAATGAGTTTTACCACCTCATGTCCTGTTTTGCTTTGATCGGGATTCTAAATTCCCTGCCCTAACATTGCCCTTTTGTTTGAAGCCTTGTCCTCAAGGCTGACATGGTAAAGGCCTCTTCCCATGTAGCTTCTTCAACAGGTTTGCTGCTCCATTGAATGACCCATTCAGTTTTCACTTTTCAAATCATTCTGAGCCATCCCTTAGCTCTAGACAATGCTTTCAACAGGTGTGACTTCATCTGTTGCAATTCCTGCACCATTCACTGATTCGATTCATGTCTCTGCCTGGTCTTCTCCCTCTACCTGTTTGCCGCAGCTTCCAAAGAAGTTACATGAGCATCTATGGCTTACATTGGCAACCTATGATGCATAGATATTATGTGTGTACTAGATACAATAAATATTCAAAATTACAATACGAATATTCTTAAAATATATAGGATACAATACAAGATACATATCTACATATAAATAGGATTTGAAACATTTCTTCCCCGATGATTCCACGAAAAGTTACCTCCAGTGTGTGTTCTGTTCTATCTTCTTCCTGTAACCCTCGTAGTTCACATTCTGTTGAATTTTACCCAATTTTTTATGCTCTTTTTCCTCTTAATATCACCATCATCTTTCTTTCTTTAACTTCATTACTATGTTCTTATAGCTCCTTGATGGTGATTGTCTGTGTAACTGTGACTTGTAGTTATTTTTGGTTGAGTATGTGTGGTATAAGTAATTAGTTTATAAAATAATATTTAGAATAGTGGCTATCCTGCTATAGCGTTTTACAGTTGGCCACTACGCACAGCTACCTAACATTGATAAATTTGTTATTTCAAATTATTTAAGTAATATACCACTGTAAAGCACTCCTTTGTCCTTACTAAGGCCAAACCCTGTTAAAGTTAAGTAATTGTTTTGACGCATTCTATTAATGATGACGCCATTAGTTGACTATGTGATTTGTTGAGAATTATCTTTTTAGGTGCTTCATGTGTACATCATGCTTCTGTAAACATTGGTCATTGC
>PYAF01005901.1:1301335-1325981 GCA_007407185.1 Glycine tomentella
ATGTGGGATTTAGATGGGAAAGAAGTGGAGTCTTGGAAAGGACAAAGAACCCTTAAGATTTCTGATTTGGAAATAACAGGTGATGGGGAACACATGCTGAGTATTTGTAAAGACAATGCAATACTGTACTTCAACAAAGAAACCAGGGATGAGAGATATATTGATGAGGACCAGACAATAACTTCCTTCTCTTTGTCAACGGATAGCAGACTCTTATTGGTTAATCTTTTGAACCAAGAAATTCATCTTTGGAATATAGAAGGTGATCCTAAACTTGTCGGAAAGTACAGAAGTCATAAACGCTCCCGGTTTGTTATCAGATCTTGCTTTGGTGGTCTTAAGCAATCTTTTATTGCTAGTGGTAGTGAGGATTCTCAGGTATTAATTTTAAATCCCCAATGTACAAAAAATATCATTTTTATTTATTTATTTTTCATTTTGATGTTATCTTGTAGGTGGTTGATTTTCGGATTAGTTTCTCTACAGTTGTTTTTCTATGCATTCATACAGTCAGAAATTCAGAATCTTCAGATGAAAATCAAATGACTGATATTTTATCTTTATAAATTAGATTTAAAACATGAATGCTAGATCCGAGTCTTCTGATCTTCATCCAACACGTACGAATGTGCTGACTGCATCAAAAACCAATTGCACCGAATCCATTGTCATGATTTTTATTTTTCGTTCTGTGGACAAAATTTGGACAAAAGCCAAATTGAGTTTTTAATGGGTTTGTGTCTTTTTTTGTTAGGTTTACATATGGCACAGAAGCTCAGGGGATTTAATAGAGGCATTGCCCGGTCATTCTGGAGCAGTTAACTGTGTGAGCTGGAATCCAGCTAACCCACACATGTTAGCTTCCGCCAGTGATGACCGGACAATTCGTATATGGGGCCTAAAGCGCCTGAATGTAAAGTACCCTAATGTACGCACCAATGGCGTCCATTACTGCAATGGGGGCGAACTTAGATGAACCTACGCAAACTGTTTCCAATTCCATTTTTTTTTTTTTTAACATTGCAATTGTACGTGTAAATACCTTCACTGTCACAAGTAGACGACATTCATACCAAAACATGCATGTGACTTTTCATCAATCTCAGAATAAATTCTTGTTTCATTTTTAGCGTGTTTGACTTATCTTTTGTTGCCCTTAGTTCGATTAATTGATAGTATGGGGTTTACATCCCGCAGATTCAATGACTAGGCTAGTAGCAGTTGTTTTATTTTTGCAAGATTGGTTTTGCGGGATCGGCATGCATGTGTTAATAGTTCTGATAGATTTTTAGGACAATTGCATTTTATCCCCTTATGATTAATATGCAATTTTGCTCCTCCAGATAAATGATATTTGTACAATTTATTCAATAGTTTGAATAACATTTTATGTCTCGCACATATTATGTAGAAAAGACACTATTATGTCATTATGATGGAGAGCGATGGACACAAAATGTTACTTTATTCATTCCATTATAATTTTCATATAAGAAAAAAAAATTGTTCCAATTTTGTGTAAAAAAAAATTGTTTTAAAATAATTGTTATTTCAGTTTTTTAATATGATACTAACTATTTATTTATATTCTTTATAATATTAGTGAATGGATAAAAAAATTTAAAAATGAATTAATCATTATATAAGACTATTATTATTTTTTCATATATTTTTTTTGTTTGCCTAAAATAACCTAGGGCAATTATTATTTTGGGATTGAGTATAAATTAATTGTTTTACAAATTGTTGTATCATATCTCATTTTTATTTGAAATTAATCATTGCGACAATCAAGTTTTTAATTGGTTTCTTTTTATATAAAGTTCTTGAATTCTCTTATATATATATATATATATATTTAAATAGTTGGAGATTGTGAGTGTATATTATGTTATATTTGTGTAGCTTACTAGGTAAAGTTAACCCTTAGTATAACTGTGTATAACAGGAAGTTAGTTAGGACAAATGTTACTACTTAGTTAGAGTCTCTATGTGTCTATATATATATATATATATATATGATTGTAATTAGAGACTCTTTGGTTAATTGTAATTTTTTTTCTGATATTAATAAATATTAATTAATTAACATGATATTCAGAGTTCTTTATTCTTTTTTTTTTTTCATGGCTTTCGCAAATAGTGGTGAGACTCTATTCAACACTGGTGAGACTCCGGCTAATGGTGGTTTGACGACCAACAATGGTTTGACGACAAACGCTAGTCCAATTCTAGTTATTAATGTTCTGAAGAATCAAGATATTCCTTCTTCAACGCTTTCTATAACAAAATTTTTGCAACAAATCATGAAAAAACTCAATCATAAGAACTTTTTGATGTGGCCACAACAAATTGAGCCAGCGATCACTACACTTGACCTCGGTAGTTTTGTAGCTAGTCCTTAAATCCCTTCACGATATCTCTCTGATGTCGATAGCTATTGCGTTAATCCTTAGTTCTCGTTGTGGTAGAAGCAAGACAAATTTCTTCTTGTTTAGCTTTAGTCATTCTTTCGAGCTCGATGCTTGCTCAAGTTCTTGGATCATCGCATACGTATCAGGTTTAGGATAAAATTCATGCTTACTTTCATAATTAGATATGAACGAAGGCACGACAACTTCGGTCGAAACTTCGTCACACCTATCTTGATTTCTGGTTAAGATCAAAATGACTATTGATGATCTTGCTTCAATTGCAACCTATTGTGAGCACATGGATTCAATCCTTGAAGGACTTCCTAAGGATTTTGATTCTATTATTGCTCTCATCGAGAGTCGTCTTCCACATATTTACATTGAAGAGGTTGAAGGTTTAATCCTTGCTCAAGAACTACGACTTCAAAAGTATGTCAAATTTAGCTTGTTGAACAATTCCTTCATAGCAATAGTGAATCTCACTTATGGAAACTTTTCGCAGTTGATGTTAAAAGTTGATTCTAGCTCCAATTCATCTTCTAATACCAATATGACATACAAAGATTAGTATTCTTCTAATTCTAGGGCTTCTAGTGGTTGTAACAATCGAGGTGGAGGAGGCTTCAACCGTGGTTGTAATATCTCTAATTTAAACTAAGATAATTTGGGTGGTATTTGCCTAATTAAATGGATTAACGAAACGAAGGGTAGTTTGGTCTTTGCTAGAGGTAAGGGTGTAATAAGTAATTGCTGAGTGCACCCCCTGTTTCATGTTAAAAACAAGCAGACCACATTTTCTCCCATTTTCTTCTTCTCTGATTTCTCCTCCACTCCCAAGCTCTTTTCTCGCCGCTTCCGCTTGATTAGTGGTTGAAATCACTAAGCAAGCAAGGAAGAAAGCTCTTTTCTTTGTTCTTTGTTGTTATTGAGCTTTGGTGGTGAGTGATTTGAGGAAAAGAGTGGATTTTAAATCTGCCCACCATCGTTCGGAGCCGCTGGACCGCGATTGGAAGCCATAGAGTGCTGGTCCACCCTCCAATTTGGTCATTTGAAATCTAAGGTTTGTAATCTCCTACTATTTCTCCTTGATTCTTGAGGTTAGGGTTAGGGTTGGAGTGAGATTGATAAATGTTGAGGATTGGGAGGGTGAGACAGTTTTGAAGTCTGATTTAGAGTGTGTAGATGTTGATTTTAAGTTGAAATGATGTTTCATGCATGTATCATACATGCATGTTCATGACAGCCAAAAACACCAATCTGGTCAGCTCTGGTGTTTTGTGTATAGCAGGAGCTATCAGTGTCCAAATGATCTAAAACCAGTTCCATTTGAAAGCTAAGAGAGTTAGGTATATTCTGGAATTTTCGTGCTATTTTTGGAGGTCCTTAGAATTTATGGTGCAGAGTTATAACAGGCTGTTATACTCTGTTTTTAGCAGATTTTTCTGCTGCAGAGGTCAATCTTGCAGAAATCATAAATCAGTCTAGGATGATCCAAATTGAGTGATTTCAGTGGCAATAGAAAGATGGGTATGTGTACTTTATACCTGTATAAATTCAGGTCATTTACATGAGTAATATGGTGTTGGCTGTCGTTTAAAAATTGGCTGTTTAGGCTGGTATGTTGCTGTCAGCACTGTTTTAGTGCGTGACAGTTCTGGTATTTTGATTGCTACAGAGTCTGTGGTTTATGGAATTGGATGAAGCTAGTTGCATTTGAAAGATGAGAGATAGATATAGATGCCTCTAAATTCCCATGATTTTAGGAGCTTCCTATAGGGATTTATGAATTTTCTAAGTGGGTACAAAATCTGCACAATTTTTATGCAGAAAATTCTGTTTTCCATATGTTTTGGTATAATTAAATGTTTGTACGGATAGGATGATTGTTGATTCATGTTTGTGTGCCTTTGTATAGGGCGTGACACTGAGGGTGTCAGTGGCGGAGACCACAGTTCACGGATTGAACAGCAGAGCACGGCTTTGCCAGGTAAGCTCTTCGTTCTTGGGAGTATTTCCCATTGACTGTATTCCACCATACTCCAAGAGAGTGATGGTTATAGTATGTTATGATGCATGTGTATTGAAATTGTGTGTTACTCCTTTTATTGAGAACATGTATATGCTGTACACTGTGATGATATGTTATGTGATTGATGTGGTTCTCTGGCCAGTAAAATAGATTACTATGGACTTCCGTTGTAATGTGCCCTTAAGTGGATGATCTTCCCTCGGAAGTGTCATAGATGTCCAAGTAAGTCCTGAGAGAATGTGCCCTTAAGTGGATGATCTTTCTCAGGCATTGGCATAAAGTCTTGAGGGAATGTACCCTTCAGTGGATGATTTTCCTCAGGCAATGTTATATGTGTATATATATATTGTTACACCTGTGATGTGATATACATGTGATATACTTTATGAGTGCCATGATGGTTGATTGTGTGTGTGATGCCAATTTTAATACTATGTGCCATGGAAGTGAACCAGGGGGAGGAAAGACCTCCAAGAACCCTGAGTTTACTGAGATTTGTATCTCACCCCATGTGTGGGGCTTATGTTTTACAGGTGATGCTCAGCGAGCAGATGATGGATCTCAGGGCAAGAGGCCCGAGTTCTGATATGGTTCTATGGGAACCTTAGGCTTATATTTTGAGAGCATGTTGGCTCTTTTCTTTTGGTTATGCCTATATTTGTACCTCGCAAGGGATGATGCACAGTTAGTGTGTTTTTTTTGTATATGTGGTATACATCTGAGAGATATTGATGTATTGTGAGAGGACAGGGTATATGATACCGTATTTTGTACCGCCATTATTTTGATACATTTATATAGCTTATTTTGGTCCTCTGGTTGTATGAAACGTGTATTTACCATACATAATGTAAAGATGTTTTGTGATGACGTTTGACGACGTCATTTTGTTTATCGCTTCCGAATTGATTAGTTTTAAATTAATTGCTGCGCTTAACAACTCTAGTTCCAATTGGAACTCACAGTAGCAAAATAATGTGAACTCTAGCCAATCTTAGAACTCTAGATCTCGTCCTCCACAAGCTAGGGTAGCTAATTCTTATGCTAATTCTTCATCCTCTTGGTTTTTGGATTTTGGAGCTTTGTTTCATGTGACCAACAATTCTCATAATATTCAGCAGAATTCACCTTTTGAGGGTCCAAACCAAATCTTTATTGGTAAATGACAAGGTTTGAAAATTTTAGCCTCTAGACACTAATTTTCTTTCTCCTTATAATCCTAATATTAATCTCGCTCTTAGAAATATGCTTCATGTTCCTCAAATAACTAAGGATATCATAAGTGTAAGCAAATTTGCTCATGACAGTCGTGTTTTCTTTGAGTTTCATGCTAATCGTTGCATTGTCAAATCTCAAGATTCCAATGAAATCCTTATTCATGGTGATGTTGGATCTGATGGCTTGTATCAATTTCCCAGTCTCAAATTCTTCCCCACTGCTTCTTCTTCAACTATTGTTGTTTCTCCTTGTATAAAGTAGGGCTGTAAGCGGATCAGACCAAATCCGCGAATTCACCCAATCCAACCCAACCCAGTTAGATTTTTGTGAGTTGGATTGGGTCGTTAGATTGGATTGGTATGAGTTTAATGAACCCGATTAAAATTGGATTGCGTAACGGGTTTGAAGTTTTGGACTCAACCAAGACCCAACTTGTTTTATTGAATGATATTTGTAAGTATATTTTTATGTATGCTTTTTTATCATATGAATAGTACAATGTTTTATGAATAGTGTTTTTTAAAATATCCTTACCATTTTTGAGTTTCAGAATGTTTTTTTCTAGATATGACATTTTTTTAATGACTTAACTCGATAACCAACCTAATTCAATCCAATTAAAGTTAGATTAGGTTAACAAAATAAAAAGATAAATCTAATCCAATTTAAGTTTAATTTAATTAGGTTGAGAAATAGATAAAACTCAACCAAATCTAGGTACTTACAACCCTAGTATAAACATTGTTTCTATATTTGATTATAATAATAAAGTGCGTAATTCTGTATATACTTGGAACCTTAGACTAGGATCCAAAAATTCACACCCAAATTCTTAAGCTTTATAGATTGTTCTTAATCATTGTAATATTAAATTTTTTGATCTTCATCTTCATGCATAGGAATACTAGATTATCCAGTATAAAAGATTGAAAAATCATCGATGAAACATGTAATTTGAGTAATGTCTTTCAAATTGTGCATAAATCTCCTTTAAAATTAATTTGCAATGATTTGTGGGGTCCATCTCTTATGCTTTCCAATTGTGGTTTCAATTATTATATGTCCTTTGTTGATGCTAATACACGTTTTACTTTATTGCATTTGCTTAAAAAAATAAATATGATGCCTTCACTATTTTTAAATAGTTCAAATCCATGGTTGAATTGCAATTTGATTTGCATATTAAAGCACTTCAAACAGATTTTTGGGGGGGGCGGGGAGGGGGGAGAGATACGTACTTTTCCTCTTAACTTAATGAAGTAGGCATTGTTCATAGGTTTTCTTGTCCTCGTACCCACCACCTGTGGTTGAACGCAAACACAAACACATAGTTGAACTTGGATTGTCTTTACTTAGTCATGCTTTGTTTCCTTTAAGTTTTGGGCATCATGCATTTGTTACTACAGTTTATTTGATAAATCGTTTACCTTCACCTCTTCTTAATTTTAACACACCTTACCATGTCTTGTTTCACACTTTTCTTGATTATACCTTTCTTAAGGTCTTTGGCAATGCTCATTTTCCTTTCCTGCGTCCCTATAATTCTCACAAACTTGAATTTCGTTCTACTGAGTGTGTTTTTCTAGGGTATTCAACCAGTCATAAAGGGTACAAGTGTATGTCTCCCTCTGGTCGTATTTTTATTTCTGAAGATGTTCTTTTTAATGAACATAGGTTTCCCTATCCTCAATTGTATCCTTCCATTACTTCTTCTCAATCCTCACCTATCCTCATTTTTTTACCTATTGTTTTTCCTATCCAAATCCTCCAAACACCAATTTTGTTTCCTCCACTGAGTCTATTCCATCTTGTGTCATTGAGCCAATTTCCTCACCACTTAATGAGTCTCAATTTTTAATTTGAGTCTCATCAGAATCAGAATTCTACTTCTCCTTTGGCTCACTACTTCACTTGAGCAATCTCATTTGGATGATCAAAATTCTGATTTGGTTGATCAAAATTCTGATTCTCCTTGTCCAGGGCTAGTCAGACCTACCAAATGTTCATCCTATGGTCACTAGAGTAAAGGATCATATGGTCCGACCTGCCAAATGTTCAACCAAGAATTAATCCCACTTTGCTTCTAGCACATGCTGAACCTAATGGGTCTTTATTAATGATTCAATCAAAGTATATTATAGATCTTCTGGTCAAAACCAACAAGATTGGTTCTAATCTTATGCAGGATGGTTCTTTTTACAGATCCATTGTTGGGGCTTTACAATATGTAACAATGATTCATCCTGAGTTAAGTTACTCTGTAAATAAAGACTCTCAGTTCGTGTCTTCTCTTGAGACTCATTGGACTATTGTAAAACGAATTCTGAGGTATCTTAAAGGTCATCTTCATCATGGATTGGTTCTTCATTCTACTCCTCTTTATCAAGCTTTCTCTATTAGAGCATTCTGTGATGATGATTGAGCTACTGACCCTGATGACAGAAGGTCTACTTCTGGTGCTGCAATTTATATCGGTCCAAATTTAGTCTCCTGGTGGTCTAGGAAGTAGACAGTGGTCTCTAGATCAAGTACTGAAGCTGAGTACAAGAGCCTTACAGCCACTACGACTGATATTTTGTGGATTCAGACCCTTATTAGTGAACTTGTTCCTTATCTCACTCCTATGGTGCTTGGTGATAATTCCAGTGCTGTGCAGATGGCCCATAACCCAGATCTTCATGCTAAGACTAAACATATGGAGTTGGATCTCTTCTTTGTAATAGAAAAGGTCTTTCTAAGAAGTTGGTTCTTCGACACATTCCTGGCTATGACCAGTGGACTGATTTGCTCACCGAACATTTCTCCTCTACTAGATTTTCTTTTCTAAGTTCCAAACTTAATGTTAGTGAGCTTCCTTTGGTTTCTCATCCTCATTAATTTTGGTGTTGGGGGGGGGGGGGGTTGGGTGTATACTCTGTTTTTGTTAGGACATCTGTCACTAGTTAGTTGGAGTCTTTGTCTGTGTTAGCAGTTGCTTTTAGAACTGCTGTTAAGTGAAATTATCCATTTATTTTATTTTAACTAAGTCAAAGTCTGTTTTGCATAGTTTTAGGAGGTTGTTCAGTTTGTTATGGATAATGCCTTAATTAAAAGGCAAAATCTTAGTGGTAAGTTATATTTTCAGTAGTTAGTTATTTTTTCAGCCTATATATGTACGTTTTGAATTCAATAAAGATATCCTCTTCCATCACACTCTCTGTTTTATTCATTCTCTGCCATAATTAAAACCAATAATTGGTATCAAGAGCCCTTTTCTTACGGGACCTGTAGAATGGATTCTGAAACAAGTTTTTCCCAAGTAGCTCTTCCAGTTTTCAATGGGGAAAACTATGATCTTTGGGCCATCAAAATGGAGGCTTACCTAGAGGCTTTGGATCTTTGAGAAGTTGTAGAAGAGGATTATGAAGTCCTTCCACTACTGGACAATCCCACTATGGCCCAGATCAAGAATCATAAGGAGACAAAAAGCCGAAAAGCAAAGGCAAAATCATGCCTTTTTGCTGGTATCTCTACAACGATCTTTACTAGAGTCATGACTCTCAAATCGGCAAAAACGATTTGGGACTATCTAAAGGCGGAAATATGCTGGAGATGAAAGAATTAGAAGCATGCAGGTGCTTAACTTAATGAGGGAATTTGAGCTTCAAAGGATGAAAGAGTCTGACACGATCAAGGAATACTCAGGCAAATTGTTGGGCATTGCCAACAATATAAAGTTACTGGGCGGTAATTTTGCAGATTCCAGAATTGTTGAGAAAATTCTTGTAATAGTGCCAGAGAGGTATGAAGCTTCTATTGCTTCGTTGGAGAACACAAAAGATCTGTCTAAAATTACTTTTGCAGAAGTGCTACATGCTCTCCAAGCCCAAGAGCAGAGAAGATTGATGAGGGAAGATCATGCTATTGAAGGTGCTTTTCTAGCCAAGAGCCGACAAGCTAAAAACTATAAGAAGAATCATCTAGGCAACAGTTAGAGCAGTGCAACTAATTACAACAAAGGAAAAGGTAAAAAGAAAAGTTACCCACCTTGTCAGCATTGTGGCAAAATGGGTCACCCTCCATTCAGATGTTGGCAGAGACCTGATGCTAAATGTATCAAGTGCAATCTAATGGGGTATGAAGCAATCATATGCAAAAGCAAAAATCAGCATCAAGAGGAAGAAGCTAGGTCGTTGATCAAAAGGAGGAGGAGGATCAACTCTTTGTGGCCAAGTGTTTTGCAAGCAGCGAAGAGAGTGAGAGTTGACTGATTGACAGTGGTTGCACAAATCATATGACCAATGACATGGAGTTTTTCAAAGATTTAAAGCCAACCAGTATCACCAAAGTCAAAATAGGCAATGGTGATTATATTTCAGTCAAAGGAAAGGGGACTGTTGTAATAACAAGTAGCTTAGGTACAAAGTTTATTCCTGATGTCCTTTTTGTACCCGAAATTCAACAAAATCTGTTGAGTGTTGGCCAATTGATTGAAAGAGGCTTCAAAGTTATTTTTGAAGACAATTTTTGCTTGATTAGAGATGCAGCTAATCAGGATATCTTCAAAGTAAAAATGAAAGGGAAAATTTTTGCTCTAAATCCGTTGGAGGAAGAGCAAGCTGCTTTTCCAATCAAAGAAAGCATCACAGAAGTTTGGCACAAAAGGCTCGGGCATTATCACCACCAAGGGTTGATGCAAATGAAGTCCAAGAGAATGGCAGCTGATTTTCCAGAACTTGATGATCACATACCAACATGCAAGGCTTGTCTATTCGGAAAGCAAAAAAAGAAGCCATTTCTGAGGACAGCAAAAAGAGCCACTCTTAAGCTGCAGTTAGTCCACACAGATATATCTGGACTTAAAAAAACTCCTTCATTAGCAGGTAATCGATATTATGCTGCCTTTATTGATGATTTCACAAGAATGTGTTGGATTTTTTTTCTTAAAATTCAAATTAGAAGTGGCTAGAGCGTTTTGGAAGTTCAAAAAATTAGTAGAAAATCAAAGTGGCAAGCAAATTCAGATTCTAAGATCTGATAATGGCAAGGAGTACACCTCAGAAAAATTCAACCAGTTTTGTGAGGTAGTTGGCATTGAGCATTAGTTAACTACTCCCTATACTCCACAACAAAATGGAGAAGTGACTTTAGTCTATTGCAAGTCAGAAGATCAACTAGCAGATTTGTTTACAAAACCACTTACTGTTAGCAAGTTTGAATTTTTAAGGCAGAAGATTGGAGTTTGCAGCAAAAGATTGGAGTTTGCAGTATCTAAAGTAAGGAGGAGTGTTAGCAGTTGCTTTTAGATTTGCTGTTACGTGAAATTATCCATTTATTTTATTTTAAATAAGTCAAAGTCTGTTTTGCGTAGTTTTAGGAGGTTGTTTAGTTTGTTATGGATAGTGCCTTAATTAAAAGGCAAAATCTTAGTGGTAAGTTATATTTTCAGTAGTTAGTTATTTTTTCAGCCTATATATGTACGTTTTGAATTCAATAAAGATATCCTCTTCCATCACACTCTCTGATTTATTCATTCTTTGCCATAATTAAAACGAACAGTCTGCCTATATATATCTGATTGTAATTAGAGACTCTTTGATCAATTGTAATTCTTCTTTTGATATCAATAATATTAGTTTATGAACATAGATTTATGATGAATATGAAATAGAAAATTATTTAAAAGGTCTAATTAAAGCTCATGAAAATGTAATAGCTTTAAAGAATTTTGTAATAAGTGAAGTTAAAGTATATTTAAAACTGGCTGATCTAGATAGATCAATTTAATTGATAATTGGTTTTGCCATTTATCTGCATATTTGTTTTAAAAAAATGATAGTAAAAATTGGAATGTACTATGACACATCTTCATTAGAATCAACTTCTGAATTTATTACTTTTGCTTTAGCTAAAAAACATCTGATAATATTTTGCAGGTTTAGAAGTACGGGGTAGAATTTGGGATACTAAAAATCAGCAGACCCCTTTCAGCCATCGTGTCCTTTTTTAGAAATTGGAAACTGCATTGAGCAACTTTATTAAAAGCAAATGGTTATATGAAGTGTCAAACCGCATAGCAAATGCGATGAATTGGTCACACAAATGTTACACTATGTTGTCATGTTGTGACACCCACGATAAATCTTGCTCATGTCAAACACAGATTAGGCTTCTTCAATCTCAAGTCCTATCAACTAAATTATCAACTGAGTAAAATAAGTTACACATATATTGCCCCAATTTCATCAAACGGAAGTCAGAAAGGCTTGAGGATATGAACTCACTCAAAAACCATCCAGCTTCAAAATTCAAGTAGTTTGCAGTACATATTCATGTTCCTCTCACTACAAATGTTCCCCATATCCCAGTAGTTATTGATGCTACCGTATGTCCCGCACCCCAAGACAAAGTGTAGGCATTACCCCACAAGAACTCAAATATACAACTGGTCCACATACATACACAGTAACAAAAACTTCAACGGAAAACCTTTTTGGAATTCAACATCATTATAGTTTTCCTGCACAATCAAAAGAAAAATCCATCCATGCAATGATAGAGCAAATCAGTTAAGTTGGAGAAGTTATGCTTGAAGTAGGAGAGAAGATGAGCGAAGTTAGCAAGGTTCCAGATGATGAAACTGTTGGTGGCGGTTCACTGAATTTTGTAGTCCAGAAGGGAAATATGAAGATACCTGATGGTCAGTTCTGCATGACATAAAACACTAGTCAGCTGAGTTTCATGATTGATCCAGACCTAGATCAGATGCCTTTCAGTAAGATAGTCAAGACTTTAACAAGCCTAGTAATGAAAGATGAGTGAAATTACTATCGTAAAATCAGAAACCTGACCTTACAGTGGCTCGGGCTCACACATAGAAGATATCAATCTCATTCAGACAATAAAATTATACAATTTATAAAATACACATTTTTTTTCTCTCTTATTTTTATCAAGTATTATATATGTTTGTTATATGAAGATAATGTCTACATATTTTATCCGGACTTTACAGTGCATGGTCTTTTACAAATGGAAAATAAGGTCAGAATTCAAAAAGCAAACAAAGATACCTCTTGAAACTAACTAGTCTAGATATGGTTGCATATATGGCATTATCATGAATTTTAAGGCTTTAGATTTATAAACCAATTAGCAAACCAAGTTCTATCAATTGAAGCTCAGAACAACAGAAATTATGGGATGCTGAGGAACAACACTAGCAAGGTCAGTAAACAGCACCAATAAAATGAATGAGTCTACTAGCAAAAACAAAAGCAAGAACGGGAGTGGGTTTTAGGCTACGCAGGTAACTATACACAAGTCCCATACAACAAGGTTAGAAACATGTCAAAAATGAACTAGAGTCATTCAGTCATTGTGAACCAGAGTCCCACAACCTTGTTAAGATAATGAATGCTATTTGGCAAGATAAATTTGAATTTGAGTTATCATTTGTAGACTTCACTTGAGCTCTTAAACTAATTAAGATATGTGACCATCTCTAAAAATAACATATCATACTATATATGATATGACGTAACAATCCCAAAAAAAAAAAAATGAAGCTACACAACCATAAAAAAATAACAAATACTATGGAAAATAATATATATATATATATATATATATATATATATATATATATATATATATTTGGAACAATAATCAATAACAGAAAAGCTACCTAAAAATTGAGATGTGTGAGAAGTACTTGCAGTAGAGGGAAATTTTTGGAGAGAAGAATTGTGACACCAAACTTCATAAGCAGCGAAAAATATAATCAAGAATTTAAATCCAAAATCAGAACCCACATTACTACCCTTCCATGATTGGTAAACCAGCAAATAACCGGATCCTGAAACCCATATCCAAGAACAGACCAAGCAACAAGCATTTTAAATCAAATTGCTGAACCTGAACGATTCAAAGTAGAGAAAAATTTGGAGATTAGGTTCAACAATATTAGCAACATCTCCAATGTCCCGAATGAGAGCTTGGCTTTGGTGTTCCAGTTGCTCGGCTCTGTCTATTGCAACTGCTGCTAGCTCATTTGCTGGTGGTGGCCTCAGATTGAAGGGCAGAAAAGTCGCCATTTGTCTCTGAACATGCAATTGTATCTTCTGGTGAACCCTTCACTCTTCTTTTGCTTTGACTTAGTGACAATCTTATCACTGCTGGGCGCCCAGAATTCAAAAGGATTAGGACTAGGATTCTTCTTCATCTGGAATTCATACTCAATCTATCATTAATTTATAAATGTATCTAATGGCTAAAACTTTATGATGCATTCATCACTACTTAATAGCTCACTCATTGTAGACACCACGAATTTTTTATTTTTTATTTATCAGCAAAATAGGATTCTGTATTATAATAGTGAAATCAGTACAAGTGGTACTGGTGTATTTACATCCTTGATTGACTATGTGTAAAGCTACAGTTTCCTAATACAAGCTGTAGTGGAAGAATTAGGCAGCCATCGATCTGAATGTAACTAGATTCCCAGCCACAAAAAAGAAAACTATACATCATTCCCACCCGAATACAAAATCTAACCCTGATATTGCTAGACCATGAATGGAAAGGAATGTCAAATCCTTTTTCCATATTTTTAAGCCATGTCCAGCAGAAAAATATCGCGTCATCCATCAGCTTTTGACCGTTAAAACTTTCGTTTGAGAAGACAATGCTGTTCCGATGATACCATATGCAACAGGTTAAAGATATCCACCAAGTTTGCCGTCGCTGAAGTATGATACCATTGAGGTAGCAGTGGGAATGTTGAAGGAAGTGTTCTTTGGGAATATCTGGGGAACACCCACTATGTTTAGCCAGGATAGCGCTTCCCACCATATTGGCATGGTCTTAACACAACTGAAGAAAAGGTGGGACACATCCTCATCGTAATTTCTGCAAAATGGGCATACATCATTTAGTTCCACGTTCCTCCTCCTCAAGTTAACCTTTCTTGGCAATCTATCGTGAATCAACCTCCAAGCAAAGTGTGATGCTTTACTTGAGACTTTTAGCTTCCATAAATCAGTAAACACTTCCTTATTTTCATTTGTCGTGTGTCTACTAAGTAGTTTGTAAGCGCTCCCCACTGTGTAACTCCTACTCGGATCCACTCCCCAACTCCAACTATCTTGTTGTTGTGCTTGTACTACCATGCTTTCTATGTCCTCCATAAATTTTGCAGCTATTTCTATCTCCCCATCCATAAATAGTCTCCTCCATTGGAACTGCCATTCCCATCCTCCATTTGATGCCACCTCCATCTGCTAGATGTATTGTTGCTGCTGTTGAGAAATGCTATGCATACGCGTATATTTTTCCAGCAACAAAAACCCTTCTTCCAGCCACCCAACTTCCCAAAACTTCACGTTTGACCTAAATCCGATTTTCCATTTTGTCTCACTGTTGAACCAACCCCTTCCTCAGACAAATTGCAAACAATGCTTACATCCTGCCACCAGATAGAATCTTACTATTCCTTGGTTCATCTAAACTCCTCTAGCTTCCATATCTGGAATCCAAGACTTTCGCCCACAATTCTCCCTGGTGATGGAAGAGGTTCCACCACCATTTTCCAAGTAGAGCATAGTTGAATTTTACCAAATCCCAGACGCCCAATTCGCCCAGACAATATTCTGCTGGTTTGAGTTTCCTCCGCACAAGAACCAATGTTGCAGCTTCACCAACCTCTCAATTAGCTTCTTCGAAACCCTAAAAAAAGAAAAGAAAATATAGGAATTGAGTTAAGGACTGACTTTATCAAGGTCACCCTTCCCCCAAAAGAGAGGTATCTTTGTTTCCATCTTGATAGCTTTCTCTCACATCTCTTGACTATTGTAGCTTGCCTAATTTTTTTTTTTACTAGAGGTTAGTGAAAAGAAAGATTTTCTTTTTTCTATTTGATTTTAGAATAAAATAATTTTGTTCCCATGTCTCACTACGTCCTGGGGTAGCCCCAATAGGGATACCCAAATACGAAAAGGATACGGTCAACAATCTACAATTTAAATAATTGGCAACATTTTGTATCCATTAATGAGACTTCTCGGTCGCCCCAAATTTGCTTTTGGCAAAGTTTATCTTCAAGCCTGACACTAACTCAAAGCTCCTCATCATGACCTTGATTGCTTTTACATTTGACAACGTTGCTTTCCCAAAGAAAATCGTATCATTAACTTACTGCAATAGACTGATATCCACATCATTTCTTCCTACCATAAAGCCTTCAAATAGATTCTTCTTCTGAGCTTCTCTCATCAATCCAGTTAGACCCTCAACTACAATATTGAACAGGAATGGGGCTAATGGGTCCCCTTGCTTGAATCCTCTTTGAGGGATAATCTCATCTGTGGGGCTCCCGTTAACCAATATAAATATTGAGGATGATTTCAAGCATCCCTCAATCCATCTAACCCATTTGGTACAAAGCGCCATTCGAGTCATCATATACAAAAGAAAATCTCAACACACTGAGTCATACAACTTTTCATAGTCAACTTTGAACACTAGGCAGCTTTATTAAAACCTCTTTGCTTCTTCATTAACTATAACCATGTTGTGCAACATATGTCTACCCTCCACGAAAGCAGTTGGCATTCATCTATTATAGATGGCAGCACCTTCTTAAGTCTTGTAGACAACAACTTTGCCACAATCTTGTAAATACAACATATTAGTAAGATAGGTCTGTATTCATTGAGGCCTCGAGGATCATGGACCTTAGGAATCAAGGTTAGGAAGGATGCATTGCTTCCTTTCAAGAATACTCCATTGGGATGAAATTCATCCAGAAAACGAAGCAATTCAATTTTGAAAATATCCCAAAATTCTTTAATAAATTTGAAACTTATTCTGTCCAGTCTAGGACTCTTCGCACTACCACATTCCCACATTGCAACCCTCACTTCCTCCTCCTTAAAACGAGCAACCAAAAGATCATTATGTTGCTGGCCAATATACTTGAATTTGACCTCATCCAACCTTGGTCTCTCCCACTCCATTTCCTCAAATCTCCATTTTAAAAATAATATGGTTTCCTCTTTAACCCTGCTCAGCTATTCAACCCAACACCCATCAACATATACTCCTCTAAGCATATTGTATCAACGTTTTCAATTTACAGTCAAGTGAAAATACATAGAGTTACAGTCCCCTTTCTTAATCTATCTAGATCTTGCCTTTTGCCTTGTTATGGATTCGATTGAGGTTGTTGTCAACCAAAGGTCCTCTCTCAATTTTTCCTCTTCCTCATTCAACTATCTGTTATCTCCTTCTTTTCCAGCTTGTTATGATCCAATTCCATTTTTTTTTAATTTCTGATGAGCATCGCCAAACTGATTTTTGTTCCATTCTTTTAGTCTCTTGACTTTTTCTTTTAGGACATACCCCCCAGCTAGTTACAGAGTTCTCCAACAAGCAGTCACGTACTACTTTCTTGAATGATTTATCCTCAAACCAGCAATCAAAAACCTGAAAAGATTTCGTTCCCCAATCAGCACGAGTGGATCCCAACAAATTTGGGAAGTGATCTGAAAAATCATGGTCCATAATGAGCTGAGTGTTGCCTTGCCACTTGGAAACCACTCTGTAGAGACAAGGATCCTATCTAGTTTGCTTTTCTTAGCTTCTCATTTGGTTTGTACCAGGTAAATTTTTTCCCCACACAAGGAACGTCCTCAAAGCTTTGACACACTCCAACTCTTTCTGATGGTCTTCTAATACAATTAAAGTCTCCTAAAATGCACCAAAGACCCCCACTGCTTGCAGCTCTAAGCTTCCTAACTTGATCCCATCGAATTCTATTAGCAGTCGTATCACATGATGAATATATATTTACTATTGTCACTTTTTCACCATCTTTGTTGGATACAGGGGGAGTATAAAGGTGAATCAAGATATATGCTGAAGATTGATGAATGTTTAAGCTTTGTACATGTCATTCAATTAAAGGCATTTGTAAATTTGCTTAATGTAGGAGACAATCATCCTATGATCCATTGCATTGCATAAACATCATTTATTTACTTACATTCATGATTTTACAAAAGCACATGGTTTGTGAAAAGGTTTAAAATTTCATGATTGCATCAAAGTAAAGTTCTTATGGTTTTAAATTTTTGGAAAAACTATTTTTCACTGTATTACTCGATTACCACATATTGGTAGTCTATTACCTGAGCTTTGAAGAACAAAATAATCGATTATCAGCATTAAGTAATCGATTACTCAGTATAAACACAGAACATGACTTGACTGTGTTAATCGATTACCATTTATCAGTAATCGATTACTTAGTTCATATATGGAATAATGAATCTCTGTAGTAATCGATTACAGGTCAAAATAATTTATTACTTTGGTTATATATCCTTTCCATAAAATTGAAAAACATTTTAATCGATTAAATTTGTTTTTAATCGATTACAAATGAAGTTTTAATCGATTACGTAAGCGATTTAATCGATTACATTCAGTTACAACTATTTTTTTATAAATAGTTTATGGGTTTTTTAAAACATACAACACATTACTCTACGAAATTTTCAAAGTTTTCACAAGCCTTCTGAAAGTGAGAAAGGATATTTTGAGTTCTAAAGTTCTTGCCCCACATATTCAAATCTTCATGGTGTATTGAAAGATTTCTTGTGCAAGATTTGAAAAAAGCTTTTGGAGAGGAAGTTCTGAAATTGTTTTTCATTCTCAACTGTGATTGGTAAACCATATTCATTCATAATCATTGGATCATCAGGTTGTCTCTCTTCATTAGCTTTGCTTGTAAATTCATTTTTGTATTTTTGATTGTTTGTAACTTTTACAAAGGGTTCTTGAAGCTTTTTCTAGAGTGTGTTTCTCTAAAGGGAAAGAGTAGAGAAGGGTTCTCTATGTCTTGATCACTAGGAGTCTAATAGTGTTTTAGATTTGTGTTCTTCATCTAGGTTTGATAAAGGGTGATTGTTGTCAAGCTTGTAAGAACTGAATTTTGTGAATAGTGGAACTCTAATCTAGTTTTGATTAAAAGAACTAGATGTAGCTTCTCTTGTTGAGAGGTGAACCAGTATAAGTTCTTGTGTTGATCTCTATCTTTAATCTCTTCTTACTATCTTGATATGTGATTCTTGGTGAATTCTTTGTTGCTCAACAAGTTAAGTTTTTGTAATTATTTTCTTGGGATGAGTGGTTTGATTGATTGTAACATTCTTGGTTTATTTGTGATAAATATCCTTTAACTCTGATTTTCTAAAGATTTTAAAAAGGTCAAGTTTAAACTAATTCACCCCCGTCTTGGTTATTGTGTGTATTCACTTTATTTTCAATTGGTATCAGAGCAGGTTCTTGAGTGTTATTCAAGATCACTATCTTTCTTTAAATGAAAATGAATACCACACAAATTACCTTCAAGGAGGGTGCCTCCCTCAATCGTTCTCCGATGTTTGAAGGAGAGCATTTCAATTTTTTGAAAAATAGAATGCAAATTTTCATTCAATCAAATGACCCAGGTGCTTGGAATGTAATAGGAAAGGGTCCTCTAGTTCCTATGAAAACTGTTGTTAATAATATGATTCTCAAAGAATGGGATGAGATGACAGATGCTGAAAAGAGAGTTGTTCAATATGATTTTACTTATGTACTTTCTTCTGATGAATTCTTTAGAACTGTTAGGTGTAAAAGTGCAAAGGAGATGTGAGAGATGTTGGAAGTCACTCATGAAGGGACTGATGAAGTCAAAAGATCAAGGAAGCATGCCTTGATTCATGAGTATGAAATGTTCACGATGAACACCACAGAAAACATATCTCAACTCCAAACAAATTCACTCACATTGTGAACCATCTTCTGGGTCTTGGAAAGATATTTGATATTGAAGAGTTAAACATCAAAATCTTGAAGTGTCTAACAAGACCATGGCAACCAAAAGTGATAGCAATCAAGGAATCAAAAGATCTATCCAAGATGTCCATGACTGCATTATTGGTAAGCTTCTTGAGTATGAATTAGAAATGTCTCAATTAACACATGTTGAAGATGTAGATAAGAAAGACAAAAGCATAGCCTTGAAAGCTGCATCCTCTATTGTGGAAAAAGAAAAAGACTCAATTGAAGATGAAGATGATGAAAACTTGAACCTAATAGTCAAAAGATTTAGCAAGTTCATGAAGGACAAAAAGAACAACAAGTTCTCAAAGTTCAACAAAAGAAATGACAATAACAACAACAACACAAACTTCACCTACTTTGAATATGGTAAGTCTGGCCACATTAAATCTGAATGTTCTATATTCTTGAAAAAGAAATTAGGTGAAAAGAAGGAAAAGAAAGAAGGAAAGCCAAAGAAAGCTTACATAGCATGGGAAGACAATGACTCAACAACTTCTGAATCATCAAGTGAGAATGAAGAAGCTAATGTATGCCTCACTTCTACAATAAGTGAAGATGATGAATTCTCAAGTGCTGAAACATAGGTAAATCCTAAATTTGATCAAATGGTTGATACTTTCCATGAGATGCATGAAGAAGCTCAAAAGATTGCACAATTCAACAATAGGTTGAAAGGTAATCTTAGATGGCATGTCACCAAACTTGCAAAAATGCAAACTGAACTTTGCAACTTGAAAAAAGAAAATGAAAGACTTGTTTCAAGTTACAATGCTAGTGGATGTATGTGTGCCTCTTCTTCATTAAATGTAAACAAATGTAAAGTTTTACAAAAAGAGTTTAATGATTATAAAAAGAGTCAAGGTGAAAAAAAATGTTATTGAAAACACAGTGTAAACACCCACAATAACCAAGAGGGGGTGAATTGGTTAAAACAGAATCTTTAAAATTTCTTTAAAACAAGCAGCAGATTTAGGATCTTTATCACAATTAAACCAAGAATGCTTTAATCAATTAAACTACTCAGTTCAAGAATACAATTGCTAAAAGCTTCACTTGTTGAGTAATAAGATTTCACCAAAAGAATCACATATTAAGATGATAAGAAGAGATTAAAGAAAGTAATCAACACAAAGATCTATACTGGTTCACCTCTAAACAAGAGAAGCTACATCCAGTTTCTTCCAACCAAACCTTGGCCAGAGTTCCGCTATTAACAAAATATGTTCTTTACAAGTTTACAAAAGATCACCCTTTATCAACCCTAAATATAGAATTGAAATCTAAAACCATATTAGACTTCTAATGATCAAGACATAGAGAACCCTTCTCTACTCTTCCCTCTAGAGAATCCTAATCTATAAAAGCTTTAAAGAACCTTTTTGTAATAGTTACAAACAACCAAAAATACAAAAATGAATTTACAAGCAAAGCCAATTGAGAGACACCCTGATGATCCAATGATTATGAATGAATATGGTTTACCAATCAAAGTTGAGAATGAAAAATAATTTCAAAACTTCCTCTCCAAATGCTTCTTTTAAATCTTTCCCAAGAAATCTTTCAATACACCATGAACATTTGAATATGTGGGACTAGAACTTTAGAACTCAGAGTAACCTTTCTCAATCTCATAAGGCTTATGAAAACTTTGGAAATTTTGTAGAGTTGTAATCTTGAAAGTTTCAGAAAGCCCACCAGCTATTTATAACAAACTAATGTAACTGAATGTAATCTATTAAATCGCCTAAGTAATTGATTAAAACTTCATTTGTAATCGATTGAAAACAACTTTAATCGATTAAAATTTCTTCAATTTTCTGGAAAGGTTATATGAACAAAGTAATTGATTATTTCGGCATGTAATTGATTACTACAGAGATTCATTGTTCTATAAATGAACTAAGTAATCAATTACTGATAAATGATATCGATTAACACAGTCAAGTCATGATCTGTGTTTATACGGAGTAATCAATTACTTAATGCTGGTAATCAAATATTTTGTTCTTCAAAGCTCAGGTAATAGATTACCAATATGTGGTAATCAATTAATACAGTGAAAAATAATTTTTCCAAAAACTTAAAATCATGAGCACTTTACTTTGATGCAATCATAAAATCTTAAACCTTTTCACAAATCATGTGCTTTTGTAAAATCATGAATGTATGTCAATGAATGTTTATGCTATGCAAAGGATCATAGGATGATTTTCTCCTACATCAAGAAATTTACAAATGCCTTTAATTGAATGGCATATTAAAAGCTAAAAGACTCATCCAGCTTTAGCATATATCTTGATCCTTCTTCATGCTCCCCCTGTGTCTAACAATCTCCCCCTTTTTGGCTTTGATCATGCCAAAATTCAATTTAACATATTTAGCCTTTATGTGCCTTTAAGGGATGAATGCTTGGATCTTTATATTTGATATCTAAAATCAATTCAGTTTTTGTCAAGAACAAGTGTCAAGCATACTTTGCATAAACAATCTATATTCATATTATTACTCCCCCTATCTTAGGTAATATGATATTAAATTCAGGTAAGAGCAATAAACAATTTAGAGTTTAAGAATTCAGAGTAAATCAGATAAGGATTTAATTGCACTTGCACATCATATATTTGTTCTCTATGTTCTTTTTTTCCCCTCAATATTTTTCTCCCCTCAATATGTTCTTATTTTTCTCCCCATTTTGGTTTATCAAATTCAAAAAATAATCAAGAGAGATAAGCAAAGGAAGACATAAACACCATAAAAGAGAATTTTATCCATTAATGATAGGTGCAAAACAAGACACATGCAAGTAAAGACTTTGAAATAGTCCTCAGCCTTAAGTAATCAATTAATACGACAATGTAATCGATTACTCCAAAGAGATTTTAATTTTGGATTCATTTAAACCAAAAGTAATCGATTAATTTGTCACAGTAATCGATTACTCCAGCAAGATTTCGATTTTGAAAAGCACTGAAAGTACCAAGTGATCGATCAATTCGCACTAATCAATTAAAGCAAACAATTATGCAGATTGAATAGTGTTTTTCATCAGGATTTCAAATTTCAAGCATGTGATGAATAGTCAATTTAAATGGTATATTATGTAGTCAGGCACATTGTAAGCATGCTAGCATATATTAGATTCATTAAGAATACCTAGCATGTTCCTAAGATCATAGAATCAATTATTTTACAAGATAAGAGTTTGTTAGATATACCAACCAATGAATGATCAATAGACTCAATTGAACAATTACCCTTTTTATTGTGATCTTTAAGGAAATAAAGTTTGATCTCTATGTGCTTGTGTACACTCCATTTTCTTTTTGAGTAGGTGATTGACTAATCAATCTATGCTTTTGAATCATCTTTTTCTTTCTCATTTTCCTTTATTGTTATCTTTATAAGTGACAAATTATCCATCTTTAAGAGTCAAATTTGTAAGCATGGACATGTCACCTGTCAAGTGTCTAGAGAATTTTTTGTCTAAGTGCCATAATGATGATTTTGCTCTAAAACACATCTGCAAAAATCAAACTAAGTGCCAAAGAAAGGTACCCACTTAATGTTGGGTCCATAGGGGTTAGTTATTTTCTTCTTTTTCTTTGGAACCCAAATGTAATCTCCATTAGGCACATAGAACCTTTTAGCATAGCACCTATGAGATGTATGAACTTTCTTCATGCAATAATTGCAAGTTACAGATTTTGATGCTCTTTCAAAATGAGTCATTTGATTATGCTTTATTTTTGAAAAGCCTATTTGATTCTTCTATTTTAGTGGTACATTGTGTTTCCAAAAGGTTTTGCTCCATGTTTGTAACCCAAACAAGAAGTATCTACAGTATATTTTTGTACACTTAGCATTTGATCTAAAGTGCATTTTCTTTTATAAGCTTTTGAAAAACAAAGGAACACTTCAAAACAACCAAGAGGGGGGGTGAATTGGTTGAACCTTGGCCAATTAAAATTTTAAAATCAGAGTTACCACAGGATCTTTATCACTTTCAAAATTGTTTCAACAACAAGATTCAATATTCAATCAACTTCCCTTTCCAAGAATAATAGAAAACAGAGTATAACTTTCTGTGCAATGAAATTGATTCACAAACAAAGTAATTTAGAGATTTAACAAATGAGAACAGAGAATAGCCACAGATTTTATACTGGTTCACCTCAAACCCTATGAGGCTACATCCAGTTTTTCCACTAAACACTAGAGTAGAGTTCCACTATTGCAAAAACAATCTTACAAGCAATTTTACAAGCCTCTCTTTATCAACCCTAGATAAAGTTCAGAAGTCTAAAACCCTTTTAGACCCTTAGAGACCAAAACCCACACTGAGAACACTACTCAGCTGTTCTTAGAGAAACACTATCTCTACACTTGCAAGAAACCTATTTACAATAGACTATTAAAAAAATTCAAAAGAACAGTTTTACACCTTCAAAGACAAGGAAAGATATCACCTGATAATCCAAGAATGCATGCACATGAATGAAGCAACTGATTGAATTACAGATTACCAACTCAATGCATTCCTTTCCTATGCTTTGAATGAACAATGATTCTTCACCTTCTTGATTCAATAACCCATATGAATTTGTGAAGACTCAATGTGTTTAGAAGTCAGAGAATGTCACCAATGAAAGCTCAGAACGTTTTTTGAATGCTTAGAACTCGAAAAATTTAAAAGGCACGAAGATACAAACCTCAGTCAAGAGGTTCCTTTTATAACAGAATTTTTTAACTGAAAATAATCGATTAAACTCGCTCCAGTAATCGATTATTTTGCATAGGTAAACGATTAAAACAAGATAGTAATCGATTAAAATGTTCATTATAATTCCAGAATTCCAAAAACGAACCATTTAATCGATTATTCCGATACTTAATCGATTAAGACAGAGCCATAAATTTTTTTAAATGCATTCAGTAATCGATTACCAATTCTCGTAATCGATTAAGACAGAGAATTCTATTTCTGATAAAAACGCCTAAGTAATCGATTAATTCGTGATGTAATCGATTACAATGTTCATAAATTGTTTTCCAAAGGCAGGAAGAACAAAATAATCGATTCCATTAGCCTTGTAATCGATTACTTCAGTAAGGC
>PYAF01005901.1:1333386-1377290 GCA_007407185.1 Glycine tomentella
AAATTGTTGTCCCCAGCAATAACTGAAAAGGACTATGTGCTGCTAAATACTCAATCATGTATACATTATTTGAGAATTCACCACTAGACTGAAACATTAATCTAAACAGAACATACTTCAAAACAATTCACTGCCAAATCAACTAACCTAAAAATGATGTAAGAATGCTGAAAATTAAAAACAGAACAATAAAATTAAATTTAATGGTCCTGGTGTTGTCACTTTGCTGGAGGATGCAGCAGCACTTGGCTTATTGTCTTTCTCAATCTCTTCACCCTGAAACTCAGAAAAAATTCCATATATATATACCTGATGCAGTGGGCTGAATTCCCAGATTTATTCCTTTCATTGTGGTTTAGATCAATCAACAGCAACTATATATTTACATCAATTACCAAGCTCTCGGAAAGGATTCCAAGAATCGCTCATTTAACGTCTCGAGCTAGACGCTTCTTGCTGTTAATCCTCTGTGGACTTAAGTGGAATAGAAACTGCGTCTCTATCCACTTGGTTTCCAAAGTAAAGCTTCAACTGACATTTGTTAACTTTAAAGGTTTTGTCCTTGTCTAAAGAAGTGATTTCTATTATTCCATAAGGACAAACCTTTTGCACAAAGAAAGGACCAGACCAGCAGAGTTTTAACTTACCTGGAAGCTTTAGGCGAATTTTGGAGAGCAATACCTGTTGTCCTGGCTCAATTTCTTTTTGGCAAATTTTGTTGTTACCCCACTTCTTGGTCTTCGTTTTACAGGTCTTAGCATTCTCACCTGCAGTTATAGGTGTTTTGGCTGCAGTTTGATACTCCCTTTGTGTAGTGGCCAGCTTTTTGACCCAATTCTCCTTAGGTGTTTCCACAGCTTTTTCTAGAATCTTTTTCAGCTTAACCTTTGGTGCTCCAATTGGGAAATCATTTTCCTTTTTCTCCAGCTCTTCCAGCACAGGTTCAGGTGTGGCTTTTTGATCTGCAGTGCTTAATTCTGCAGCACTTCCTGCTGCTGCTATACGTACTGTTTTTGCTGCATTTGCTGCTGCAGCTGAGTCTTCTTCTGCTGCATATTCTGTATCCTTTTCATCTCCAGCTGTTGCTAAACCTGCTGTCATGCCTGCACAAATCAGATTATCCAATACATCCAGCCTAAAACAATCATGGTCATCAGCTGGATGCTTCATGGCATCAAATACATTAAAGACAACAGATTCATTATCCATTCTCAATTCAAGCTTTCCCTGCTCTACATCTATTAAGGCCCTAGCAGTTGCTAAAAATGACCTTCCCAATAGCAGAGGGATTTCACTTTCACCCTCCATATCTAAGACAATAAAGTCTGTAGGGAAGATGAATTTATCTACCTTTACTAGAACATCCTCAATTACCCCAGATGGTTTCCTTAAAGAATGGTCTACTAATTGCAAGGAAACTCTAGTAGGTTTCAATTCAGACATGCCTAGGGACTTACACATTGACAATGGCATTAAGTTTATACTAGCCGCTAGATCACAGAGTGCCCTCCCTACATTTATATTTCCTATGGCTATAGGGATATTAAAGCTTCCAGGGTCTTTCAATTTTGGAGGAAGCTTCCTCTGAATTATGGCATTACACTCTTCAGTAAGTGCTATGGTCTCACAATCCTGCAGTTTGTGTTTCTTAGACAAAAGCTCTTTCATGAATTTTGCATAGTTAGGCATATTGGCTAACGCCTCAGCAAATGGAATATTAATGTGTAACTTTTTAAACATATCTAAGAACCTGGCAAACTGCTGCTTCTGGATTTGTTGTTTGGTCTGCACTGGATATGGGGGTTTCTCAAAGCGAGAAAAATCCCATTGCTTCTTGGAAGGTGTAGAATTTTTCTCCTTCTTTTCTTTATCTGCAGGTTCTGCCACCTCTGGTTCTGAAGCAACCGTGGTAGTCTCCTCCTCATCATCTTTTTTACTTACCTCAGCCTTTTCTTGAGGATTGATTACCTTTCCACTCCTGGTGGTGATAGCATTGACATGTTCCCTTGGGTTTATCACTGTGTCACTGGGGAACTGTCCTGGTGGTCTTTCAGAAATTTGCTTTGCCAATTGACCAATTTGGATTTCAAGATTCCTTATAGAAGCATCTTGATTTCTATGGTGAGCTCTAGTCTCATTGATGAAAGCATTTGTGGCTTGAATGTGCTCAGTAGTTGTTTTTGACAGTTGCATCACAACTTTCTCAAGTTCAGAGATACTTGTGGTTGGAATAGGAGGAGGCTGCAGATAGTTGTTAGACTTATAATCTAACCCTCCTCCTTGGAAGTTCTTCTGGTAGTTTTTTTCGGGAACAAAGTTGTGATTCCTCTGATATGGTTGCTACTGTCTCTGATCATTCCACACTCCATTAACCTGCACAGGGTCAGCTCCAACAAGAATAGGACATACATTAGATTCATGCTCACCTTGGCACTATTCACAGCTGACATGTGGTTTGCTGGTTGCAACTTGAGCTGTAGAGACTTGTAATCTATCAATTTTCTCAGTCAACTTGGCCAGCTGTTGAGCCAAGATTTTCTGCTATGCAAGCATGGCATCATTGTTGGACAGCTGGATTGGTTCTCTCTTTGGCTGAATGGTGATGCTCTCATTTTCATTCCGGGCCAGAGAATTAATTAGCTCATATGTCTGAGCTGCAGTTTTTGACCTTATTGTGCCCCCTGCTGCAACATTAATTATCATGCGTGATTCAGGAGTCATACCATTAAAGAAAATACGTACCTGCTTACCCACAGGCATGTCAAATTGTGGGCATCTCCTGATCAGTTCCTGGAATATGTTCCAAGCAGCACACAGGGACTCTCTTCCATTCTGAGTGAAGTTGGTAATTTCATTCACCAACCTGTTGTATTTATCCATGGAAAAGTACTGGGCAAAAAATCTTGAGACTGGGTCCTCCCAAGTTGAGATGCTATTTGAAGTTTGTCGGTTCAGCCATCTCAATGCATTTCCCTTAACAGCAAAAGGGAATAGGCTTAGTCTTACAGCATCATCTGAGACCCCTTGGTGTCTGATAGTGTCACAGATTCTGAGAAATCTGTCAATGAAATCATGTGGGTCTTCGAAGTCTTCTCCTCCAAACTGACTGCGTTCCACCAATGCTATCAATGAAGGATTTATGTCAAAGTGATTAGCTTGTATTGGTGGCCTCACAATGCTGGAGTTTGGTCTTGTGAACATAGGAGCCAGAATATCCCCCATTAGTTCATCTTCCGGTCTCGGCTGATTATTTCTTTCTTCAACCATATCTGCCTCTGACTCTAATTCAGGAATTGAATCAAAGTCAAAGTTTTCAGCTTCTCTCCTTTTTTGTCTGGCTAGTCTCATTCGGACGGTTCTTTCAATTTCAGGGTCGAACTGTAAATCCTCATAATTGACCAAACCTCGCATAAAACTCAGAGAAGCGATTAGTAACAAAAATTCCAATCACAAAGATTAAAAATTACTGTAAAAATCAGTTTACCAATCCCCAGCAACGGAGTCCAAAAACTTGTTGCGAACACGGCAAGTGCACCGCTCGTTCCAAGTAATAAAGTGAGTAAGTAGAGTATCATCTCCACAAGGATTGGGGTGAAATTCATAGTAATATTAGGTCTAAGTGATTGGAAGTAAAAAGAAATTATTTATGAAGAATTTGTTGTGTTGTGTGTTGATTGATTAAATAAAGAACAGAAATAAAATTGCAGTAAATTAAAGTGGAGTATTACCAATGGAAGAAACAATTGTGGTTAGGACTCAATCCCCTTTGATTCCTACCTCTTTCACTTAACTGGTTATCAAGATCTTTCCAAATTTAGTTAAATCCTAATTCTTTAGCAATTTAACCCTTTAACCTGAATTGAAATCCTAATCCTTTAGGGATTCCTATCAAGCTAAGCATTTGAAAGAATATGTCATAAGTTGATTGTTCTGATTGCTCAGAGAATAAATCTTTTCTAATTTAGTTAACCCCTAATCCCTTAGTGAATTAACCCTTTAACCTGAATCAAAAACCTAATCCCTTAGTGAATTCTATTAAGTTAAGCATTTAAAAGAATATATTATAAGGTTCTGCAGCCACGCATCCCTATCCCTAGGCAATGAACAACTGTTATTTTACTAAGGTCAGCAATTAGAATCCCAACATCCCTATTGCGAATCCTAACCCTCAGTACTTAATTAGAATGGCCAGTTCCAAATAAGAATAAAATAATGAACAGCAGAGTAAAATAAAGCAATCATAAAGAAATCTCATTCAATACTAGTCAAATTACAGAGGAATTCACATTGGTTCTTGGCCTAACCACAATACAGGATTTAGCCTGACATAGGCTTCAAGAACACAAAAGCATACATGAAGAACATAATTTTGCAGTAGTCCCTAGCTTTGATTCTTGACTTCCAATGGTTTCCAAGCCTTTGATTGATGTCTAATGGTGTTTTTCCCCCCTTTCTTCAGTCCCAGAGGCCTTTCTTTTATAGATTGGTTTAATTAGAGTAACAAAGCCCCTGTTCTGTGCCAATTTCGAACCATATCTTTTTAAATAAGGCAACTGCGTCTCCGCCGTGCTGATGGCGCGGGCCTGGCGCCCCAGGCGCCAAGTTCCAAAGATGGTGGCGCTCCAGGCATGAGATTGGCGCCCAAGGGGTGAGATTCAAGAGATGGTGGCGCTCAAGGCGTGAGATTGGCGCCCCAGTCGCCAGATTCTAGAGATGGTGGTGCTCTTGCGCTGACTTGACGCTCCTAGCGCGGGACCCTCAGCTTGGTTTTCTTCTTTCTTTTGCCTGATTCTCCTCTTTTTGGCCTGAAATCACAACTTAGTAATGAAATGAGATAAAATTAAACATAAGCAACAATTAAACTAATTCTAACCTATATTTCTAAAGATTTAATTGAATTATAACCTAAAACTAGCCTAAAACTAAGATGTGTTTGCAACACATCATCATCCTTTTTTCTAGATATGATTATTGTCTCAGTTATTTTCAACCTTTTATTAGGGATAAACCTTTTACTATGTTCTCCTACTATTTCTTTGTGGAATACGTTATTTTCCATTTTTGGATATTGCTTGTTGTTCTCTAGATCCTTGGACTAATGTTTGTTTGCTTGTAGTATTGCCGATTTTGGTAGAGGTAAGAGTTTGTGTCTATGTAGAATCCATGCTATCCTTGTTTGGTGCATTTGGTTGGAGTGTAGTGTTAGTGTCTTTGAGGAGGTTTCTTGGATCTTTTCTGGTTAATGTTAGGTGTGCCTTTTGAAAACAATATGAACAACACACAAGAACCAAGAGGGGGGTGAATTGGTTGATCTTGGATAATTAAAAAATTCTTAAACAATCAGAGTTAACAAGATCGTATCACAAAACAATCCAAAAAAAAACTTTCAACCAATCAAACACCACTGCTCAAAGAACGCAATCAAAAGTTCTTTCTGTTGTTTGTGAAATGCGCCACCAATGAATGAAAATAATAATAGCAAGAAAAGATAAAGATCAAGTATTCAATACAAGGATTTATACTGGTTTATTTCTCAACCTAGAGAAGCTACATCTATTTCTTCTAACAAACAAGTTAGAGTTCCACTAATAACAATATGTTTCTTACAATCTTTTTACAACCACTCTCAATCACACCTAGATCAAGAACGAGATCTCTAACACACAAAAAGAAATACAAAAGATCTTATAAACAAGTTGTATGAAAGGAAACCACTTGATGATCCAGTAATGATGTATGCGAAAGATTACTAGACTTGAATCAATGGTGTAAGAAACAACTTTAGAACTTTTCTTCCAAAACTTCTTTTGAAACTTTGCCCAAAAAGAAATCATTTTTTAGAAATCTTGAAGCTTGAGGATTTGTGGGTCTAACAGTGTTTATCACTTGGAATCTTTTCTTACTTCAGAAAGCTTATAAAAATACTTTAATATTTTGTTGTTACTTTTCAAAACAGTTAACAACTATTTATAGAAATTAGTTTGTAACTGTCAGTAATCGATTAACTCACTAATGTAATCGATTAAATTTACTTATGTAATCGATTAATAGCACTTTTAATCGATTAAAGTGTTCTTGAACTTTCTGCAAAAGATTCATGAGCAATGTAATCGATTAATTTGCAATGTAATCGATTATCACAGGAAGTCTTTGTTCTAAACACGCGCCAAGTAATCAATTACAATAATATCGTAATCGATTATCACAAGAAGACTTTTCTATGATTTTGTGTAGTGTAATCGATTACCATACTCTTTTAATCGATTAAAGTATTCTTGTAAGTTTAAGTAATAGAATACCATTTGCTAGTAATCGATTAAAGCACAAAAAAAAATGTTTTTCCAAAAGCTTAAATATTGAACACTTTGGCTTTTTATGCAACCATGAAAACTTTATGTTTTAGAAAAAAAATTCACAAAACTTATGCTTTTGTGAAAACATGGATGCAAAAACATGTATGAGCTTTGAGCAATGGATCATAGAGTCTCCCTTAGACATAACTAATTACAACTACCAATCAATTGATTTGACATGTAAAAAAACCTAAATACTTAGTTGCCTAAGAAACTTAGCTTCTTGATCCTTTTGAGCTCCCCCTGACTCTAACACCTTTGTTTTCCTTGGACCAATTTTTGTTTATTGGATTTAATGGTTTTGGAAAAATTATGGAGTCAAAAAAATTATGACAACGAGCAATCCACGTGCTACTATTCAATGCATTTGGTTGGATTGTAATGCTTTATTTGCTCTTATTTTAAGGGTTCTTTGACTGAGCAGCTGATTGAGCTAACATTAAGTGATTATTGTTGTAAAGCATGTAGTCCTCTCTAAGGGTTTTCTATTTTTTATTGCACCAATTTTGTATTTTTCTTTTATATTTTTTGAAATGTTCCAACATTGGTTTTACTACGGGTATTCCGAACACTATACCCAAATGCTTATTGATAGTTGGGTCCATGATAATGTTACTCGCTACATGCCTAATAAAGGAACTGTTACTCGGATCGAGTAAGTCAGATTATAATTTCTTGGTTATTTTTTGCCCTTTTTTCCTTTATAATCAAGTGCCACTATTTATATTAATGTTTTATTTTTTGATTTTTTATTAGTAATTTAATTCTCAATACATGGTTGATTTGCTTTTGATTTATTGACTACTTTTTAATTTACAGATGATCATGGACATTGTAAAAGGTTTTTTCTTTCAATTATATGTTTGTTATTATGCTTTTTGATTAAACATCCTGAAGAGTGAAACAAGCATTAGTGTGTGCATGAGATATGTTTTTATATTATAGAAAATCTCATTGGTATCAAACTACACCATAAGGGGATGAAAATAAATAACTATAGAATGATAGAATCTGTACTTTGACCATTGAGACTATATACCAAGAAGAAATAAGGATGATGTCAAATTTTTTGAACTTAATTCTTTTTGTTAAGTGTAAGTTTGTGTTTCTTTTCTTTATTAATCAACTTCCTTGGTTCACTGCACATTTGCCCTTCACTTCCAGATATATCGCACATAATCATGTGGAACTTTTCACTACTTTTCTGAGACTTGTTTCAATCTTCAAAAGTTGTTCATATGTAATGTGTTCTTTTATCCATGAGACACAGTATGTGATTGATGGATGTGTTTCGTTGTATTATTAAAATATTTGGGATGATTAGATAAAATGTTGTAAATATATACTTAGTTTCCAGTTATTTGTGCATTTGTTTTATTTTTAGGTAAACTAGCTAAATAGAGAGTTTTTAAATGAATTTGTACTCTGCATATGTTGAGAAATAAGAACTTTTGTTCAAAATGGTCTTGGATTTAACTTTGTTGCAGCCAAAAATGTACATAACTAATATAGGAGCAATTTTTGGCAATTTACAATAGATTACAAACAAAAACAATAGATTACGATTAAAGAAATGTCCACAAAAAAATGTTTACAAGTAACATCTTTTAAGGATGAAAATGTCAATAAGTTATAAACACCAAGGATATATTTGTCATAGAGTATAATCTATCATGGACAAAAATGTTATTAAGTTATAAAAATCAAGGATATATATGTCACTAACTTTTATTAACTATATTTTTATCCTTTTTATTTATACGCTATGTTTAAAGGTTGCTTCCTGCAATGCATGAAGTTACGCCAGGTGTTAAACATAGATATTGTGTTATTCACTTATGGAGGAATTTCTCCAAGCAGTGGAAAGACAAAGAGTTAAGAGGCCTAGACAAAGACTTAATGAGGTCTGCCATTATGAAACACGACTTGATGTGGATCTACAAAACCAGTCATGTGCATGTAGGATGTGGCAACTTACAGGTATACCAGTTAGTTAAATTTGTCAATTTTGGATGTTCTGTATTGCATCACTATGAAATTAATTTGTTTTTTGTTTATCTACGCAGGTCTGCCTTGTAGGCATGTGATTGTTGCCATCAGATACAATAACCATAGACTAAAGAACTATAGTGACGGTATGTTGACAATTGGATCTTACAATGCAACCTACAAAAATTACATACGCCATACGAGGAGTCAACAATATTGGGAAAAGACACCTTTTGACAGGCTGACACCACCACATATTAGAAAAAGACCATGCAGACCCAAAACATGTAGAAGAAAAGATCAGAATGAGGGACAAGTCAGAAATAGTAGACTGAAAAGATTCTACAAAGAAGTCACTTGTACTAGATGTGGTCTGAATGGTCATAATAGTAGAGGATGTATTAATGATGGTGTTCCACAAAGACCAAAAAAGTGGAAACCAGCTCTTGAAGAAGATACTAACTCAAATGCAACCACAACAACATCAGTAATATATTTTTTAAAATCTGATTATTTTTTATTGTTACTTACAAGTTATATATGTTAGATGTTACATATTTGTAGGATGAGATTAATTGCTCTCAATATGCTCCACAAGTTGAACAATCTCAAACTAATTTTGAAAGTACTCCAACTCTTAATGCTGAAAGTGCTCTAGCTCTAACTCCAACTACCATTTAAAGTGCTCTAACTCTTAGTGTTGTGAGTGGCTTTTACATGTAACTAATTAGTTATTGTTAAATTATGTTATGCATTACTAGTCACTATTTATAATTGTGTTAGACCACCACTGTCAACTGCATTTAGACCACCTCCAATTAGGCCTTCAACACTAATTCGAATTATATTCCCAAATGTAATATCTCAAAGAATGAACCAACTGCATTATATGAGCTTCATACCCACACTAGGGCTTCCCTGCCACCAAGATTCGAAGAAGTGAAATATGAGATATGTTTGTCTTTTGTTTATAGTAGATTGTGACTAATTATTATAACTTGGATAAATTTGTAATGATTGATACACTATTATAATGTTTATTTTGGTACACTAGTAGAATGTTTATTTTGGATAATTTCTATTGTGACAACCAAATTATGGTTATTATTATGTTTGTTTTAACTTATGCTTACTCACTATTTTTAAGTGATTATTATAATGTTATGCTTGCAATGATAAAAAAAGAGAGAAGATTTATCCTTAATGAAATGAAATTTGAGGTTTGACAAATTAGTCCAATAGAAATATACTCACATTTTGGTCCAACAAAAAATTACTGACATTTTCATCCAACAAAAATTACTGACATTTTGATCTAGTGGAAAATTACTAACATTTTGGTTCAATAGTAACTTACTGACATTTTGGTCCAATAGAAATATACTGACATTTTGGTCAAAAAAAAATACTAACATTTTGGTCCAATGGAAAATTATTGACATTTTGGTCCAATGGTAAATTACTGATATTTTGATCCATTGAAAACTTACTAACATTTTGGTCCAATGGTAACTTACTGACATTTTCGTCCAATCTATTCAGCAACCATGTTGACAATAATTTTTGTGACATTTTCATTCTTCTGTTCCATGTAAGCTCTTTCATTAACGATAACAAACAAAAGTTAACAGATGGATGAATTTATCTCACTTTTTACACTTTCAGGGACTAAAATTTGAATTTTCATCTTTTAGAGACGAATTTATAAGTACTCTACACATTCAAAAACTAAAATGACTATTTACCTTAAAATTCCAACCAAATTCGAGAATGCCGCAAAACAAACCCTACTCCACTTCGGTTATATGGAGGTCGTACATCGAAGCAAGTCGCAACTCGTCCACTCTCTTCCATTTTGAGTCTGCTTTACACATTTTCTTCTTCTTTGTTTGGATTAAGGTATGGTGAACATCGGTGAGGTTGGGCCATCTCAATAACTTCCTAATCTCATTAACTCGTCCTCCTCCTCCGTTGGTTAACCCTCCTCGAAGGTTCTCATGGACAATTATTTGAAAGATTCTCAAAGAATTTGTCGCCTCCATCGATCAAGGTTTTTGTTCACTTTTCATTTTGGATTTTGAATAAGCTCGCGTTGCTTCTACTTTACTCCCTCACTTACTTTGACTTCAAATGATGTTGAATTAAGCTACTGGTGCAAAGGTCTCCTGATAATCTATCCCATACGTCTAGGTGAATCCTTACGCAACAAATCTTGCCTTGTACATGTTAATACTACAATTTGCATTAAATTTAACAGTGAACACCCACTTGCAACCCACTATTTTTTTGCCTATGGGAAGTGTCACAATTTTTCATGTTCCATTCTTTTCCAAGGCATCCATCTCTTCAAAAAAACATGTCTCCATTTAGAGTCATTAAGTGCCTCCTGAATATTTCATGGTAACCTTGTGCTATCCAACATTGTGGTGAATGCACAAAGACCTGGAGACAATTTATCTTAGGAGATATGGTGAGAAATAGGATGAGCAGCGTATGATCTAGTACCTTTCCTTACTTCAATCGAAAGATGCAAGTCATCAGAGTGAATAACTTCTGGTTTGATGGAACTGGACTCGGGAGTGGATTCTTGGTAATGTAGAGGTTCTGGATTAGTTACACTTTGAGGATAATGTCTCCTATTATAAATAGTAATTGTCGTTGTGGTTGTGGCTTTGCATCACCCCTTGTTTCTGGATGGAGGGAAGGATCAAAAGGCAACACTGTTGATTGAGGACAATGATGTAACATTGTGAGTTTCGTAGGTTTAGTATACTTATCTTCTTCTTCCATCAAAATCTCCCCCGGAAGAGAAGATTGAGGAAAGTAGGATTGAGTTTCAAAGAACTGAATATCCATAGACAGAAAGACTCGATGCAAAGTCGGGGAATAACACTTATAGCTTCGTTATGTGGGAGAATGTCCAATGAAGACACACTTATGGGATTTTGGGTCAAGTTTAGACCTGTGATGAAGAGGTGTGTAAACAAAAATGACACAACCAAACACTCAAGGTGAAAAAGATGAGATTGACTGAGTAGACGGAAATGAGGTAAGAAGACATGATAAGGGTGACCAAAAACCCTAGGACACAATAAGGCATCCGATTAATAAGATAAGATGCGGTGAAGATAACTTCCTCCCATAAGCATTTAGGAACATTCATAGTGAGCATAAGGGACTGGGCAACTTCTAGTAGGTGACAGTTATTTCTTTCTGCCACACCATTTTGTTGAGGTATGTTAGGACATGAACTTTGGTGAAGGATGCCATTATGGGATAAGAATTCTCCAAGGATAGAACTCAAATATTCTTTACCATTATCAGTGTTGAGGATTTTAATAGAGCTAGACAACTGAGTTTGAACCATGGCATGGAACTAACAAAGCACATGTTTAGTGTCTGATTTTTCCTTTAAGAGATAGACCCACCAAACCCTGGTATGGTCATCAATAAAGGTGATAAACCATCAAGTACCAGAGATATTTTTCTCACGGACGGGACCCCATATGTCACTGTGAATTAGGGAGAAAAGGAAAGATGTTGTGTAGACTCAGGGTGGATAGGTGACTCGAGACTGCTTTGCAAGAGGATAAATGTCACAAGATAAAGAACTGATATTTTTATTAATGAAAAGACTGGGTAAAATTTTTTGAAGATAATGTAAATTAGGGTGGCAAAGTCTACAGTGCCACAACATTACATCAGTGCTAGAATCAGAAACAAAGACAAAATCATTCTCCACAAAGGCTACTTGAGACTTCACATCCTCAAAGTAGTAAATTCCTCCTTCTTCTCTAGCGCTACCAATAGTCCTCCCTAAACCCTATTCTTGAAAACACAATTGTGAATGGAGAACGTCACATGACAATTTGGATCAGAAGTCAATTTACTGATAAAAATAAGATTGCAAGCTAAAGTGGACACATGTATAACAGAAGTCAACATAATATTCTCGGAAATTTTAATCGATCCTTTCCCAGTAGTTTGTGTGAAACCCATGAGGTCTCATAGCATAGGGTAGAAGAACAAAACGATGTTGGATTACTTGTCATGTGATCTGACGCACCATAATCAAGTATCCAACAAGGGCTATTGTGGACATGAAGAGTTGTACCTTGTTAGGCTACAAGTCTAGTAGTGGTGCTAGGTTGAGAGCGAGAGGACTGTTGTAAGAATAATGGAATTGATCATATTGAGATACAGGAATGGTGATGCCACTAGAGTCACCTGTGGTGTGACGCTCTAAAGGTTTGTCTTCAATGAAAACCTGATAAGCTTGACCTTTATTAGACCCATTCGGCTTCTAGTTAGCTGGTTTGCCATGAATGTCCCAACATTTTTCACATGTGTGACCAACCTTGATGTAGTGATTGCACCAAGGACGACCATTGCATCTGGAGTTGCAAGAAGCACGGTCAGGAGGGCCTTTAACCGCCAAGGCTGACACATCTGTGGATATCTTGACTTCACTTTGTTCTTTTTCTCTGAGCATCACTTGTCTCCTGCTGGCTTCCCTCCAAACTGTTGGATATAGGAGGAGCTGAAGAAGAAGAAGATCAAGGATAAAGCCCATGTCACTTGAAGGATTTAGCTTTTTACATGTCATTCAATTGAAGGCATTTGTAATTTGTAGAATGGTTTAAGAAGGCTTATCTTGTGATCCTTGCATTGCATAAAGCATAAACATATTCATGTATAAAATGTGTTAAGAAAAGAACTTAAGAGTTTATCTGTGCATATTCCATGGCTTTGTCTGCTTTAATCGATTACACAAGGATATAATCGATTATCAGCTTCTGTTTGATTATGGAAAAGCCATGAAGAACACTTTAATCGATTACAAGATGATCGTAATCGATTACATAGTTATATTTATAAAATATGCATGACTGCCTTAATCGATTACCACAATCTGTAATCGATTACATAGGCTTATTCTGGAAATTCTACATAACTACCTTAATCTATTACCACAATTTGTAATCGATTACCAAGGCCTATTGCATATACGAGACTGGCTGATTTAATCGATTACTTCATGGAATAATTAATTACTTTGTTCGTTAAAGATTTCCAAATTGTCTCAAAAACATTTTAATCGATTACTTGGTTAAATAATCTATTACATATGTTAAAATAATCTATTACACTTGTGTATTAATCGATTATTTCTGTTAAAACTATTTTTTATATAAAGTTGCTTGGGTCTTCGATTTCTATATACACCATATTTCATCATATAATTCAGATTACAAAATCCCAACACAAGCAAAAGTTCTCATTGTCCAAAAAACAGTTTTTTGAGTCTTAGATTTCTTGCTTGAGATTAAAAGATCATTTTGCTTCATACTTGAAGATGAGTCAAGAAAAGCTTTTCAAGAGAGTTGATTATGAGCTTTGATATTCACAACCTGGTGTTAATTGGTAAAATAATGTGTGCATTCATTATCCATTGAGGATCACAAGTTGTGTCTCTCTTAAACTTTCTTGTAGATTGTTTTGAGTTTCAAAATACTTTTGTAAGGCTAAGTTCATAGAGTTTGTTTCAAGCTTTCTAGAGTAGTGTTCTCTAGGGGTAAAGATCTGAGTAGGGTTCTCAGGATCTTGGTGATTTGATTTCTAATAGAGTGTTAGAACTTTGACTCTTTATCTAGGGTTGATAGAGAAAATCACTTGTAATTGCTTGTAAAAAATACTTTTGAATTAGTGGAACTCTAATCTAGTTTGATTAGAAGAACTGGATGTAGCTTCTCTTGTGAAGTGAACCAATATATGTGCTTGTGTTAATTTCTATTGTTCTATCTCTTCTTGCTATCTTGATCTCTCAGCTGTTGTGATTTCTTCATTACTCAACAAGTGTTGGTTTTGTGATTGGAATCTTGGATTGAGTGGTTTGATTGAATTAAAGTTGTGTTGGTTTTAAAAAGTGATTAAGATCCTAAACTCTGATTTCATAAAGAATTTTAAAAAGGTGAAGGTTATTCCAATTCACCCCCCTCTTGGTATTTGAATGTATTCATTGTTTTTTTCAATTGGTATCAAGAGTTGGTTCTTGAAAGTTATTCAAGATCACTTTCTTTTCAAAGAAAATGAATACTACACAAATAACTTTTAAAGAGGAAGCCTCTCTCAATCGTCTTGCGATGTTTGAATGAGAGCATTTTAACTTTTGGAAAGATCATATGCAAATCTTTATTCAATCAAACAACCCAAGTGCTTGGAATGCTATTGAGAAGGGTCCTTTGATCCCTAAAAAAGTTGTTGATAATGAAAGAATTCCCAAGGAGTAGGATGAGATGATAGAAGCAGAAAAAAGAGTTGTACAATATGACTTTAAAGCTAAAAACATGATTACATCTGCTCTTTCTTCTGATGAATTCTTTAGAACTGTCAGGTGTAAAAGTACGAAAGAAATGTGGGAGATGTTAGAAGTAACTCATGAAGGCACTCACGAAGTTAGAAGGTCAAGGAAGCATGTCTTGATTCATGAGTATGAGATATTCAAGATGAATGTTATTATTCATGGTCCTTTGGGGATTGCCTTTTTGCACCCCGATTTTTATGTCAACTTTTATTCTAATAATATCCTTGTAAAAAGTTTGATTTGTGTGTGTGTGTGTGTGTGTTTGTGTGTCACCTAAATTACCTCCTTTGCATTTTGTAATTACAAATAATAAAAATATTCAATTTCACTTTCCCATTGCTTTGGTGGACTACCTTGATTAGTGGTCCATTATGGACAATAATTGCCTGCCATTAAATTGATGTGTTACAATGGGTCAGTTTACACTACATCTTTTAACCTCATCCCAAAAAATTTCTTAATCATCATTCTCTGTCGTCGAAGGCATTTCAAAGCCCCCATGACCCCTTTTCTCGGACCCTTCCCACATCTCTATTCTCCATGAAGACTCCTCCATCGATGACAACTACCACCTCCCCTCCCATTCTCTGACAACCCCTCATACGTTGACGTCACACCCACAAGCCCATTTGCATTTGTGCTGGCTAACAAAGTTGCATTTACCAACCCAAAGGAGCATTTGTTTGTTCCCTTCCCTTTCCTAATTTCTTGTTCCATTTCTCTACAATTGAAAAAGGACATGGGCTCAACTCAGTCTCTCGGGTACAACCCTGACACGGATGCCAAGTCCGTTAAGAGGAACGAGGCGGTGACGACATCTTGGTGGACCACCAGGACGGCATTGCCACTACATGTTCCCTTTTCAGGGTCATCTATCTGTCTCCGCTTCTCTTTGATGTTCGTCTCTCTATCACTTGCAAATGAATCTAGATATGAATTTAGGTCATGGGTTAAGAATAAGAGCAATAACCATCGCAATGAGAAATAGATCTAGGCAAGGCGCCAATGGTTTCAACTGTTTGGGTATGAATCTCACGACGACATTGGCAGCTCCAAGTTTCTCTCTATGCTCCTCTTGTGGTGAAAATGCCTAAACCTGTTACAGATGCAAGATTTTCAAAGCATTGGTGTCGATGTGGATCTATCCATGCATCAACCCCTCATGGCAGAAGTCATGGCAGGGGAAAGGAAAAAAAAAAGCTAAAGAGATTGCCAGAGAAAAGAGAGACAAAGTGGAGGTAAGGAAGGAAAAAAACATTGTCGCCAACCTACAAAGAGGAAGGTGGTTGGGGGAGTTGTGACAAGGCTTTGGAGGATTTAATGTGAAAAAATCTATCTATAGTAACAATATTGATCTAATGGTTAAAAATTATGGTTCATTATAGACTTGGAGCATCTCCAATACAAGCATTTTCAATGGGTTTTTTCAACAACTTTTTGTGGTCCCCGCAATATTTTATTGATCCCCACAGTGCCATGTCACTCCTAAGGAACTCACCTAATATTTGCTCCAATGCAAGAAATCACAAGAAACTCAAAAAAATCCACGTATTTATATATATATTTTTGATAAAACTTAACATTTTTTCAGTTTTTATAAATATAAATTAAAATAAATAAAATGGAATGCGTAGCAATATAAAATAAAATTTTACATAATAATCGTTAATTAACATCAAAATAGATAAAAAACATAGACCTAAAAAAAATATTACATAAATTTAGTTATTGTTATTTTCGTTTCTGAAACATTCCCAAATATGCTCAACTAAATCTGCTTGGATTTGATGATGTTTTTGTTTGTCATGAATCCCTGCTTTCCTTTGAAGGTATGTCAATCTAATACTAGGGTGAGCACCTAAAGATACTTCAAATGTTGACGTGTTGTTACCTACATTATCGTAATCAATATTACTTTGATATGTGTCAAGTTCATCCTCGACAATCATGTTATGCAACATAATGCATGCATAGATGATATTCTTCATTTACCAATATCCCAAAAATGTGTCGGACCACGTATAATTGCGAATCGAGATTGGATCACTCTGAAAGCCCATTCTACATCTTTTCTTGCCGATTCTTGTCGTTGAACAAATAACTTTCGCTTTTCTCCTTGTGGCATTGAGATGGTCTTCACAAATGTAGCAAAGTATGGATAAATACCATCAACTAAATAGTATCCCATATTATATTGCGTTCTATTCACTATGTATTGCACTGCAGGAGCACGTGCTGACAAAACTTCATCAAACACATTAGATCCATTTAACACAATAATGTCATTATTTGAACCCGCGGTGCCGAAAAATGCATGCCAAATCCACAAGTCTTGTGATGCAACGACTTCAAGAATGATTGTTGGGTTGTGATGATCACCTCGAAAAATTTGACATTTCCATGCAACGGGACAATTTTTCCATTCCCAATGCATACAATCAATGGAACCTAACATACCTGGAAATTCGCATGTCGTTTCCAGTTGTACTAGTCGTTCATTTCTTTGTTACTTGGTCTCCTCAAGTACTCATTCCCAAATATGGTGCAGATGCCTGATACAAATTGCTCCAAGCATTCCACCGCATTTGTTTCACCAATTCAAACATATTTGTCCACGCTGTCAGTTGGTGAGCCATAAGCCAAAATATGAAGTAGTCATTGAACAATAGATCATGACCTTCTTCATGATTTCGATGTACCACTCTTCTTTGCATATGCCCAGCGGTGTTGCCATGTAGTTGTTGTTGGCTTTGAAGTATCAACCTAATGATTTCTTTCTCGGTGTTGTCTTCCAATTCCTCATTTATCATTTGATCTAAAACTTCATCTAAATCGATGTATGGATCTATTATATGGTATTTGAAGTGTTTGAAATGAGAGAGATATATTGCCTAATTTGCATGAGAACATGTAAAAATGATGAAACATTAGACATTTATATAGCTTCATTTCCAACGGCTAGTTTCAAACGGCTAGTTTCGTAACCTAAAGATACTTTGAATATAACATACAACAAGGACCTACATTGTTAAGAACTACATACAAAGTAACCGAATAAGCACTAATTTGTGTGTGGTGCCGCCGTTGCGTCTGTCGCATCTACTAGCCATCACCGCTGAGTGAGGACAACATCCTCTCGCCGTAACCAGGGTGCGTGTATGCGCCAACACCGTTCACTGTCGTCCTCGTCATCGTCGTCTTCCTCGAGCAACTAAGTACGTGGTAGGTTGTTATTTTTCCTCTTTATTTTCCTGGGTGATTAAGACCGTTAATCTTATTTTATTGTTTAAGAAGTGCTTATATAAGCACCGCTCCTCTTTGTTGAAGCCACGGTTCCGCCACTTAAGCTTGCTCCAACGTAAATTTTTTTCACTATACGAGTTTTTCATGTTAAGGAACTGAGGAAGCTCCTGTGTTGGAGATGCTCTTATCAAGTGGCCCACCCTAGAATTGGTCATATATATATATATATATATATATATATATATATATATATATATATTAAAGTTGACTTCCATTAAAGTCAAACTTTTATATATATTAGATATCATTTTTTGAATTCTAATTATATACTTTTGGACATTATTTTTGGAATTATATAGTTTTATTTTCAGAATTATACACCGGCAATTACCAATTATATAGTTTTGTTACTTTGTCTTTCTCTCCTTTCACACTTTCTAGTTACACCAGTCACTTTTGTGTAACATATATAGTTGTACTTTTGGTATGTCTTCAATGTTCTATTGAAGTTTTCCACTTCCTCCTTTTCACACACCTCCGAGGGAGCAACCTGAATGATGATGTTTTGCCTCTTGTATTCTTGCTGAATCCTGATCTATAGGCCACTATTTAGAAAGTTTGTGGCCTAATATAAATTATCAATCCTTATATCTTAGTTTTGAGTTCCAAAATTACTTACAAAAAAGGTTATAATAAAATAAATTATTCTAATATTTCACTTAATAAATAAGATGATTAATCTTCAATTTGAATCTATCTTAAAACATTGTTCATCTTACATAAAATTTGATATATTCTAATTTTGAAAAACTTCTTTTGAGTTACAAGTATTGTTAATAATGTTTCCTACACCTATTTTTTATAATTGGACTAGTAATTGAACTAGGTATTGATTTAAGGTTTAATGGTCTAACTATGGTTAAATAGTAATCAAATTGGTAAAATAATTAAAATTTTATTTTAATATTATATTTTAAATTATAAATTATTAAATTTTGTTTTAAGTTCCTAATAAAAATTTTCTTTGTTGTAGGTCCATGATAAACAAAATTTTAATTTTATCCCTATTATCAGGATTCATCAATTAAAGTGCCTAGGTGACCGTTAAATTAAAAAGAAAAAACTTGTTACGATTTTAAAATCACTAATATTCATTTTAAAATTTAAATTACAATTTTTTGCGATTAAAAATCATCTTCAAGTAAACAAGAAAAATAAATCTTGATCTAAAATTGCCATAATTTTTTAAAGAAAATTTAATAGTAACCTCATGACTGACAAATCATAATGAAGAAAAAAATTATTAGATTCTCAAAACAAACTTCGTGATTTGTTAAAACCCTAAAACATATTTTTGGCTAGTATAAATTATAGGAAATTAGAACATAGAAACTTATAAATTAACATAAAATGACAAGGATAAATAAAATTTTTTCACTATCGAATTTCAGATTAAGTTTTAGTTCTTATAATTTTTTTACCCATTTCTAATCTTTTAATGCTCATAATCACTGACTATGTATATGGTAATTTTTACCCTTTTGTTGCCCATTTTTAGTTGCTCATGACTAATTATGAACAATAAAAAAAAATGCAGAATTTTTTATAGGGATTTAAACTATGATGTTTGACATCGACCAAAAACTTATTTATCCCAATACAAGATAAAAATTAATAATTGTTACGAAATAAATGATATTTTGATTTCCTGTCTTTATTTATGGTCCCTAAACTTTTAGATTTATAATTTAAACCCCTAATATAAATTTTGGCATGTCAGAGTCCATAAACTTTTTCTCTATTATCAGTATTAGTGTCATTAATAATTTAATAACTTTTCATGTGATCAAGAATTTGAATAGGATAACCACGTATAATTTCAAATTTTTTATTAAGATGAAATAAAAGTTAAATGTCTATTTTTATAAATAAAAAATTTAATTAAAGTATTAATAATACAAACTTTTTGTACACTATCATATAGCTAAAAATTGCAATTGATGATAAAATCAAAACTTGCTTTATCAAGCATCTCTTTGGTTTGGACTTTAATATGGAAAATAAAATCAAATACTGCAAATCAAAAGTAGCCTAAAATATATGATTTCAGTCAAGTAACTATCGAGTAACAATAGCAAGATTTTATATACGCAGCTGTGTTTTACCTCATGATGCACAAGCTGTTTAGGTTTCGCATTTCAGCCAAAATATACTTTGTATTTCACTTTCATATGCTCTCATAAACAGAAATTTCAATGTTTCAACATCTGAGAATGATCAATGTCTCCACATCATAAACGCGAAAAGGAAAACGACAGTCAATAGCATCCCTGCATATTTGATCCATTGGTCGACTCGGTTTCGTCTCTCAATTAGCCTCAAAACAGAGTTTGATATCCCCACTGTATTGAGGATGTCCAATGCTTTTCGATGTGCACTCTGCACCAAAATATACGTTCAAATGAAAATGTACATCAACAACAATATGACGGGGATTAATAATGCTTCACTAATTATCACTACTTTAAAGATTCTAAGGAATTAAAACCATTACAAAAAACCAATCTGGGTATAATATACGTTAAAATAGAAAACAACACCAAAATGGTAAAAAATTACATTTCCTTTTCAAAGAAAGAATAAAAAGGATAATGAAAAGCATCATAACAAACTAAGCTTCATGCCAATGCTCAATGCATGAAACATAAAAGTAAAAAAAAAATAAAAGGTTCAATTTCAAGAACACACTCTCATGGTATTGCCCAAAATGAAATTTTCAAGTGCAATGAACTTGATCTAAATGAAGTAGCAAGAATTTTTCAAAATTTAATGGAAAAATGGGACAGGAAAATGTTAGCTTCTGAAACAGAAAATAGAATAAAATGAACAAGAAATCGAGACAGAAAGCAGAGATTTTTCATAATTATATATAATGTAACTAATGACCAAGTGGACATGTTTAAGACGTCAACTTCTGAAACACAAAACGGTGTGAAAAGAACTCGAAATAGAAACAGAAAGCAGAAATTTTACATAATTAAATCTAATATAACTAATGACCTGCTGCCTCCTGGTCTGTAGCAACTTAAGCAATTACCTTCAAGCGTTCTCTTTGGCCATGTATTGAGGAAAGGATGGCCTCCCCAAGTGCATTTGCATTTTCCAGTTCCCGGGAAGAAGAGCGAACTGATTGTAATGCTTGTGCCTCCTCATCATAAATTCTCAAAACATGAGCAGAATCCCCATTCTAGCAATTAGAAATGAAAATTGTTGTTAGCAAAAATATCTAATAAAAAAGCCATTAAACTAGAGCATGGTAGCAACAGCATACAGCTCGTCCCAAGAGTTCTGCTCTCTCATTAGCTTCTCTCATTCGTTTCTGATTCCGTAAGTTATAGTTATCCAGACTTGCTCTCAGTGATTCAGCCTCTTCAGCTATTTGTTCCACTTTTCTGTACAGGAGAACATAACACCATTTATAAAAATGTTTAACTAGAATACTGCAAACCCATTAACAGAACCCATGATATATAGCATATAACCATATATAAATATAAACAAGAAACAAATGAAAAAATTGATTTTTTGTTTTATAGAAATGAAAAATAGCATAGGATATAGTTATGTGTGAAAACATTTTACATAATATGACTAACCCAAATAACTGAGACAATTAAGAGAACCTGGCCACAAGGTTTTGTTGAGGACTCCAAAATTCTGGAGCTACAATAGATCTTAACTAGGATCAAAGAACATCACTTTGACAAAGTTCAAGGAAAAGAATCAGGATATAACTTATAGTACAAAAGATTGAGATGATTTAAAGTAGAATATGGTTTAGTTTTCAACTCAAGGGATAGGGAGAAATAAGTGAATATGGTTTAGTGTTCAACTGGTAGGGGAGGATGAAACATAGTTAATATTATAGTGTACCTTAGCTGTCGGATTTATTTAGAAGAATAGGAGGTATAGGAGTATCCAACTCCATTGTATTGTATTTTACTGTTTTTCCCTTTCTGCTCTCCTTAGTTAACTAACCCTTTAGTTAGTTATCAGTCTGTTACTTAACTACACAACAGCTGTCATGTCATGACAGCTGTTGTTGGTTAAGTTAGTTAGGCAGTTAGTCGAACTATATATAACTGAACACTGTATTGAACCTTTGGGTTTTTCTTTCAATGACAGAAACTCTTAACATAGTTTTATCTCAACCTCAATTCTCTCTCTCTCTCTCTCTCTCTCTCTCTCTCTCTCTCTCTCTCTCCTCCTCTAAGATTCATTTAGGAGGAAGTTGTTTAGAAATGTAACAAAGATAAAATAAAAAATAAAAATTATTTAGAAGTTCTTATTGCTCAATGAACACTGTTGTAACAAAATGAAGAGGCTGGGGCAAAAGCTAAGAAGCTGCACACACATTTCACTCATGTTCTCATTATTTCTAACTATGATAAATTGACAAATCCTAATTGCTAGCATATATCTGAGTAAAATTTATAAACTAATGGTTTCCCTTCCCCAAAAGTATTCACCCTTGTATACCGCTAAATAGATGAAACTTTTTCTACTTGATATTAATACTCCCAATAAAGCTCTAGAAACATGCATACATCAATTATCAACATATGCAAGGTCTAGCTTTGAGAGCAGATTCAAGAATTTACAATAACATATATATCTATCACAAATAGAAATCACATAAAATCTAACATGCCAAACACTTTACTGAAATCCACTACAACAATCCATTAAAAAACAACATAAAAAAAAAAAAATACTAAAAAAGCACTTTGGAGACATAAATGAATCAGCAGCAACAACAACAAAGCCTTGTCTGACTAGGTGAAATCGGCTACATGGATCACATAAATGAATCAGCATGAAACAAAAATTCCCTAAATTCCCTCAATTGAAAAAACACACATTCACCCTAAGCCAACAAAATTAATCAACCACATCATGCACCGAATTTATCTCAATCTTATCTCAACTTTGTTCCTACATTTCGAATCATCAAAATCAGCAGTCCGTCACACAACGCAAATCAACACACAATTTAAAAGCGCAATTCCAAACTCCAATAGTAATTCTGCATTGAATTTGAATTATTGTCATGATTCATTTCACAAATGAAATCGTCAACATTCTTCCAAAATTCAATAAGTGCAATTCCGAACTCCCAACAATCACAACGCGAATCAACACGCACAAAACCACCGAAGCAATTTCATCAGAAACACACGATTAACCTAACTGAAACAACCGATTCAACGAGATCCAGATCCGAATCGAATACCTTTTCCATAGATCGCGCTGAGGTTTTGCGGCGATAGATCGCCAGAGTCGGTCCATCTCGACACAGAGGGATTGGATCTGTGTGATATCCTTTTTCACGGCGAACGAAAGCTCGGAGTCGGCGCCGGAAACGGCGGCAGCGGCTGCGGCAGAATACTCGAGGCGTTCGAGACGTTCGAGGCCGTCACGAGACCTAAGAAGGAGCTTCTTCGCGGATTGGTGAATCTCCGAGAGCGTTCCTCCACCTCCTTCCATGGCGGTGACGGTGATGGTAACGGTAACGATAACGGTGGCTTCTGAGAATTTCTCAGAGAGAGAGAGAGAGAGAGAGAGAGAGAGAGAGAGAAAACGTTTCAAGGTCACCGGAATAAAGCAAAATGAACCGTTGGTGCGTTGTAATATTTTTTGTTATTAATTTAATAAACTAACGAAAACATTTTTTTTATTGTAGTTGTATATATTACCTTAAATTTGATAGATTATAACCATGTATTAACATGTATATTAATTTTAGTTTGTTATTTTCTGATTATATGACTATATTCTTTTGATGATAAATTTATTAATATTAATTGTACTATTTTTTTTATTTAATTGTACTATTTAGTTATTTTAAAGTAAAACCTACTGATAAAAAAAATATTAAAAAATAAACACATATGACCTTTAATATGTGGATATTGAAAAGCACGGATATTTACCCAATCTAGCTTTTAGAAAATTTCATGTAGGAAAGTATTTGGCTTTGAGCACTCTTGAAATAATAATAGCATGATGGTGAGAAAGGACTAAGGAGTTTCCAAAATTGAAGCCATAAAGATGACGAATACCAAGTTCACCGTGTTCTTTTCTCATAGACATCTAGTCCCAATTGAGCCAATTAATTCCTTTCATTGAGTTGTTTTTAGATCCCCACCAAGAGGAATTTAACATTTTCTGAATCTCATCTCCCAAGGATTGGCAAAAGAAAAGTGCTTATGCAGTAGGAAAGAATTGCTTGAGCCACAAACTTGATTAGGACTTCTTTACCTGCTTGAGATAGATTCCTACTGAGATAGATTCCTACTTGACCAGTGACTTGTCTTCTTCCATATCCTATCCCATACGTAGTTAAAAATGTCTTTCTTCTTTCTTTCAATCATGGATGGAAATCCCAGATATTTTCTAGTTACCAAGCGTTCAGAAACACCTATGAATTTGGAAATATTTTCCTTGACATCATGGGGTGTGTTCTTGTTGAAGAAGATTTATAACTTTTGAAAATTGACTACAAGTCTGGATGATTTTTCAAAGTGGGATAAAATACCCTATAAGGTCTCAACTTCCTTATTCACATTGTAATGATCTGTAGTCGTTCCATGAAATTAATAACTAACTTTAGTTGAAGATTTTCTTTTAATTCATTTAAAACTCTTTTATTAATTTATTTGTGAAAATGCTTGTAAACTTTTTGCGTTTCAAAAGTCAAAAACTATAACATAGCATATCAAGATAAAACATCATAAGTTCAAATCTTTCAGTACATATATATAAACATAAACTATACTATGAGGATAAACTACATAAACTCTAAGTTGGTATACACTATACATAACTTTAAAAAGGAAACAAAAACAAAACGAGTCCTCATGTCCAAATATGCATATTCATGAAATCTTCGAAGACACAAGGCCACCTCTTAGTTATTTGCTCACCACGCATGTCAAATACAAGATCATCACATGCACGAACCACAAGTACAACACAAGAGTAAGTTTACAAAAAAACAAGCATGCTAAAAAGAGATACAACTTAATAGGTAAGGCATGATCCACAATCATCACATATACAATATAATATGTAGAAATCATACATAAGCCATAAATATTAGAATTTACATAACAAAACATATCATAATCATCTCACAATAATCATCAGTTCATTAACCATCACATTAAGATCCAATCATTATCACCACGATCATCATTATTAATCAATCATCATCACTATGATTTATACATCAAATATCATCATCATCAGTCCATCAATCATCGACACCAAAGACAAACTTGACTCTATGGAGATTTTACCTTTTGAGCGATTAACCCAAGTACATCCCTTAATATATTCAAAATGGATGAGCATGGGTAGTGACTTACCTCAGTAAGGCTTGCAAAGACCTTAGCCTATCTAGGTATTTGCCCACCCATCCATTCTGTAGACTCATTCCCATTAGCTACCATCGACAACCTCCATCACTAGATTAAGGAATCACCAAGTACCCCCGACTTATGTGCCTACTCACAACAACGACAAAAATTATATTCCTTGAGAGTTTTAGGTACGACACTTCCGTACCCACCATCTCAGTCATGGTCGATTTATCCAAGTTTTGAAAACAATATGAACACACACAATAACCAAGAGGGGGTGAATTGGTTAAAACTTGACCTTTTAAAAATCTTTAAAGAATCAGAGTAATAAAATCGTATCACAATAAAACCAAGAATGCTTCAATCAATCAAATAGCTAAGCTCAAGAAAGCAATTGCTAAAACCTTCACTTGTTGAGCAATAAAGATTTCACCAAAGAATCACAGATTAAGATAGCAAGAAGATATTAAAGAAAGTAATCAACACAAGAACTTATATTGATTCACTTCTCAAAAAGAGAAGCTACATCCAATTTCTTCAAACCAAAACTTGATTAGAGCTCCACTATTCACAAAATTCAGTTCTTACAAGCTTACAACAATCACCCTTCATCAACCCTAGATTAAGAACATAAATCTAAAACCCTTTTAGACTCCTAGTGACCAACACTAAGAGAAACCCTTATCTACTATTCCTTCTAGAGAACCCTACTCTATAAAAGCTTTTAAGAAACTTTTGTAATAGCAACAAACAATTAGAAAAATGTAAAACAAATTTCCAAGTAAAGTTAATGGAGAGAGAGAATCTGATGATCCAATGAATATGAATGAATATGGTTTACCAATCATGTTTGAAATGAAAATAAGTTTCAGAGCTTCCTCTCCAAATACTTCTTTAAAATCTTGCCCAAGAAGAAATCTTTCAATGCAACATGAAGATTTAGAATTTGTGGGACAAGAACTTTAGAACTCAGAATATTTTTTCTCACTTCAGAAGGCTTTTGAAAACTTATGAAAATTTTGTAAAGTAATGGTCTGTATTTTTCAAAAGACCCAACAACTATTTATATTAAACTATTTTAACTGAATGTAATCGATTAAATCGTCAATGTAATCGATTAAAACGACTAATGTAATCGATTAAAAACAAATTCAATAGATTAAAATGTTCTTGAACTTTCTAGAAAAAATATATAAGCAAAGTAATCGATTAAATCACCATGTAATCGATTAACACAAAAAGTCTTATTTTCCAAAACGCGCCAAGTAATCAATTACCACAAATCGTAATCGATTATCATAGGAAGACATTTTTGTGACTTTGTGAAGTGTAATCGATTACTATTCTACAGTAATCGATTAAAGTGTTCTTGAATCTTTCTGAAAAAGATTCATGAGCAATGTAATCAATTAATTCAATATGTAATCGATTATCACAGGAAGTCATGTTTAAAAAACAAGTCAAGTAATCGATTACCACCATATCATAATCGATTATCACAGGAAGACTTTAACTGTGATTTGTGAAGAGTAACTGATTACCATATAGTTGTAATTGATTAATGTTTTCTTCAAAGCTTAAGTAAATAGATTACCATTAATTGGTAATCGATTAATGCAGTACGAAATTGTTTTTCCATAACAAGCTTTGAATACTTTGGTTTTTTTTCAATGCAATCATGAATACTTTAAAATCTTGTTCACAAAACATATGTCTTTTGTAAAATCGTGAATGCAAGCCAATGCATGATGTTTTTGCAAATGTAAAGGATTATACGATGAAACTCTTTATCCATCTAAGAATTACATATTCCTTCAATTGAATGGCATGTCAAAGCTAAAATTTTTCCTTAACTAAGATCCTCAGCATCTTGATCCTCTTCAAGTTCCCCTTGTTTCTAACAACTTTCATTATCAAAAACGATCCATCCCATATGCATTGAAAAGTCACTAAGCCTCTTGGGAAGTAGTTTTCACCAGTTTGACACGCTTTTCAAAGTCAAAACCTATGGGATATACTTGGGAAGATACCTCACTAGGCGAGATTGTCAATACCATTTTCATTTCAACAAAAACCTCCCTCAAAGGCCAAAACTAACTCTTCCAACACGTATGGGTTGTTAAAATACAAGATTATTATCAATTATCTTCAATCTTATCAATATCATCACATTCACCTCATCAAACAATGTTCCTATTATCATCATCTCATCATTAAGAAAACAAACAACTCAACTCAACACATCATCATTCAATGTAATCATCTCATCATCAATATAATTCATTTCATCAACAATAAGAGCACAGATCAATAAAATCATATAAGTATACATCACTATACCACTATAACATCTTTCCACTTCATGTTTAAGGTTATCAAAACATCTCATAAGTTTTGGGTTACTATCTCCTTCATTTTCTAACATGAGCTTATGACCTCCATAACTTATAAACATATAAACAAAGATATACTAACTCAATCAAGTTGTTTCTTGTCTCATTTGAAATATGAGAAGATTATCTCCAACTTTTATGTTTACCCAATGACCTAGTTTGGAATAATAACATGCTTAAAATTATAATCTATGTGAAACTTTTACTTATTACTAACAACTTGACCTTTGGCCACTAATTTAATCTTTTATAGATCTATATACAATATTTTTAAGTGAAACCAAATTCATTAGTTATCTAACATTCAGGGCTACGACTTTCATGAAGATCATTTTTCCAAATTAGGTCTCAATAACCCAATTTTGGACTCTACAAGGTTGCACTTAAGCGTAGGGTAATGCATGCTTAAGTGCTAGTCCCTTTTTCTACGTTTTTGTTAACTCATGCTTAAGCACGACCAAGAGTGCGCTTAAGTGACCAGTTATAGTGGCCAACTCCCCAATCACGCTTAAGCATCACTCTAGGCTTAAGTGCGACTAACCTACAAGTTCACGTTTTTACTGTCAAATCTTGTCCAATGGACCTCAATATGAATTCCAACTCAAATCTTTCAATGTTCAACAATAATCAATAAAGAAAACACTTTAACAACTCAAAACGATGATTAAACACATGAAATAAAGATTAAAGATAATTTAAACTTCCCTTACCTATCAAACTCAAGGATCTAACTTTGAGAAGAAGGAAGGAAAAAAGGAGGAGACTTTAGATCAAAAATGGAAGATTTATCCCACTCACACAACAATTGCACATCATCTATACCACCCAAACCCCAGAAAACAACAGAAGCCACATCAAAACCATGAAAATGAATACTTTTATGAACTTTCAATAATGCTCATGAAGGGAAAACGAAAATGGAAGATGAGTTGGAAAAGAATAGGGTTCCTTTCCATTGAACAACCCCTCAAACTCAACTAAAGTACTACTACAAGGTCCCTTAAGCAATGGAATTCAAGGTCTCAAGCTCTCCAATGGAGGGTTGTCATGGAGAGGAAGGAAAGAGTGGAATGTGAGTGTTTTGAGTGTTCTGGTTCAACTTTGAATCAATAGTGTTGAGTTTATGACTTTTCCTCTTCTTTCTATTAACACCCCATCACTTCTTAAGCCCACCTACTTTGTTCTCATCTCTCAAGGTCCATTTTTCTAAGCCCAAACACTCTAAAATATACTATTCACACCTAAAACAAGGTTTTCACATGTGTAATCATAAATATATATACAAAAATACAAACCATCACCTCTTAATTAGTTACAGACACTTTAATTAAAGTTATTTACTCTTGCAATCTAATTAAAACACTTAATCAAACATAATGAAAATCATAGTATTACACATAGCTCTACAAAATAATAAGCATTCAGTGGTGAATAACAAGTGTCTGAGGAGTAGGGCTCCTCTGCACACTTTTATACCATGAATGTCACCACAACCTTCTGCTTTCCTCAACAAAGATGAGAGACTTTCCATCCAACGAATGAACAGGTAGGGCGTAAAGGGTCCCCTTGTGTAAGGCCCCTTCATGGTGTAATAGGACCAACACCATCACCCTTTATTAGAACATTGTAATTCACATATTTGATGCATATTCTTATGCAACTAACCCATTGAGGGTCGAAGCCCAATTTCAGTAAGATAGCAACAAGGAAATTCAACTCCAATTTATCAAACACCTTACTAATATCAATCTTTAAGGCTAATTATCCATTTTCCATTTGAGTTTTGCACTTCATATGATGCACCGTTTCAATAGCCACTATGAAATTGTCAAGGATGGATCTACCCTCTATAAAAGCATATTGTCCCTATGAAATAAATTTTGAGAAGATGAACTTCAATCTAATAGCAAGGACATTTGAAACAATCTTGTATAAGACATTACAAAGAGATATAGGTCTCAGATCAAGCATGTTATATATATATATATATATATATATATATAGAGAGAGAGAGAGAGAGAGAGAGAGGACCTATCATATGAAAATAGTCATTTTATGTGAGAATGTGAATGACTAATCTCAATTGTTAAATTAAAATGAAAGGTTAAGATTAAAACATTTTAAATTCAATTTAAAACTTCATTTAACTATAAAATTTTCATAAGATTTACTAAACATAATCAAATATCTTAAAGATTTAATCTATAATATCTTAAAATATATCAAACCTATCATCACCACTGTCATGGCCGTTTCCACCATAACTGTCATGGCCGCCATCGCAGCCACCGCCATGATCATCAATTGCCACCACCACTACCAACATGATTGTTGTCATAGTCATCACCACTACCTCCACTGTCATCATCATCACAATCACCGTTGTTGCCACCAACATGGTTTTCGCCTTCGCCATTGACAACGACGGCGACAACGACAATCATGTTTGGCACGATGGTGATCATGGTGGTGATAACAATGGTGACACTGATGGTGGTGGTTGTGGTGACAATTTCAATGTAAATTAAATTTTTAAGATATTTGATTTTCTGTTTGGTAAATCTTATGAAATTTTTTTGATTAAAAGAAGTTTTAATTTGAATTTAAAATATTTTAATTTTGACATTCCATTTTCATTTAACGGTTAAGATTAGTCATTCTCGTTCTCATATAAGATGATCATTCTCATATGATATGTCTTCTGTGTATGTGTGTGTGTGATTAGACCATGTTTTTAAAATACAATGGGTAAATAAGAATTATTTTATATGTTAAGTAGGATAGTAATTCAAATAATTATAATGAAATAGTATTTCAATCAATTGAAACTTTGAGTTCCCATCTATAATAAAAAACTTTAAACAAAATATTTATGAAATGATTTTTTTTCACAATATATTTTAAAAATAAATTCATAATTCAAATGACCTGTATATTCATATATATATATATATATATATATATATGTTTCTAAAAAATGATATAAAACATTTTAATTTTAAAAAAAATTGTGTCAAGTTTTAAATTCGTCATCTATAGCATTTGTCCCTCTTACAAACCTTTATCCCTAATAAAACCTATTTCAAGAGAATGTCCATTTGTTTTTACATTCTTTTTCAATTCCTTACAAATTTTACATTCATAATTGTTACCATGTTCATCAATTAACTATTTTTTTCATGTTTTATATTATTTTAAATACTTGAAAATATGTATTTTTTTTTAATTTAATGATTATGCACTGACAGTGTAAATTTTTTTACATTATCAATTAATTAATTACAAATAATGGTATGTGATTCTTTTAAGTAATTTTTGTAAAAAACAATAAATTCATAATAATGGATTTTTTATTTATATAAATGTAAAAATATTTACACCATCGGTGCATACTTTTTTTTCCTCTCAATTTGTTTACTAATATATTGTATTAAACATTATTTATTCATTTTGGTACTTAGAATAATTAATTAATAAATTTCACATTGAAATTAATAATTAAACCCCCATTCAATTACAGACTGGTCTCAGATTACGTTAAACTCAATTACCTTATTACGTAAAGATTAAATAACCATATTTTCCTTAATTTAATTTGTGCAATTAATTTTATATAGGCTACATTTCCCTTATTTTGTAGATTTTTAATTGAATATTTAAATAAAGTATTTTAATCTGTTGTAGACTATAAATTAGAATGCAAACTAAACATATCAATAATTGTTAATTTATTATTCAATGGAAGATTTTGTTTAAAAAAAAAAATCATTATACAGTTTTTTTGATAGGAACAGACTCATTATTAATTCAATAGTAACTTGTTCAGCAATACAATCACGAATAGAAAGATAATGATGGTGACCAGCAGTAGAATTTGTCGTCCTAGATAGCAAATGAGCGATCATCGCTTGTCTCCTAACAAACCAAACTTTAAAGAGAATAACATCCTACGACACTGATCCACAATAAGCCTAAACTCGGAGTCATCGAGGCAGATCCTGGTAATAAGCTATTGACAAGAAACTACATGCAGTCTGACTCAATAATGACATCTCAAATGTCTAAATCCTTTAGCCATCTGATAGCTTCGTCCCTGAGGGCTAAGGCTTCACCTTCACGCACTTGGGGGCAGAGAGATGGTGTACTCCAACGGCCAAGACCTGAACAAAGTGGCCTCTGTATATCATCCCGAATGCCCGGGGTAACATTGCTTGCTCTCCCATATCAGTGCATTTCTACACGACCAAATGCTCCACATAACCATCAGAGCCATCACCAGGTCATGCTCCCTAAGATCGCGACAAAGAGAAATTGAATCGTGGTTTCACAGTTATTATAGATTCCAGGAACTTTACTCCAGAGACCAGCAGAACTCCAAACATCAGTTGCAAACTGGCATCCTACTAACACGTGCCAGCTATTTTCAGAATGAGAGTCACACAAAGGGTATAAGCTAGAAACAAGCTATCCTTTTTGTCTGGATTATACAGTTTATATAGCATTAAATACAAAACATCAGTTTGGTGGATGATTAAACTCTTTAGTATATCTATATTTTAATTGTTTTCTTTTTTAATTTTTTTACTTTTCATTTTTTCCTTTCTCCTTTCACTTTTCTTTTTTTTTTAATTTATTTTTCCTTTTTCTTCTCCTCTTTCATACACTTTCTTTATCTTATTTCCTATTTATTATTAGATTCATCTATTATCGACCCCAATTAACTTGAATTATAGATGATGTTAATGTTATTGATTAAATACAAATATATATATATATATATATATATAATTATTTCATCAATTAATAAAATGAATTTTTAAACTTTGTAAATTTAAATAAAAGTTTAATTTTGAAAGATTGTATAACTTAAATATTAATTTATATTTTTATAATCAATAAACTAAAACTTTAAATGCTTTTTAAATATATACATATATATGTATTTGTAAATACTTATAAGTATATATATAAATTTACTAATATATATTCTTAAATATAATTTTTTTGGTGAATGAAAATGTCATTTATTCATTTCAGTCCTTAGTTAGCAAAATTACATATCAAATTAACAAACTTCAGTGCTATACCCATATATCTTTGAGCACTTCTTACAGGTATTTATCATGGAAGTGGCCGGCTACGGTTTCGAAAAAAGGGATATTTATCCTTCATCTACTTGGATAAATAATGCAATTCATTGTATATCTAAGGCCTCAAGAAGATGATGGTGGTATATGGTTACAGTTGTGTTATTGGATATGAGCAAGCTTGGAGTTGGAACAATGATTATGCTGCTGTGATGCAATTGGAGCATTTGCTTGACAGATCAAAATCCCTTTAGTTATGATCTTCTTCTGGGTATCTGTTAAGAGTCTATGAAGCTGTACCAGATTTCCTAGTAGCTTTCAGTTTGTTTAATTCAGCTGAATGGTTGTTTATTGTTGTACTGTTGCTTCTTCTTGTACCTTGATACTCTTGTTATTAATGAAAATTAAAGTATTTTTCTTTGTTAAAAAAAAAAAATAAACAATGTTTTTAAACTAACATATCAAATTAAAAATAAATGTTCATTTAATAACTCAATCAGTATAAATTTTGTCATGAATTTGTACATAATGTCAAACAAATCAATTTTGATTTTTTCTTAATTTATCATTTAAATAAAAGATTTTTCAGCTTTTATTTAAATAATTACATTTCTTCTAATAATATTAAATATAATTAATTTTAAAATTAATTTATTTAATTATATTTACATGCAATTACCTTAATTATATAAAAAAAAAACAAAGTGATTTGACACAAGTAATTAATATGTCGAAGTTAAAAATAAATCATTTGTATAGTACTCGAATTCAATCATTGATGAAAATAATTCTTTGTTAATTTTCTTTCTTTATTTTTTTTTCTTTTTGATAAAACACCATAACCACATTTCTATGCAGGGCCAGTAAGTAAAATATAGTACTAGTACATGCTATAATCCCAATACATCTATGGTTTTGGACTAGTCAATTTTTTTGGGGGAGTGGGAACCTTTTCAATTCAAAACAAAATCAACGATAAGAAAAGCAGCTGAATACAGCAGAAACCTAAATAAACTCAACACCACGCAAAAGTAATAGCAATTACTACATAACCTATCTCATTCCCAAAGAGATGAACGTAAACAACTATAAATCCCTAATTGATGCATTTAATAGTGCGTGCACAGAGAAATTGCAAAAATGGAGGAGTGAAGGTGATGTTATGCACCTGAGAGAGTTCAAAGAGCAAAATCGAAGGAGTGACACCGCTTGAATAACCCACGCAAGTCTTGAGAATACGAGACACGATCCAACTCCATCCAAGTCCATCGGAACCAATGAATCCTGATGAGTTCAGTTACGAAACCGCACACCAGCACCCCCGCCAACGATAACCAGACATAAACCTCGTTAACGGCGTCATTTTCGCCCTTACGAGAGACAAGCTTCATCGCGGGTTCTTCCTGGAGCACTCGAGGCACATGAAGATGCCGTAGGAGACAGAGGCCCACTGCGAGTTCTTCCTGGAGCAATCAACGCAGGTCTTGGAGCATCCGCGATGCCGCTGCCATGAAGGATCCGATCTAGAAGAAAAGGGGGTGAGAGTCAGAGAAAGGGTTTGGAGGAAGTTTTTTTTTTGAAAGTGAGAAGCAACAAGACGAAGGGTCATATAAACAAATGAATGCGTAAACCAAGACGGTTTTGTTTAAAACAGTAGTGGGCGAAAAGTAATAATATTCAAAAAATTACGAGAATCGGACCTTTTCTAAGACGATTTTCATAAAATCGTCTTAGATGGTAGTTTCTAAGACAATTTTTAATAAAATCGTCGTAAATAGATTGTAATTATTTATAAGAATATCACCGCATTTTTTTTTAAGATGATTTTTCATCAACCGACGTGGAATTAGTGTCATAAAAGACTATTAATGTAGTAGTGTAACTTTTATTTATCTTTTAGTTGAATTTTAAATTAGTTTGAATAAAAAAATCCCTTAATTATAAAAATTTATTAATTTTACATTCATTATTTTGATTATTAATTTTAAATTTTAAATTTACTTTAGTTTAGAATAATCTTATTATAAGATATTATAAAGATTAACTTCCTAATTGTGTCATATATAATTTCCCATAAATATTGAATTGGAAGCAGATGAATTTGAGGCTAACACCTAAGCAAAGTAGAAAGGAAAATGTGCTGGTGTTGCCAAGTGGGACAAATTTCATGTAGAATGGCTGTAGAGAATGACACAAGTAACTTTTTACTTCCTCTACTCCTTATTATAAAATCTAAATTAAAAGTGTATATCGATCCTTTCTATAATGTCCAATATACACTTTCATATGCATTGATTATTTTTTTACAAAAATATCATTCATTAATATATAGTTCTAAAATAACATGATAATAGAGAAACATAGCTTATTAATATTTATTACTTTTGTTTAAAGGGATAAGTTTAAAAAATTTACTAATTTAAGATAAATTTAATGTTTTCAATTAAATTAATCAAATTTTTTTATCCGTGCGAATTTATTTATTAGACCTTATAATAAGGATTGGAGGAAGTATATAGTAAAGATGATAGATTTAATTTAACTTAATTTAATATTTAATTAATTTAATTTAATTTAATAAAGACATATACCTAGGTATTAAATTTTGTAAATATTACTTTCATTTAACATTATATTTGTAATAATTATTTTTGTCAATAAAAATACATTTAATGTTAGGAATAGGAATAGAATAAAAAACATTATGTCGTGGCAATAGCCAATGTCCTGAAAGTAAAATTTTGACGGATCTCTGATGTAATATGATATCTGGTTCTGCCCCCAAGGTTTCCATATCGGCATGTTTAAACTAGTGCACTCGAGGCCAAAATACTTTGGAGTTTCACAAACAATGCCGAGATAAATATAGAGAAAGGAAAGGGAGAAAATATGGAAAGTAGAGAAATTGTATTGGTGTATCTTCAAGCTACTACTGTTTACATATAGTGCATTTTGCCAATTCTGTCCGCGTTGGAGAAAAATTAAGAAAGAGTTTTAATCCTTTTAAAACCAAAATAAGGAGTTATAGAATGACTAATAAAGTCATTGAATAACAAAACCAACGTACATAAAAGTTGCCGATATATATGAATAAGAGTTATATAGGAGATATTGAATTCACAGGAAATAATTCAATTGCCATTATTTTCTAAATTTAATATTTACCATATAAAGGAAAGAAACTGAGAAGTTATATAAAAAAAAGGAAACCGAAAGATATTGTAAAAGGATTTAGAATTATTCTTAAACTTAATATCAAGTCTATAAATAAGTAATATTGTGCTATGAATGGTTCATCAAAACTCCATAATACTGAAAACAAAGTTGTATATGTATTCAAGATAAGATGGGAGAGAAGAAAGTCTTGGCTCTAGTCATGTTTGTTATGGCTTATGGTTTGGCAGCAACAACAACATTCACTGCATCTCAAATCCCTCCATCATGCAATGGGGATGAATCATTACTTACCTATTGTGGGCCTTATTTGGGGAATATCCAACCCAATCCAACTTCTGATTGTTGCAAAGGAGCAACTTCTGTGTTTGACAAAGCCATGGCCACGGGTCAAGGTATAAGAGATCTGTGCAATTGCCTGCGGGTTGCTGGACCAGTTTTGAAGTTTCAAGAAGAAAAAATTAAAAGCCTTCCGGATGTTTGTGGGATTAAGCTTTCTTTTTCTATGCAGTTATGTATTCGGGCCTAATTAATGTCCCTTTCCCAAACCAAAATAATGATTTATGTATTTGTTTAGACTTACTAATGGTTATTGAATAAGAGAGAGCATAATTCATGAACATGCTCATTGAGATTGATTCAATTGAAAGTTTGGCGAGTGTTTTAATTAATATTACATAATATAATTAAATATGGTTTTAGTTTTTGTTAAATGAGGTAATTTTGATTTTGGTCTTTCAATTATTCTTTGATTTTTATCCATCTGAAATTTGAAATGATTATTCTTGATCTTTGTAAGATGAGAAAAAAATAGTTTTAATAGCTTCTAAAAATATGTCATTAGTTTCTTTCATTTTAATTTTTTTATATCAATCTCACTTGCATTTTGTGACTACTGCTAGCCCAAGTAAATTTTACACAAGTAAATGTAGTAGTGAAGTCTTATACTATATATTGCGTCAACCTTACTTTCCTTCAAAATTTGAAATTATTGATTCTATGCCCCCATTATTCCTTTTATGCATGTAATTGATATATAGATAGTTTACTTATTATTTTAGGGTTCGACAAAAATTTTCAGACATATTGACATGATATACGGTATATCATATCTATCTATTTATAAAATATATGTATAAGAATTGTTGATTTGATATATTATATGTAAAGGAAGTTAGACGCTTTGTCAGTCATTGGATCAAAATTTTAATTTGCCAACAACGGTTGATTTGATATACTATATGTAACAAAAGCTTGAAGCTTTGTCAGTCGTTTGATCGAAATTCTAATTTGCCAAGAACCGTTGATTTGATATATTATATGTAAAGTAAGGTTGAAGTTTTGTTAGCCATTGGATAGTACGTATCTTCTATATATTACATGTAAAAGAAGCTTGAACTTCTGTGAGCCGAATCAAATTTTTTAATTTGTAAAGAATCATTGATTTGATATATTATATTTAAAGGAAGTTTGATGCTTCGTTAGTTGTTGGATCAAAATTATGATTCGTCAATAACCGTTGATTTGATATATTATATGAAAAAAAAACTTAAAATTTTGTCTGTCATTGGATCAAAATTCTAATTTGTCAATAGTCATTGATTTGATATATTATATGTATAGACATGTATAATAATTTATTATTTAATTTCTCACTACTAGAGAGCCTAGCTTTTACTACGCGTTTTCGAAGTCGGTTTCCCAAAAACCGTAGTTGAAATGGGCACGGTGGCATTTTGGTAAATAAAACTAATAATTCAAACACGGTTATTTTAAAACCGTATTTGTTTAATTAATTCGAAATCGGTTGAAATAAGGACCGTCGTGGTTAAGTTATTTCAAATACGGTTTGAATTCGAGACCGTAGTTGATTAAAAAGCCCAAAAGCGTTTTACCACCACAAAAACATTTGGCTTTCCCGTCTCCACACACACAGCGCTTCATTTACCCTAAAAATCTCAGCCAGAACTGCGCGTCCCTTCATCTTCTCAGCCCACACCTCGCGACCTCGTCTTCATCACGCAAACCTGCCAGCTTCGCAACCTCCGTTAAAGCCTCGCGGCTCGCTACCTCCGTTCAAGCCTCGTTCGTCCGTTCAAGCTTCGCGCGTCGCGCCTTCAAGGTTTGTCTTCGTCCGTTCAAGCGTCGCGCCGCCGCCGTCCAGGGAGGCTTCCCTCGTGCTTCCGTTCAAGTGTCGTGCCGCCGCCGCCGCCGGTTCAACTCTTTTGGATTTGCTAGATCCTAAGCTCTTCTGCAACCTTCTCTACTGCAAAGGTGAGTTCCTTAATCGTCATTTCTAACTTTTTCTTTCCTCTTATTCCGAATCAGTTTTCTATTTTTGAGTTTATGGATTCCCTTTCTCAGTGTGCATGTTTCAGCTTTGATTACTGCATCATCAAAGAAGAGTTCTTGTTCGATTAAATGGTGAAGGTGCTGAGGTTTTCTTCAATAGGGTGGATGAAAAATGTTGCTGCGGGAACAGAAGCTGTACAAGATTATCAGAATAAGAGGGAGAAAACTGCTTCAGTTGGCTCCGGACAATGTTGTTGTGAGCCAAATGGTGGTGGTGAACCCAGATGGTTCTGGAAACTACACAACTATGAGTCGGTTGCAGAAAATGTGGTTTAGTGTTAAAAACAAAAGACTCTTTAGGTAATGACACAAATGCATTGGCTGTTAGTACATTTAATTTGATGATTTTTTATTTTTATCTTAAGAATTAGTATTAGTTAAAATAAAATAAAATAAAAAAAATCATAGTTATATATATGGCTATATAACAAACTGCTAACACTGTACCTGGCACAGAGCCTCAGTTTTCCAATTATCCAGACCTTTTATCTAAGTGTGACTTGGCTATTTCCAACACAAGGGCTGGAAATGTAATGCCTGCTTGTGTTCGTGGCCTGGTTCCAAGTCTTGTCCTCACTAATTTCACCAAATCTCTCTACTCTGATAGTCTCAATGACACAAAGTATACAGGTATTGGTATTGGTTCAGAAGATAATTGGATTGTTGTGGTCTTGACCACTAACACTCCTTCAGGAACCTTTGCTCCCTATAGTTCTGATGGTGCCAATTTGATTTCTAAACCTGGATTGATTTACTGCTCAGTGTTTTTCTTAGTTGGTTACATTTTCCTGTTATGAAAAAAGGTGGTTGGCTATTGGAATGCTTCATAGTTAAAATTTTGTTACAAATCAAATCTATTGCTTATATCAGGGTGAGCTTAATGAAGACAACTGCTTTTCTAGTGCTAAACTACTAGCAAGAGTTTGTTTTTTATGTTGTGTGTGATCAAAGAATTAACTTAAGAGGCAATTATTTATAGTGGGGTGATGAGTGATGGGCTAAGGAATCTATGTGAGATTGGATGATGGAAGTGATGGACAAACAGCTGGCCATAAAGTGAACCTGATTAAAGAATGGTAAGCAAAGATTAAAAGGTGAAAAGGATGGTAGAGAAAACAGATTCAGGGGTATGGAAGCAAGGTATATTTCCTTGCTATCTTTTTTGTTTTCATATTGTTTTGCTAAAAAAAATTTCTTAGAACATTAATTAAGAAATTTAAGCAAATTTTTTTATTGGATCATATAAAATTATATCTTTTATAACTTTTTTGAATATTTTGTTATGATTTTTATAATAAATAATTATTATTTTTAGTTTCTTAATCAGTATACTTGGAATATTAATTAATAAAACCTTAAAACAATCCATAAAACCTTAAAACAATCAGTATACTTGAAAAATTAATGGCTATTTTTATAGCCTACTTTATTTTGACATATTATATGCTTTTCAGAATATAAGTAAATGTTCGTAAATAACATACCAATAAATATGATTTATGTCAAATTTGATATACATAATATCAAATAATTCAACAATGGTTTAATTGTGAAATTTATATTCTATTTTACAAAAAATATTATTGATGGTGACAAAGCTTTCTATTTTTCCCCAATTTGTGTCCATAGGGACGTGTTGCGGAAATATATGGTCCAGAGGCTTCTGGAAAAACAACTCTTGGTTTACATGTGATTGCAGAGGCACAAAAGCAAGGAGGTTATCTTCATATAATACTCTTAGAATGATATTGTAATGGCTATTGCTTTTGGTTGCATTGGATTTAGGATTAGGATTAGGATTCTAAATTCTGTAGAAGTGAGCATGACCTTGTCATGATAATGGTTGCCACAGACTCACAGATGACTTAATCTCCCTCTGTCCCTGCTCTTTAGGTTTTGGTAGTGGTAATACTGTGATTTTGTTTTCTTATGATTTCTTAGTGTCTAACTAAGTTTCTTAGAATACCCTTTGTGACCAATATTTTTTTGAAGTGGCAAATTTATGGTTTGATTCTATACCTGGTTATGTTCTGCTTTCACTTTTTTTTGTTCTTTTAAAGAAGAAGGAAGAGATGTACTCTGTCTGATTTAAATTCTACAAAATATGTGTCTTGGGGGGTTGTGTTAATCTTTCAGATGTGTTTCTTCCATTAGTTTGATTTTAACTATGATAATTTAATAGTGAAGATGAATAGGCCTATATACTAGTTCTTTGATTTACAACGAACTTGCTTCTCTCCCAACCTGATTGTGGTGAACAAGCACTAAGTCTTGTGGATACCTTAACCCGTAGTGGTTCAGTTGATGTAATTGTTGTTGACAGTGTAAGTATGAAGCTCTTTTTCTTTTGCTTCTGTTAATACTTTCCCTGGTTTCATTGTAACTCATTAATGATTATGACTGCTAGTTACAACTAGACATAGAGTATAATGTTGTAAATTTTGTCAAATACTTATTCTTCCTATGAGAAACTTCTTATTATTCTTAAAATGATTTATGGTGTAGATGATCAAATTGAATTTGTAGTGGGTGATTTCTCCCTGGTTATGTTGGCATTCTACTCCTACACTATTATTATTATTATATCCTATTTAAAAAATGATCAATTGATTTTAATTTACGGAAATTCAGCTTGCAAACTTTTTTATTTATTTGCCAAATAGCTACATTTTGATTGTAATAAATTAGTCATAAATTAAAGGTGAAAAAAAAAAGCAAAACTACATGTTAAAAAAAAGCCAAATCAAAGACGGTTCCTATAAAGGACCGTCTTCTTTTAGTGTGAAAACCAAATCAAAGACGGTTCCCGTAAAGGACCGTCTTCGTTTAGTGTAAAAAACTAAATCAAAGACGGTTCCCGTAAAGGACCGTCTTTGTTTAGTGTTAAAAAAAAAAAAAAAAAAACCTTAAAACAAAGTTGGTTCTTATAAAGGACCGTCTTCGTTTAGTTTATACGAAAACGGTCTTATGACCGTCGTTGAAATCGGCCGCTTAACAACGACACCCAAATCGACTACGGTCTAAGAACCGTCTTAGATAATTGTTTTTAACCGTAGTAGATTTTGGCGTTTGTAGTAGTGTCTATAACAAAATATTAATTTTAAAATATATAATAATATTACTACTCATTACTATTATGATTAAAATTAATATTTAATTTAGTATGAGATTTGAATAAATTTAAAATGCTTTAACATTTTAGAATCAAAATTTGTAGACAAAATTCTTACATTTTCAAATAATAATAATATATAGACATATAATAATTTATTATTTAATTTCTATTCTAACATTTTAATTTAAAAAATTGTAATAAACAAAATGTTACTATTTAATATTATTATGTTTAAAATTAATATTTAATTTAGTATTCGATATTTGAATAAATTTAAATTAAAAATTTATGAAATAATATCCTTCATTATTAGTTTTTAAGAAAATTAAACGATTCCCAAAAAAGTTAAATAATAAAATTATAAGTTGTTAACAATTTAGGTTAAAACAACACAAAGTGAAACTGACAAAATATTAATTAGAAACAAATTTATTGAAATTGAAGATCTTCAAAGAAAGGAATGCAAATCGGTCATAAAATTAAGAAAAAGCCTTTTTAAAATTCTTTAATTAACATTTAAACCATTTATATTGAAACAACTGTTTCAAAAAAAAAAAATCTTACCACAATCATTTATACTATTTAGCACTGCTGGAAAAAAAATCCCATAACTTTTTATTTTATTTTATTTTATTTTATTTTATTTTTATTGCGCACTTCTTATTTATAAAGAAGTAGAAAGGGTTTGGTGCATTTTCTTAATCCCTTGCAAATGAATAAAAAAGAAAAGAAAATGGAAAAAACATGAAAACTTAACTCATGCTGCCAATAATTGGTTTTGGATTACAATATAAAATTCAAGTTACCAAGTACCCATTAATCCATTATATGCTTAAAAATATATATAATTATAAATATTTCCTCTGCGTGTGAGTTTTTCTTAATTCAATGATGTCAGTAATTTGTTATTAAAGAAACGTTATGTTATATCATAAGAAGTTAGCAAGAGAAAAATTACATGAACGTTATGTTATTACTAATGTGTATATTTTTCTTTTTTTTTTTAAGTTACTTCACAAACATTCTAAATATCAAGACCACTTTTTCACAAGAAATTGTTCCTTTAATTTCTTGCATTTTGCATACTTTTTCTATAAGTTTTTTTCCTACTTAAATTTTTTTATCATTGATTACTTCCAATAATAATAATAATAAGAAAACTATAAAACTCTTACCAGTAATCAATATAAAAAAACAATGGTTACTTCAAACATAGCGGGAGCTACTGCCGAATATGTTAGAAAAAAGTAAGTAACAATTTTCTATTTTTTTCACAAGATCATATTTTATAAAGTTAACATTTCTTTAACCCTTATAACATATATATTTTGTACAATAACCTTTCAGCAACATTGGATGGAAAAATTATCAAGGTTCAAGCTTGAAGAATGTGGGACACTCATTGCATTTATAAGAGGAAAGATTTTATTAGCACTGATATGGTGTTGATTGGTGAAAAGGTTTCAAATCCTATTTTAATATTTTGTTACACTACAATCATGTGATATATTTTACTATGTAATTTTTTATAATGTTTGTTGCAAAACAATTATATATACATGCTATTATTAGGAAGTTTGTTGCCTGGAAAAAAAAGTAACACTTTCTCAAATTAATGTTTCGTTTGCTCATTGTTTCTCTTCTTAGCTTAGCATTTTCTTTTTCTCAATTTATTTGACTTACAATTAACAATGACACTTTTGTGTAGGTAAATGGAGAAAGTTTTTATAACAATGCATTATCCAATGAATTTGACAAGTGATATGGATTGAAAACACATAATCACCTACTACTTTAAAACGCATTACATACTAACTAATTATGTATATCATCTTACCCCTGTCTTTTATTATTTCTTTTATGATATTTTTTTCTTTTTTTTCATTTCTCATTTTAATATTTTGTGTTATCTTATATATTTATAATTATATTGTTCAATTTTTCAAACATATTCTTATATTTTTCGTATCTTTTCTCATTTTGAACAAAAGAAAATAGTAATCTAAATTTTAATTTATATCTTCAACTTACTATATTCTTTTTCTTAACAGAATGTAAAGAAAGTATATTATTGTTATAACTCTACTTCTTATTCGTTAATTTTCTTCATATTATTGTTATAACTCTACTTCTTATTCATTAATTTTCTTCTTTGTTATATTTTTTTATGTAATTCAATTAACACAATTTGTTTTTCTACTCATTTTTCTATTTTTTTTACACATATTAATTATATAGTTCATTATATACTGATTTTTTGGGTGCAAATTTGATCATATACTTCGATGTTTATTAATAATAACAAATAAATTATGATTTTAAAAAATATATAATTGTTTTTATTGGTGTAATAAAAAACATATTACATTAAAAAATCATTATCAAGAATATAATTGTTGTGTCAAGAAGA
>PYAF01005901.1:1377390-1397587 GCA_007407185.1 Glycine tomentella
TAGATTTAATATATTACATCACTATTTTTACTTGAAGAAATAACAAACCATAATAAGTTTTAATAGGCTTAGCATTTTTTTAGACTTATGAATTAAAATGTAATTGATCATGTTTCTCAATTTTAATGTAATTATATTTAATATAATATTAAATATTTCAAAAATTAATAATTTTTTATATACATATAAATTTCAAAAATAAATTATAAAAATCTCAATAGACTTAATATTTTTTAAGACAACATCTACTCGATTAAAAATATACTTGATCATTTTCGTCTATTTTAATATAACAATATAATATCTTACTAAATATTTAAAAATTCCTTTTTTTATGTACATCAATTTTTTAAATAATGTAAATATAAATATAAAAATTTAAATTTAAATAAAAGTTTAAAATCTAGTTATTAAGTACTACTAGAGATAATTACATGACTTTCTGTATATTATACACATAAGCTGTTACCCGATGCAGAAGACTAAAGGTAATTTTGAAATTGATTTGCTACCTGCTCGGACCTAGGATCATTTGTTTCACGTAATCTTGATAGATTCTTGAAAATATAAAGATAGGAACATAAATATCATATATATATATATATATTTATAAATTTTTAAAAGTATTTTTGGATATTATTAATTCTTGGAAATATTATAATTTTTTTTATCTTGTTTCCTTACATTTATATTTCCATTAGGAGGAGTAGAAAAGTGATACTTTCATGAGAATGTGAAAATTTATTGTCTCATGTAACTTTCTTTCTAACTTAAAATGTAATCAAATATATTTTTTTAAAATATCCAGAAATAATATCCACATGTTATATATTTAGAAATAAAATTCTTTGGAATGTAAGAAAATTCCGTACAATAAATATCCCCGAAAGAAATCTTTTTACTGCTGACAATAGGAGTATAATCTAAAACCTCAAAAAAGTATCAACAATGCGGTGGCGATAAGCGCCTATGACTAGCTTCATAGGGACAAAAGTTTGACGCACAACAGTCAACCCTTAAAAGATACATAAAAAGTATATATATTTAAACATTAAGAAGCTTGGAAAGCTTGGAAGTCAAAACATAAACTTGCCGGAAAATGTATTCAAATTAAAAATTACTAGTACTATTAAGTAATTCAATTCAATTTTCGGTTTATTAGGTTGAACCAAACCGAACAATAAATCAATTTTCAACTTTATAGACTTGTGAGTTTAGGTCGATTTTGTTAACGATGTATTATTCCACTAGGGAATATTATATATATATATATATATATATATATATATTAGAAAATAATGTCCAAATTAGTTGATAAAAATAATATGAATTATATTTTTTATTTAGGGGAAGTGTAATATTCTTGCATTAAATAAATTTATCTGAATATGAAAAGAAACAAAGATTCTACCCATTTAGAATTTATTATAAATATTTCATTATAAAAAAATATAGGACTATATGTGTATTTTTTTAAGATTAATAATATTAAGGGTATTTTTATAATGATGTTATAATTGAAAAAATTGCAAATATTGTATTTTATTGAATTGATTTATTAAATATTTATTATTAATTAATTTATTAAATATGTATTATTAATTATATTTTTAATGTAATTTGCATATTTTTTATTTTTCAAAAAAATAAGAATCGCAACTCTTGAATATAATGGTACTATACAAAATGATAAAATTGCACGTGATCATTACTGTGAGGTCATTGCATATTTGTTCGTCCTCAGTGTCAACCCTGCTACATTAACAATACACATTTTCGCCCTCAGTTTCAACCCTGCTATAGTGACAACACACTTGTTCGTCATCCGTATCAACCTTATTACAGGAGTGCGGACGTCAACCCTTATCAGCCTGTCTACCTGGCCAACATCAACTTATCTATTACGCTTATTCAAATTGATCTCAATAATATTATGTCAAGAATTGATCTCACCAATATTACCATGCATAAAGGACTAATTTTCTCTCTAATATTTTTAATTTCACATATATTATTTACGATTATGTTCGACAAGACATTTCAACTAGTTTCTAATTTTTTTTATTACTTGAAAAATGTTTTTTATTGTTCAATAAACAATTTTTTTAATAGTTTTTTAGTAGCTTTTGTTGATTTTTGAAACGTCACTTGTATTAACACTTTTTAAAATATAGCTTCTAGCTTTTTATATTTTATTCCCTTTTTATGCTTAATATATTTATCAAATTTTATGACTACCTTATTTTAAAATAATAATGATTTTATTATTATTATTATTATTATTATCATTATTATTATTTTCATTTTACAACTTTTAGCTACTTCAAGTCTTCAAAAATTAGTTTTATCAAACACTTATAATTTAATAAGCTAGTTTTTTAGCTTCCAGCTTTTCAACTTCCAGCTAATTTTTTAGGTAGTTTTGTCAAACATAGCCTAAATTATTATTTTTTTTGTCTATCCTCCACGAGAAACAATCATGTTCAAACCAGATAGGACCACTGTGGGCGACAAAGTTTGATTTTTCACAGCAAAAAACAAAATATAAATTATTTACACAAATAATACAACAACATCAACATCAACAACACTTTTCACCCAAATTAATTGGGATCGATGGTAAATGAATCCAATGATAGATACGGAGAGATTGAAAAAAAAGAAGATAAAAGAAAGGAAGGGACAAGAAGGAAGGGGAATGGAGAGGAAAATGATTAAAAAGGGACTATGTGAAATATAGAGATAACAACAGATCTAACTCTCCATCAAGCTTATAGCTTTTCTTCATTCCGTCCTAAGACTCACCGTTCGTCAATCTATATCTCACTCCATTAAGTCTTGTTTAACTACCTTTCCTCAATTAAGTTTTGGTCTATCTCTACCTCTCTTTGTGTAGAGTTCTTGGTAACAAACTTTTTTCCTTACAGAACATCCAAGGTCGTCTCATTATGTGCTCAAATAACCTCAATCTATGTTACCTCATCTTTTCACTCACTGGTATTACTGCTATATTTCGTCTAATACTTTCATTTCTTATGTTATCCATCTTTGTATAACCACACATCCACCTTAACATTCTTATTTATGCTACCCCTATTTTATGTTCATGTTGTCTATGTGTTGGCTAATACTAAGCTCCATATAACATTGCACTCCGTCATTTCATTCACCCTGCTCTAATTCTATGATTTACATCATCATCAATCTCTGCACCTTTTTGTAAAATTGTTCCCAAGAATCTAAAAGTATCTTTCTTGGATACTTCTTGACCAAGTAGATGTATGGGGTCTGGATCATCATCTTTTACCAGTGAAAATTCATATTTCATATACTCGTTCTTGCTCCAGCCTAATGTGAGTTCTTTAGACTCCAAAGTACTTCTCCACATGAGCCACACCCCTAACATGGTACTCACACTCTGACCATTCAGGAGTCTCTTGGGCCGACCCTAAGGAGGAAGTGTGGTTTTATCAAACATAGACAAGTGTGCGTATTGACTTACCTCTTTAGGTTTGCAAGACCATACATTCATAAGGATTTTCCCACTCGTCTATTCTATAGGTCCATTCCTCTTAACCACCATGAAAACCTCCAATACTTATTATAATCAAGTTTGATTAGTGGAGCTCTTTACTGGTTGGTAAAAGAGAACTGAACATAGCTCAGGTTGAGTGAAATAGTATAAAACAAAGTAATTTTAGTGCTCTTCTTTAACTTATCAAAGTATTTCAAATTTCATTAATGCCACATTCCGCACACAATGTTTTTAGTGAAAAACAAATTTTACACATCAATGGATGAGGATTCTTATAAACTTATTTATTACAACATCTTCCATTTCGAAAATGTTTTGTATTATGACTAACACATTATTCAATCATTCCTTCTAGTATAATTCATTATATTTGAATTTGCAGGTTTAAAGTTGAGTAAGCTAAGGCTTCCAACGTTGCTTTTATTTTGAGTTACCGAAACATATATATTTTTTATTATGATATGTATTTTGAGTGCTAAAAACACATTTTTAACACTTTCTAATACATTCTTTCAAATAACACAATCTTTTTTTTTAGGAAAAACAAGTATTTTTATAATAGAAGATAACCTGATACAAGTACTAACAAGTTCACAAAAGTGTAACTACTAACAGATAGAGCAAACACTCCCGCAACACATAACTCTTTGTTATGATAATTTCTTTGCTTTTTTCTCAAATAAAAACATAAATTTCTCCCTCCAAATTTATCCGTGCATCACACAAGTACTATCTAGTATTATTAATTTTGTAGTATTAATAAATACAAAAATAAATAAATAAATATATTTATTCGTTTCAAAATATTTTTAAATCAAATAGTATTAACTATTTTATTTATTTAGGGAAAGAGGGAGTATACTTTCTTTGGTACATAGTGTTAATATATAATCACAAAAAAAATTATAGTTCAAAGTTACAACATATTCAAATTAAATTATAAAAAAATATTCAAATTAAAGCAATTAGCTATCTCTTTTAAAATTTGAAAAAAGAAGAAGAAGTAATCTCTTTTAAAATATTTAAGAAATAAGCAATCTCTAGAAAAAAGAAAATTATCAATCCATTTATCTATCTACCAACCTTATAATATAAAAAATCTATTTCCCTGTGTATCTATGTGTTTATCTATCTATATGCAAAGGAGAATCCAACATCTTGTAGACATTGATCGAAGCCTAAACTTTATGATAATTTTCAGTCTAATCAAATTTAAAGGATCTAATTATATTTAATAAATATTTAAATTATCACATAAATGATATTACTGTAGCATTTAATATTATCAATTTTTTTAGGTTTTATAATTATATCGATAAATATTTTTATCCTTTAAAAAATATTTGTATTCAAAAGAGTATTAATTATTTTATTTATTATTTATTAAATAATATATTTGTGAAATTTTATAATTAATATATATTTATTAAATGTATGACTTTTTATCATAATATTTATATATAAAATATTATCAAATAAAATTCATTTATTTTAAAAAAATATATGTATATATATTAGTAATATATATTTTAAAACCAAAATCTTAGAGTAAAAGTTAGATACTAAATAATAACATTAAAATATTAAATGATGTGACATAATTGATAGATATAATTTTACTTTTTAAACTTGTGATTTTGAGTTTAATCTCTGATTCGTGTATATGAATAAATATTTATTTAAAAATATCAATCCCTTATATGATTTTTACTATCTCTAGGCACTAGACATCAAGGGGTATACCCGGTTCAAAAAAAATTAATATTTGACTGAATTGATGTTTGAAATTAATATATTTTAGACATTGACTAAATTGATGTTTGAAATTAATATATTTTAGACATTTGACTAAATTAGTATTATGTTAACATACAAAGGAAACATTAAAAATATTATAAAATTGATTTAAAATTATTCTAAGCTTAATGTTAGGTCTATATAAGTAATGCTATGCTAGCGATGGTTGATCACAATTCAGAAGTTCATGATAGTGAAAACAAAGTAGCATAGATATTCAAGGTAAGATGGGAGAGAAGAAAGTTTTGGCTCTTGTCATGTTTGTTATGGCTTATGGTTTGGCAGTAACAACATTCACTGCTTGTCAAGGTAACGTTCCTCCAACGTGCAATGGGTATGAGCCATTAATTTACCAATGTGTGTCTTATTTGGTTAATCCAGGCCCTTCTACTCCAACTCCTCATTGTTGTGATGGAGCAAGAGTGGCGATTCGAAGAGCCAACAATGCTCAAGCTATCAAGAACTTCTGTAGTTGTTTGGCGGATGCTGGACCAAATTTATATTTTCAAAAGCAGAGTTTGGCACTACTTCCAGGAGCCTGCAACATTAAACCTTCCTTTGATTTTAGTAAATGTGTATATGGCGATTAACTGTACAAGCATAAATTTGCGGATACATTCATAAGTAGATGTAATAAAATTAAATATTTTCAATGAAATAGAGAAAGTACTGTCCTTCCCTTCTTTTCTTTTGTCGATCTCTATCTCTAATTCTTTCTTTCTTTCTTTCTTTTCTTTCTTCCTCTAATTTGGTGGATTCTAATATGAAGGCTAAACAGCACGCTTCATCAGTGAGGGAGTAAAATAACCTGTAATAACAGGTTTTTAACCGGAAGTAGAAAAATAAAAAAAATAAAAAATTATTTCAAAAAAGAAATTGAAAAATATTAAAAGTATTTTTTTTTTCTCTTCCTCTCTCTTGTCTTCTGTTTACTTTCTTTTTTCTTTTCTAGACAAATTTCATTTGACAACCACCCACCATCACACCTTCTCGCTCTTGATAGTCCAAATTCTCTTGGTCCTCGCTGTAAGTCGCTCCCTCGCTTTCCTCCTCAAACCTCTCCGACAACCCAAAGTTATAGTTGAGATTGTTGCATAAGTGTTAGAGAACCAATTTTAATGTTTTATTATAAAAATGAACAGTAATACTCAATCAGAGATGGAATTAATTAATTTAAATTATTTATATTAATTTTGAGCAGGGTGGAGTTTTGCTGGGCCCATCAGCGTTGGGAAGAAACAAAAGTTATTTGCATCGTATATTCCCTTCATGGGTGCATTAGGTTTTGTTGAACCGGTGAAAGTGATCTTTGCATAGAGGTATGGATGGCGTCGGGGGAGGGAGCAATGGCGATGAGGGTTTGCTTGGTGATGTTGAGTCTGCAGAGCATATTAATTGTTTTGTTTTTGTTATCGAATCATTGTACCTCTCGTTCTTGCAAGAAAAGTTCTTGTAGCTTTTTGTTTAAGCTTATCTACAGCAACAGAACACAAAGATCTTGGTACGTACTTGCCCTTGAAATGAAAGGGTTTCATGGTTTAATTTTGATTTAATTGTGTAGTGGTTGGAGGACAAATAGAAAGGGACTAACAATGTTGTTGTGCCAGAAATGAACAATTTATTGGATTGTTGGATTTGCCTTTGTCAACCGAGTTTCCTTTCTTAAATCTAAGCCCTTCAATATTTAATAAATTTGTCTAACAATAAAAATGTTTGTTTCACTGATAAGAATCGAATTTTAGAACTTCATATTAGAAGTCACCCTCTAACTTTCCTTTCTCCTCTGAAACATGTGTGTCTATGGGCTTTTGTGGACCTTGGTACACCATGGACCTCAACTCCCCATGCCATTTGGATCATGTTATCCTATTCTAATCAATTCTTAATATTATCATTAACAATGTTCAAGTATCTCCTTTTACCATTAAATACAAAAAATATCTCATCAAAGATATTTGTATTATATATTATTAATGTTCATAAATTAGGGATATGACAATATATACTAGATTTTAAACTTGTGTGATGTACACACTCATTTAAATTTTATATTTGTATTTTACATTTATTTATTTATTATATAAATAAAATTATTATTTTTAAATCAATTAATAAATAAATTATAAAAACTGCAAAAGTTATTTGTAACATATGATATACTAAATTTTTGAATTAAAAAACAGGTATTAATTTAAAAAATACATTTGTAATTTGAATACACGTTAAGAAAAACAAGTTGTATTTTATAAAAAAAAAAAAAAAAGTTGTAAAAAAATGGTTGAGAAAGATATATTGCTATTGGAATACTACAGTCAACGCCGGACTGCTGCAAATATATATAGATATTTTTAGTGATTTATAAAAATATAATTAAATTTAAAATATATAAAGATATATAGTTTTTTAGTAACTAATTTATTTTTTAAAACAATTTATAAATAATATTTTAAATCATGAAACGTGAACATTACTATATCATTTACTTAATCAACAGTAATGTACATTTAATGAATTTAATTATATTAAAATTATTATTTAATGATATTAAAAGAAAGAATGGGTATGTTTTTAAATTAATTAATATTTATAACTATTAATTTATATTAATCTATATTACTGTTTCAAATTGGTGATTAATTATGTTAGTAGATTGTATCTAAGGATGAAAATGAGACAGTCGTCTATTAGGGATTTTTGGTCTGATCTGATTTATTTATTATAAAGGTTAGGGCAAAATATTTTTGAAAAGTATGTTTAAATAAAAAAATTAAACTCAAACTTAAAAAAAAAAACTTCTTTGACCTATTTTATAAATATATCGATAAATACTTTTATCCTTTAGAAAATATTTGTATTCAAAATAGTATTAATTATTGTACTAATTATATTAAATAATATATTCATGAAATTTTATAATTAATATATATATATATATTACATGTATGACTTTTTATCATAATATTTATATATAAAATATTATTAAATAAAAGTCATTTATTTTAAATTATATATATTTAAAACCAAAATATGAGAGTAAAAGTTAGATACTAATAATAACATTAAATATTCCATGATGTAACATAGTTAATAGATATAATATTGTTCCTTAAGTATATGGTTTTGAGTTCGATCCTTCATCCTGTGTGTGGAAAGAATATGTTTGAAAATATTAATCCTTAAATGAATATTAGTATCTCGGATACTAATCATTAATGAGGGATACCCCGGTTCCCAAATATATATATTTGAATAAATTGATATTTGAAATTAGTATATTTTAAACATTTGACTAAATTAGTATTATGTTAACATACAAAGAAAACATAAAAAATATTATAAAATTGATTTAAAATTATTCTAAGCTTAATGTTAGGTCTATATAAGTGATGCTATGCTAGCGATGGTTGATCACAATTCAGAAGTTCATAATAGTGAAAACAAAGTAGCATAGATATTCAAGGTAAGATGGGAGAGAAGAAAGTTATGGCTCTTGTCATGTTTGTTATGGCTTATGGTTTGGCAGTAACAACATTCACTGCTTGTCAAGGTAACGTTCCTCCAACGTGCAATGGGTATGAGCCATTAATTTACCAATGTGTGTCTTATTTGGTTAATCCAGGCCCTTCTACTCCAACTCCTCGTTGTTGTGATGGAGCAAGAGTGGCGATTCAAAGAGCCAACAATGCTCAAGCTATTAAGAATTTCTGTAGTTGTTTGGCGGATGCTGGACCAAATTTATATTTTCAAAAGCAAAGTTTGGCACTACTTCCAGGAGCCTGCAATATTAAACCTTCCTTTGATTTTAGTAAATGTGTATATGGTGATTAACTGTCCAAGCATAAATTTGCGGATAAATTGATAAGTATATGTAATAGAAATAAATATTTTCAATAAAATAGAGAAAGTATTGTTCGAAACGATTTATGTTGTCACATTGAATTTGAATATTATGTAACAAAGTTTGGTTCAATATCTTTTAACTATGCTATGATCCTATCTCCTCGGAAATACGAGGGGTGTGATGCATTAGTTTTGTGAGGGAAATCTGTTGAAATCGGGAAAAAAATGTATTATGAATCAGTTCTGTTTCAATGTTTTCAATTCCCAATATAAGTTTTCTAATACAATTCAAATTGAGATAATCAATAATATTCACAATTCACGATTTTAGCATTCAATCATTCTCCTTAAAAAAACATTTTTTTTAAATATTTAATTTAGAGAAATTCTAACCAATATACATTTTGATTAAGATTAATTGATAACATTAATGTTTAATATATATTCTAATTCCAAGTTACATCATATTAAAATTAAGGTAATTAGCAATCAATCAATCAATTTATCCATCTATATGTAAATGAGACTTGAACATATTAGTTATAACTATTTATTGAAACTTAAAGGTTAAATTATAATTTTAATTCTTATAATTTCTAATACATGAATTGGGTTCCCTTGTTTTTTATTTCAAAATTTTGATTATCTATTTTAAAAAATTCAAAACTCTGGTCAAATTTTCAATTTTGCATATATTTATGTATTTTATTCTTATATTTTAATTAACTTAACTAAATTATTTTTTTATTGTATCTTAATTAAACTTATTTGGTTTAGGATTCAATTGACCAAAATAATATAAAATTGAAAATTAAATCAAAATTATAAATTTTTTAAGTTAGGAATACCAAAATTATGAAACGAAAATAAGGAGACTATAATTTAGTCAAACCTAAACATTACAATAGCCGCTGGATCTAATAAATTTAATGGATTTTATGATATTTAATAAATAATTAAATTAATCACTATTTCATGTAGCATTTAATATGTATTATTAATTTTATTACCTTGATAATAAAGTAAGAATTAATGTATTTTTAAAAGGAAATATAGTGTAGCAATTAATATTCACGTATACACAAAAACTAATTAATGGAGTATTTTTAAAGGAATGTAGAAATTAATATGAATAAATTTAGCTGTGGTTTTAATGTTAATAATTAAATTAACGAACTTTGTAAATAATATATTATTTTTTATTTATTTTAAAAGAAAGCACATTTTTTAATTCATTAAGAAAATTTGATTTGAAACAGAATATTATATTTTATTAAATTTTAATTATTGTACAATTAGTTTTTATCTTTTAACCTTTTTAAAATTATAAAATCAATAGTAATCTATTTTTAAGTATCACTCAAAAATAAAAAAAAAATGGTTACCATGGTTACAATTGATTATAGTTAAAAATTATTGAATCAAGTTACATACATTTGTCAGATTAAAATCATGAAGCCTCCACCTGCCACTATCATTAGAATCAACTCATTATTTAATATGGTAAAAACCATATTAACGGGAATGGCTAATCATTAAAAAAATTTATGCTACCATGTTATGTCAACATAGAATGAAATGCAAGCATGGCAATGGGATCCGAACCCGCGGATACTCGTCTGAACCCGTCCCGATTTTAATGAAAAAAACTGTATTTATCGAGTTTGGATTCGGGTTTTCCCCGCAACGTAGATTCGGGGAAGGGAACGGATTTGGTACTGATGATACCCGCCCCCGCCCCCGCCCCGACATCATAAATTACAAAACTACCCTTATATATATAATAATAAGAAATTCATAATTTAGAAACCTTAAGTCTCACTCTCAGTAACTGATGACCTCACTTCTCACCCTCACGGCCTCGCTTCTCCCTCTCCGTCACAGCTCGTGGCCACCGACCCCGTGCTACTGCTTTGCCGCGACCCTATCACCGTAAACATCTTTATCTCCCAGACCCAGTGATGAAAGCTTTTTCGTTTTGATTTTCTGTTTTGAAGCCAACTCTGTTTATGTTTTGATTTTTTGTTTGCCTAGGTGTTGTTGTGGCTGAAAGTGAACGATTGCTGCTCTTTTTTGACCTTTTGGTGTTGTCATTGAAAGAATTGGTAGCTGAGAAGTAAGCATTTAAAAGGTAACTTCTTCATCACATTGTTTTTACTGATATTTGTGAGGGTTTTGATGATAGGATACAAAAGTATGCGTTTCTATACATATATTCAGTTCACATGACAGAGGATGACCCTTATTAGGTGCTTCTTTTTGTAGGGCCCGCGATATCTAAGTTTCTTACCACACTGCGTCACTACGTGAGCTACCTTCTTTTAAAGAACTTCTTCGTTCACAGGTGAGTCCTTTAACCAGAATGCTGCACTTTTTTTTTCTTAGGTTCAAACTCATAATTAGCAGGCAAGGAATATGATAAATGGTTTAATGAATATCAACAACTATTTGTCAAGGTTTCATAATAAAAATCTACTCTGTATGCATTGTTGTTTTGAAAAATTGGATTCTTAAAAACTCAGCAATAAGCATTGAGAGGAATCATCTTTGGTAGGCAAAAAATTGAAGGGTGAATTTAAGTGAATTACTTTGTCTTGCAAATAGCTTCCTATACCGTAATTCCCACACCGTAGTCCACTATATTTTTCCCCCTTAATACCGAATTTTCTACTTAAAGTTGTAAAGTTTAACAACAGAAACATCTGTCTTAGAGTAAACACTTTATTTAGTTGTAAAAACTAATTAAAAAGAGAAAAGAAAAAAAATAGTGCATTCTAGTGATGCATCTTCTAGACATTGCCAGCAGCTAAACCAAGTGCGCTGTGATGAATTAGCTTTTGAAGTTGGCTGGGATAAGAATTCTCTTAATACATGAGTGTGTATAATTGGTTGCTACTTCATGACTTTCCACCTCGAATTTAGTATGATGCAAGTAATAATAATGGTTGGTTGTTGCTTGGTGTATGTTCTACACTTAATCTGTAAAATGGGGCTACATGATTTAATATTGAGATATGGCTGGTGCTGGTAACCATTGGCCTTATGTGATTCTAGATTCGATATTGGCCTGGTTTTCTTAGCAAGTTAGTTGCCTTGTGTGTAATTCCTAATTGGGTTATGAACCCACTGATAGCATGACGAGCTGTGCTTGGTCACTCTATCATTTTGACACCTTCCAGTATTGGATTTAACTCTTTTTGTGTTCAATGCATTCTCATGTAACTATTTGGGGTCAGTTGTGCTTTAGTTGGGTATGTATTCAGGTGGCAGGGGTTTAGTGCTCCAATAGACTGAAATTGACATTTTTGCTGCGGTTGAATTGTAACATTGGATACTCAGACACTTCTAATAATTTTACTTTTAAATAAAGATATCTTTGGTTACTAAGCTTTTATAAATGATAATTATACGATCAAAGAACATTAAGAAATGGTAGCATATTGAAAAAAAAAATAGAATGAAACAACTCCTTATTCTCTTTTCCAAACTCATTAATTTTTCTGAGTTTTTGTAAAAGGAAATCATTAAAATGTGGCAAATTCTATCCTGCCTGGTGCCTACTCAAAGGGCATTAGCACCTTTCTTAGTAGATTAATTAATTATAAACACATGCACTTGTAATATTCATTTTATAAGTAGTACAAAACTAATAATAAGAGTTATATGTTTAACATTTAGTTATCTTTTTTATTGCTAAATGACTCGGAATTACTTTTGATGCCCATTCTATTTCCACCTGCATAATTTTTCATTTTTTTTGACTGAAGCATAATTTTTCATGTTTAATATTTTGAAAGACACCCCCCCATCAAAAAAAAAAATTAATGCATCGATAATAATTTTCCTATTCAACATTTGCACCTTGAAGGGGTTTGGAATCCAATGATTGGATCTCTTACAGTTTCATTCTCTCTAAGAATTAATTAAATGAAGGTTTGATTCTCCTTATTAATTGTATTATAGTTTCATTTTTATCTTCACATTAATTAAAAGAGTTACATTTTCTCTTCACATTCATTTTAGTGGTGAGTTTGATTCACGATAATGGTTTGCTCCAATACACCATCATTGTTAGGCCAAATTGCAGAGCATTGTAATGCCTTATTGTTCATATAATCTTTTGTTCTAATTGTTCTTCTTCTTTTATGAAGGTGAAATGGTGGGTAATGGTGGTACTACTTTGGAGGAATGATCAATATTTCCTTGTTGAACAATTTTAAGTTGTTTCTTTTTTTATTATTTAATTTGAAGAATGTGTTACTTAATCATATGATGTGCTACTTAATTTTGAGACAATATACATTTAAATGATATTGTATTTTCACTATTTTGGAAGAAATTAAATATGTAGGTCCATAATGATTTTAATTGAATTGATTCATTTTATTTTGTAATTTTTAAATTATAATATCATATTTTGAATGTGAGTTTGTTATTATTTTTTTTGTTATCTAATTAACATTTTCGTCCAATTTTTTCAATAAAAAAGTCACATTATTTTTTATTTTCTTAATCAAATAGCGGGGCTAGGCGGGGCGGGGAAAACCTAACCCCAGCGGGGGCGAGGATGGGTTTGAGTTTTAAAACCCGACGGGGAATGGGGGACGGGGAGCGGTTTTAAAGGCTGGGACTGGGACGGGGAATGCAATACCTGCCCCCGCCCCACCCCGTTGTCATGCCTAATGAAATGGTAAAAATCACATTTTTTTATAGCTGGTGAAAATCACGTTCATGCATAATTAATATCACTTTTAATGAAGATTGAATTTATCTCGGTTAGAAATTTAGTCATTAATACATAATTAAATCTCATTTTAACTTTGAATTGTCCATTATATTTTGTAATCTTGGATAAAAAACTAATTTTTTACCTTAATGGTGTAATGACTTGTTGCTCGACAAATTTAAATAAATAATACAAATTAAATAAATAATTTAAAAAGGGGGTAGTTTTTAAAAAAATTTGAAAAATTGGGCAGTTGAACACTCCTAAATTAGGCATGTTTGAACACGCCTAAATTAGGCGTGTTTGGGTGCTTTTGTTTTATTTAAGCCGCCTCCAGATGCATTGGTTGACAGATGAGTTCTTCAGATAGTGAGTTCTTGTTTAAGCGTCTTTTAAGCGTCTGTATTTTACCATTACATCCTTTAAAGTTTTTATTTTTGTTGGCGGCAAGATATGAGTTCAGGTAGTGAGAGTGTTTATGTTATGTTATTTTTTAATGGAAGAAAAGTTAGAGGACGGCGGAGTGTTGTTTTTGAAAGGGACAACAGGCCGACACGTATCAATCAAAGATCAACAGTGAGTGAATTACATAAGAAGATATGCAAAAAATTAGGTCTCAAAGACAACTAAAGTATCATTTTGGTGATGGCAAGATTATGACAACAAGATCATTACACGGGGAGTCAACTGCTGGATGATGAAGACATAGAAATTGTAATGGACCAATTTTTGAAGCAGTCAATGAGTGATTTGTTAGAATTGTACGTGGATTATACCACAGTGGAGGATGTTATTTTACCCTTACCCATAAGGTCAGCCGCTTTTAATTATGCACATAATGAAGCATCATATGTTGCTCTAGGTGTAAACGTGTCTGAGGAAGTTGAACATGACCCAACTTGGGTTATGGATGACGATGATGAGGATGACGATGATGAAAATATCGCAATGGAAGATCGTCTTCTTGAGGAGGATGCTAGTGCGTCAGATAATGATGAGGATGCTGGTGTGCATGCGACTGGATTCCAAGGAGAAACTGATGTGGGGTCATCTCAAATCCGTCATCATGCCAACATTGGATCTACTCAACCAGAACAAGCTATCGAAGGTATATTAGATTGCTTTAATCAGTGAAACTGTAGTCATATATGTGTAGTTGTTAGCTGACATGTTAAATTGCGCATCACATATTTTGCCTTCGTCATATTATAGTATTTTATTTGCCTGATATGTTTAGGTGTTGAGGTCGTTCCTTTTTGGGATGGAATTCCACATTACATATATATTGATTGGAATCATCCAACCGAAGAAGAATCTTTTACCGGTTCCGCTTCGGGTTCGGGTTTAGGTTCAGTGCAAGGTCCATGGCAATTAGGGGATGACTTATTTGTTAAATAAGAATTTGCATCCAAAATGGAGGCACAAATTGCAATTAAGCGGAACCTCATGAAGGAGCATCAAGAAGCAACTATGGTTGAGAGCAAGCCTAACAAGTTTAGCATGAAGTGTATTCAAAACAACGATGGTTGCCCTTGGAGGGTTAGGGTAATCAAACCAATGTACGATGAAAAGTGGCTTGTTTCAAGATGGGTTGGAAAACACAATTGCCTAAATGATCATATTACACAGGGTCACAAACAGTTGATGTTGATGTTATTGCTTCACTTGTAGTAGGTATTTTCTATTAAATTTGCTCAATATGAAGAATATTGTTTTTAAAGATATGTTGTTAATGTCAATGTTACCATTTCATTGTTAGGAATGGTTAAGGAGGAATCGTCTGTGTCAATTGCATTGGTTCAGAAGAGGATCACCAATACGTATGGATTTAAAGTTTCATATGGAAAGACCTGGTATGCGAAGCAGAAAGCAATGACAATGATTTATGGGGATTGGGAAGAATCTTATGCATTTTTTCCGAGGTGGTGCAACTACATGCTTCATTTTTCACAGGTTCTTTTTATGATATTCAAACAATTGCATATTTTGTGGCAAATCGACTGGTACGGGCAAAGCGTGTGTTTCATCGCATGTTTTGGACTTTTAGGCAGTGTTGCGAGACTTTTAAATTGTGCAAACCCATCATTCAAATTGATGGGACTCATTTATATGACAAGTATAAAGGAAAATTGTTGATTGGCATGAGTCAAGATCGAAATAATGAGTGCCTCCCACTGGCATTTGCCATTGTTAAGGGGGAGACATTGGAAGCATGAGAATACTTCCTTGCTAACATTCGCGTCCACATTACCCAAATGCAAAATATATGTCTCATTTCAGATCGGCACTAGAGCATAATATCTGCTGTGGAGAATCATGCCAGTTGGCAACCACCTTTTGTGCATCACGTGTTTTGCCTTTGTCATATTGCTAGTAATTTTAATCAAAGGTTCAAGAGTGCAAGATTGAAGAAGACCCTCATGACTTTAGGTATGGTAACAACTATTTTGAATACATTAAGCTAGACAAATCTGTAAACGGAATAGTGTTAATGTTATTATTATTCTGTAGGTTATACTCCCAATATGGTTGATTTTGACACCGCGTTTGCACGGTTCCGTGATACCAGTCCTGAGGTTGCAGAATGGATTGATGGCATCCCTAAGGAAAAGTGGACTCGTGCATATGATGTAGAGGGGAGAAGATATGGCCATATGACAATAAACTTGTCAGAATCAGTGAATAGGGTGTTCAAAGGAGCAAGGAACATACCTATCACCGCTCTTGTGAAGCACACGTACACCCGAATGGTTCATTATTTTGTATGCAGAGGTCAGGTGGCTGCTTCACAGCTTGACCATTCACAGCGACATTGCAAAAATATGGTTGATGCTATGAGGCATAATCAGACCCTTGCTACAGGCCACTATGTAGGCACGTATAATGTTGAGCAAACATTATTTTAGGTGGAGGAGGGCTGGGATAGGGTATATTCAGTCAACCTTGCAGAGCGTTCTTGTCAGTGTAGCAAGTTTAATGCCTTCAATGTTGGATTCAGGGGTAGCTACTTAAAGAATGCAAAGGAACTTTGATTTTCAAGCATTGGGTTTTGAGCTTTCAACATGAAATGGATGCCTTGAAGATTAATTAGTGTGAAATGTGTAAGAGAAAAGCAATTCTGGTGATCCAAGTACATTGAATTCATATTAATACATAATTAACTTAATTGGTTTCAAAATAATCACAAGGCTTTGGTAATTTGACTAAGTTTTTAAACTGATTCAAAGGTTTTTGGAAAAATGCAATTTGCACTGATGTAATCGATTACCTTAAATCTTTAATCGATTATTTTGTTCTTTGTCTATTCTGGAAAAGCTTTCAAGAACAATGTAATCGATTACCTATCGGAATAATCGATTATTTGACCTTTGTTTGCATATAAACTGCCTTGTTGAACACTTTAATCGATTATTATTGGGTAGTAATCGATTACATGGTTATATATGATTGTAAGTTTTGCTGGGATAATCAATTACCATAGTATTGTAATTGATTACACATGCTTATTTGGAAAAGCCATTTCCCTGCTTTAATCGATTAAGTTTCTTGTAATCGATTACATTGTATGTTAGTGCTTATAAGTTTTCCTGGTTTAATCGATTACCACATGACGTAATCGATTACATAGTTCATTCAGCTTTTAGAGACTCCTGCTTTAATCGATTACCACATTCTTGTAATCGACTACACTGTGTATTTTGTCATTTTGAGTCTTTTGTCTTAATCGATTACAGGACAGAATAATCAATTATTTTGCTCGTTGCTCATGCCCATAAACAATGTTGAACACTTTTAATCGATTACATGGTTTATTTAATCGATTACATGAGCGTTTTAATCGATTATTTGGCGCGTTTAATCGATTACAGTTAGTTACAAAAAACTGTTATAAATAGGATTGATGCTCAGCTTGATTTCTAACTTTGTGGAACATTACCTATACGCATATACTAAGCTTAAACAGTCTAATGAGCATTCAAAAGTGATTTTAAGGGGTTTAATTGTGTCTTGCTCCATTGTGCTTTGATCATGTGTGTTTGACTCATTCTTGGAGCTTGAAAACCATTTCAAGATTAAGGAAAGCTATGCTATTTGATTTATATTCATTCAACCTGATCTGGTAACATAATTTTGCATTGCATACATTGGATCATTAGATTGTTTCTCTCCTTAATCTGATTGTAATTTTTGTTTTGGATTTTCTTTGTAATTTGGCTATTGTAATTGGGTTCTTGCTTGAAACTAGAAAAGAGGTTCTCTAGGTGGAAGAACTGAGTAGTGTTCTCAGGTTCTTGTCTCTTAGAATCTAATAGGGTTTTAGATTTCTGTACTTTATTTAGGATTGATAAAGGGAGACATTGTAATTGATTGTAAGAACTGAAAATTATAATAGTGGAACTCTAACCTAGTGTTGGTTGGAAGAAAACTGGATGTAGCTTCTAGTGTTGAAGTGAACCAGTATAAATCTGATTATGTCTTGCTTCTCTACCCCTTAACTTATTATATTCATTGTGTTCTTGATTAAATTGTTTGACCAACAAAGTCAGTTTTGATCCATTGAATTCCTTGGGGCTGAGCTACTTGATTGAATAAAGTTTCTTGGTTTTGAAAAGTGATAAAGATCCTAGGAACTCTGATTTTGATTAAAGAAATTTTAATTTACCAAGGTTTAACCAATTCACCCCCCTCTTGGTTATGAGATATTCATATTCTTTATAATTGGCATCAAGAGCTGGTTCTTGAAAGTTACTCAAGATCACTATTTTTTTCAAAAATGAATACCTCACAAATAACTTTCAAGGAAAGTGCTTCTTTAAACAGACCTCCTTTGTTTGAAGGGGAGAATTTCAGTTTTTGGAAAAATAGGATGAAGATCTTTATTCAATCTAATGACCCAGGTGCTTGGAATGCAATAGAGAAAGGTCTTGTGGTGCCCATCAAAACTGTTGGTAATGACATGATTCTCAAAGAATAGGATGAGATGACTGATGTTGAGAAAATGGTTGTTCAATATGATTTTAAGGCCAAAAACATGATAACTTCTGCACTTTCCTCTAATGAATTCTTTAGAACAGTTAGGTACACAAGTGCTAAGGAGATGTGGGAGATGTTAGAGATCACTCATGAAGGAACTGAAGAAGTTAGAAGATCAAGGAAGCATTCATTGATTCATGAGTATGAAATGTTCAAGATGAACACAAATAAAAGCATTTCCCAGCTCCAAACAAGATTCACACGCATTGTCAATCATCTTTTGGGACTTGGAAAGACTTTTGATGTTGAGGAACTAAACATCAAGATCTTGAAGTGTCTCACTAGATCCTGGCAACCAAAGGTGACAACAATCAAAGAATCCAAGGATTTATCCAAAATGTCAATGGCTGCACTCTTTGGTAAGTTACTTGAATATGAATTGGAATTGTCTCAATTAACTTGTGTTGAAGATGCAGATAAGAAAGGCAAAGGAATTGTTCTAAAAATTGAAACATCTAAAGTAGAGAAAGAGGAAGATTCAAGTGGTTTGGAAGATGAGGAAAACATGAACTTAATAGTCAAAAAGTTCAACATGTTTTTGAAGAAGAACAAAGGCAAAAGATTATCAAGAAACATCAAAAACAACAACAAGAAGAAGAAGAAGAAGAAGAAGATTGATAGCAACTTTACATGCTTTGAATGTGGGAAACCTGGCCACATCAAGTCTGACTCAATCTACTTGAAGAAGAAACAAGGGGACAACAAAGGGAAGAAAGAAGGAAAGTCTAAAAGAGCTTATATAGCTTGGGAAGACAATGACTCAACAAATTCAGATCACTGAAATAGAGGAAGCAAACATGTGTCTTATATCTATTGTCAATGAAGATGATGATGATCTCTTGAATGAAGAGGATGAGGTAAATTCTGAACTTGATCAAGCTATTCTTGCTTTTCAAGAAATGCACAAAGAGGCACACAAGCTTTCAAAATCTAACAATAAGCTTAGAAAGAATATTGAAGATCATCTTGCTAAGATTATTGAACTACAAGCTGAGATTTGTAACTTGAAGGAAGAAAATGAAAAACTTGTTTCAAGCTACAAATCAAATGGTTGTGTATGTGCTTATTCTTCTACAAATGTTGACAAATATGATATGTTGCAAAAGGTCTTTGATGAGTATAGAATCAATCAAGAAGAGAAATATATGCAGCTCCTTTCAAAGAATAACAATTTGATTGATCTCTTGCAAAAATTGTACAAAGGAAAATGTGATTTCAATGAAATGCTTAGTGTACAAAAATATGCTGGAGATACTTCTGGATTG
>PYAF01005901.1:1410853-1435811 GCA_007407185.1 Glycine tomentella
TTACTTAAAGCCTTTTATGATGTAATGCATAAATGAATATAAATGGTATGCATGCAAGAACTTGGATCAACAGAAAGCTTTCTTTCCTTTTACATTTAATCACAATCTTCATCTTCAAGCCTTCAAGCATGTTGAAAGTCAAAACATTTCCAAGTCTTTACATTGCTTCAATCTTCAAGAGCTCCCCCTCAAATCAACACCAAACACCCTAAACACTAAACAATTAACCTAACCAACATCAACACTAAACCATAAAACCTAAACCACCCTACACCCTAAACCCGAACCCCTAAACCAAACACCCTAAACGCAAAACATTGTTGAATGCCACCCTAAATCAAACACCCTAAACCCTAAACTGTAAACCCTAAACCATTAACCATACACCCTAACCCTTAACCCTAAACCCATAAACCAAACACCCTAAACACTAAACAATTAACCTAATCAACATCAACACTAAACCATAAAATCTAAACCCTACACCATACACCATACACCCTAACCCCTAAACCAAACACCATAAACCCTAACCCCTAAACCATTAACCATACACCCTAACCCCTAAACCAAACACCCTAAACACAAAACAATGAACCTTACAACACACACTCACAACTAAAAACCCTAAACCCTAAACCCTAAACCCTAAACCCTACCCCATAAACCCTAAACCCAAACCCTTAACCATAAACACTAAACAATTATCCTAAACAACATCAACCCTAAACCATAAAATCTAAACCCTAAACACTAAACCCTAAACCTTACATTGTAACAATTTACGAACCTAACAATTTTCTACAAACCTACCATGTACACAGCTAACACTAACATGAACGAACTAATAAATTTTCCTACTAACATGTACGAATCTAACAATTTTCTTACTAACATGTACAAACCTAACATTTTAGTAACCTAATAAATTTTCTACGAACCTAACAATTTTCTACAAACCTAACATGTACGTCACTAACATGTGCACCCTAACAATTTTCTACGAACATAAAAATTTACGATGCTAACAATTCAACAATATAACATGCTAAATTATAAAATCCACTTACTTGTTGGCAGAGCTTAGATGCAAGAAAAAGCTACTCAAATTCTAAAGCGAATCGTAAAAAAATTTTACACACAAAAGGTGAAATAGTGACAATGGTAAAAAGTTATTTTTTTTACATTATATAGAACCCAAACACATTTAAATTAGGCATGTTCAACTGCCCCATTTTTCAATTTTTTAAAAAAACTGTCTCCTTTTTCAAATTATTTATTTAATTTGTATTATGTATTTAAATTTGCCCTTGTTGCTCTATATGAAAATTAGATAGCTAACAAAGTGAAATACTTTATTTTAATTTATTTTAAACTTTACAATTAATTTATCAATCTATTTTTTTACAATGTATGTATATATCTATTTATATTTAAAGGAGAGTTGAACATCTTATAGCCATTGATTGAAACCTAAACTTTATGATAGTTGTCGGTCTAATCAAATTTAAAGGACTTATTATATTTAATAAAAATTAAATTAATCACATAAATAATATTAATGTAGTATTTAATATTATTAATTTTATAACATAAATATTAACGTTGGAATTAGTATTATTAATTTTGTGGTTTTTATAAATATATAACTAAATATATTTATCCTTTAATAAATATTTTTATTAAAATAGTATTAACTATTGTGTTTATTAAGGGACGAAAGGAGTATTTTTTTTTTTAGCAAAGATTTCCCCATCGTTAATTTTGTGTTGCTTAATTAAATATATGACTTATATATGCCTGTGGTGGCTCTGGATTTGTAGTGTAAGTTAATTTGTGATTTTTTTAGGTTAAGAAATTGGGTCAGAGTCCATTGAAAGTGTTACGAATAAAAGATAAGTGATATATTATCTTTTGTCCTATTAATTTAAATATTCAAATTCCCACTAATCCATTATCACAACCACCAGAAGATAGAAGATATAACTGTTATCTTCCAGTTATCTATATCTCCAAATATCTCGGAAGAAGATATAGGCCTTCAACCGTCTGTTATCAAAGTCTAGGTTAGAATCCTATAAATACAGCACAAACCATGGTGAAAGGTACACACATAACTCTGACTCTCTCTTTCCATTCACACGGCATACACCGCACACCAATTGATCTGTGAGTTTTGCTGCTGTGATATTCTTCTTCCTTAAGTTGCTTCAGTTTCATAAGCTTCTTAAGAGAGAGAGCCTGATCCTACATAAAAACATCAAACACCACTTGTTGGACATTTATGTTTACGTTGAGCAGAACAGTGGCGCCGTCTGTGGGGACGATAAATTTCGAATCCCACCAGCTCACAATGGTTAATACTAGAAGGCATCGACTTACCAGGCACGACGAACCACCCAGAAATCCAAACCCGAAAAATGTGGTGGTAGAAGACGCGTTATCCCATACGGACTCATTCCATGTGGGACCAGCAGCACACACGCCGACCAACACACCACCGGCTGCAGAGGAGGAGCCGGGAAACTCTCAGCGTTTCATCCAGAGTGCTCTCCAGTCCTTATTGGTTCGAATGGAGAACCTGGAGAAGCGTTACGAACTCCAACGCCAAGAAGATATCCAGTGATTAATCGCTCAGTTGGAGGAACGTGACAATAGACGAAGGGAGGAAGAACGTCGGTGGAATACCGACCACCGGGAACGCAATGCGGAGAACATCGCGGCAGGGGGAATCGAGCAACCTCATGCAGCCAGGAGATAGGGACCGGAGACATCGGCCCACACTGCCGAGACCGGCACAAGGGACCCGATTGATCCGTCCGAGCAGGGGAGGGTGTCTCGTTCTCGTTCAAATAACGAGGGACTCCATCTTTCCTCGGTCAGGATACCAGATCGTGCTGCGGAAGAAAGACCAATGGGTGCAGAGGAAAGACCGACAGGTGGGATCATGCGCCACCCCGGCTCAGCCGACGGTACTTATCGTAGGAAGTACCGCCGAGGTCATCAAAATAACAGCCAGTTCGTCGACAGAATTGTAGATGCTCAATTCTTGGAGGACTTCGACGGCTCGTTTCTGTCCAAATATGACGGAAGCCAGGATCCGCAGGTACATATCGACGAATTTGACATGCAGATATGCGTTCGAGGTATCGACGAACCCATCATCTCGCGAATTTTTGCTACCACTTTAACCGGAGCCGCCCAAACCTGGTTTCATTCTCTGCCGCTGAGATCTATCCATAATTTTGAGGATTTTGGCCAGAAGTTCTTGCTAAACTTTGTAACAAGCAAGAAGCAGCCAAAATCCGAGTTTGCTTTGGGTAAGATACGTCAACAACCCGAGGAAACATTGCAGAGTTATCTGGATCGGTTCAAGGAAGCCGCTCTGCAAGTCCAGGGTTTGGAAGAACGAGTACACGTCCATCTCATTTCAGCCGGGCTCAACGGGTCTTCCCGCCTTGCCAAGTCCATTTACAAAGATCCTGTGAAGTCTCTAAACGAGCTTAGGGTCAGATCTAAAAAGTATTTGGAACTAGAGCAGATGGAAATCGCTAACTCGGCCCCGAGGGAAAACAAAAAACCATCGTCGCCAAGAAACCGACGTTAGGAAAATCCACAGCCCGGGCAGTCCAGTCGGCATCCAGCTGGCCGACCTCCACAAAGCACTCCTGACCCCCGTTTTAGGCCCGGGAGATACAAATTGAAATTTGACAAGTATGCTTCGCTGAATGCTACGCGGGGGCAGATATGGAAGGAGGTGGCTTTTATCGAGATGAGGAAAGTCGACCGACCTCCTCCCATAGTAAGGAGAGAAGGGTTGGACTATTCCCGGTACTGTGATTTCCATAACGGACCGGGACATACGATCGACCAATGCTGGGAGCTCCGAGATGCAATAGAAAGGTTTGTGCGTGAAGGCAAACTGCGCCAGTATGTGATTCGAACTCAGGGATACCAAGGCAAGAGAAAGGCCCAGCAGGAGAATAAGCAACGAGATGACAAGAAGAGCAAGAAAGACGAAGAGTTCCCAGAGCCCGAGTTCGAATGCAACGTCATCAGAGGAGGAATGGGAGGAGGAGGCGACACAGCCAACCAGCGGAAGAAGTATCTCAAGGAAGTGATGTCCGTAAGGGATAGGCCGAGGTTCAAGGAAAGTGGCGGCAGAAATAACAAGAAAGCCGCGTCCCCGCTAATCTATTTTACCGAGGAAGACCTGAAGGGAGTAGTACCCGGCCATGAAGACGGTCTCATCATAACGGGAACCGTGGCCCATTTCCGGGTCAAGAGGATATTTGTTGACAACGGTAGTTCAACCGACATCATTAACTGGAGCGCGTTTAAAAAGATGAATCTGAAGGAGGAAGATCTAAAGCCATGCCAAACCATGTTGTACGGTTTCAATGGAGAAGGCACTGGCTTGAAGGGGGCCATCGACCTGCAGCTCACATTGGGGACGAAGGAAGGCTTCAAGTCAGAAAGAGTTACGTTCACAGTTGCTGAATTCCCGTCCCCTTACAACATTATCTTGGGCAGGCCCACACTCCATAAATGGGACATACTGATGTCCACCAAGCATCAGAAGATGAAGATGATCGGGCACCTCGGCAAAGTCATTACGATTTGTGGAGATCAAAGAGAATCCAGGCAGTGCTACTACAACACGATCAGAGAAACGGAGGGAGGCCCGTCTTCCCCACCTCGGATTCGGCAGGGAGAGCTATTAAAATCTCGAATATAGACCCACTCGTCCCGAAAGCCAATCAATCTGGTAGAATTGGATGTGCGGGATGTTGAGGAATGGAGACCAGAGCCGGTGGACGAGCTTGAGGATGTCCAGATCGGCAGCTCTCCACAGCAAATCACGAAGATCGGTAAACAGTGCGATCTTGAAACCAAGGGCAAGTTAATCCAATGCCTAAGGGAAAATCGGGACGTGTTTGCCTGGAAGGCTTCCGAGATACCCGAAATCAAGTCTACCTTTTGTTGCCACAAATTGGCAATGTATCCCGGCTCCAAGCAAATGGCACAAAATAATAGAAAGCTCGGCCTAGATAGAAGGCAAGCATTGACAAAGCACATTGAAGAGTTGTTGGAGGCCGGGTTCATAAGGGAGATACAATATACAACATGGTTTTCCAACGTGGTAATGGTAAAGAAATCCAATGGAAAGCAGCGAGTCTGTGTCGACTACACAGATCTGAATAAAGTTTGTCCCAAGGACTCGTATCCGATGCCGAGTATCGACCAGCTTGTAGATAACTCGACCGGTTTTCAGTTGTTATCATTTATGGATGCTTACTCTGGGTAGAACCAGATACCCATGCATCCAGACGACAGAGAAAAAACGGCATTCCGGGGTATTGATGCCAATTATTGCTACGATGTCATGCCCTTCGGTTTAAAAATGTCGGGGCAACCTACCAGCGGATGATGAATAAGGTCTTCTCGGAGCAGATCGGGCGCAATATTGAAGTATATATCGACGACATGATCACAAAAACACTGGCGACCGGGGACCATATCCAAGATCTGGAGGAAACTTTCCAGAAGCTGAGGCAACATAGCATACGCCTGAACCCGCTAAAGTGTGCATTCGGGGTAAGAGCCGGGAAGTTCCTAGGTTTCATGTTGACTCACAGGGGGATAGAGGCAAACCTGGATAAATGTAAAGATGTCTTGGACATGCAGTTTCCTTCTAATAAAAAGGAAGTCCAACAGTTGACGGGAAGGATGGCTGCCTTAACCAGGTTTCTTCCGAAATCCGCGGAAAAGGCTCTTCCTTTCTTCAGGTTATTGAAGAAGGAAGCAAGCATAGGATGGAACTTGGCGTGTGAAGAGGCTTTTCAGCAAATCAAGACGTGCTTGGCTTCACCTCCAATGTTGTCGAAGCCCGAACCGGGCGAGACACTTGTCTTGTATCTCTCAGTTAGGGAGGAGGCCATCAGCACTGTATTAGTCAGAGAAGTGGGCAAGACTCAGTTGCCGATATATTTCGTGAGCCGAGCTCTAAAAAACTCAGAATTACGATACCAGAAGCTCGAAAAGGTGACATTTGCTTTACTCACCGTGGCCAAGAGGCTTCGCCCGTACTTTCAAAGCCATACCGTCGTTGTACGAACAAATCAGCCCATCCGACAGGTGTTGCACAAGCCGGATTTAGCAGGAAGAATGATGAACTGGGCCATTCAGCTATCCAAGTTTGACATCCAGTATGAGGCTCGTCATGCCATTAAATCACAAGCTTTGGCCGACTTCATAGTAGAACTAACCCCGACGTCAGCTAGTCAGCAAGAGGATAAGGTGTGGAAAGTCTATGTCGACGGTTCATCTAACGCTAAGGGAAGTGGAACCGGGATCGTTGTCGAAAATCCCGACGGTGTATCTCTTGAGCAATCACTCCAGCTTAATTTTTCGACTTCAAATAATCAAGCAGAATATGAAGCGTTGATTGTCGGGCTAAAGCAGGTAAAAGAGCAGGGAGCGTCACGAGTAAACGCCTTCACTGACTCACAGCTTGTTTCCGCCCAGATCGAGGGGAGGTATCAAACCAAGGGCCCCTTACTTGCCAAATACTTGGCTAAACTAAAGGAAATCATGACGGAATTTGACAAGGTAATAGTCGCCCACATTCCAAGAGAGGAGAACGCCAGAGCCGACATATTATCAAAGTTGGCTAGTACGAAAGGAGCAGGGAACCACAGGACGGTTATACAGTAGGAGCTCGCCCAGCCGGCGTGCATTATGGTCATATTGGTCGCCGAGGACTGGAGGAGGCCCATAATCAATTACTTGGAGCAAGGGGTCGTCCCAGACGAGGAACTGGAGGCAAAAAGATTGATCTGAGATGCGGCGATGTATGTGATTCTAGACGGAGAACTATACCGCTGAGGTCTACATACCCCGCTATTATTATGTCTAACCTCAGACCAGGCCGATTACGTGCTACACGAATGGATTAATGGAAACACATAGGGGCAAGAGCTTTGGTACTGAGGGCTCTTCGCGCAGAGTATTTTTGGCCGACCATGAAGGCGGATGCAGCAGAACACGTTAAGAAGTGTGATAGCTGTCAGAAACATGCCAAGATATTGTGGGTCCCCCCATCCGAGCTTAGTTCGATTACGGCACCATGGCCTTTCTACAAATGGGGCATGGATCTCTTGGGGCCGTTTAAAGCTACGGAAGGCCAAATGAGATGGCTAATAGTGGTCGTTGACTACTTTACCAAGTGGATCGAGGCCGAGCCACTATCTGCTATCACCTCGGCCCGTGTTTAAAAGTTCTTGGAGCGGAGCATAATAGCGAGGTTCGAAATACCAGAGGAAATTGTTACCGATAATGGGACACAATTTGCCGACAGCATGTTCAAGGTAATGATGACCGGCTTCCACATCAAGCATCACTTTGCTTCAGTGGAACACCCACAATTTAACGGCCAAGCAGAAGCAGCAAATAAAGTCATTCTCGATGGGTTGAAGAAAAGAATGCATGAAGCCGGCCCAAACTGGGTAGAACAGCTGTATTATGTGCTATGGGCTTATAGAACCACGACCCAAACAGCTACTGGAGAAACTCCATTTAGAATGACGTATGGCTGTGAAGCCATGATACCTGTAGAGATCGGCCAATCATCCTGGAGAAGGCAGCACATGTCTCAGTTGAAAGACAATGATACTGCACTTGCTGCCGAGCTAGATTTAATAGAAGAGGTGCGCACCGCAGCACATCGCTGAGATCCGCACAGAAAAGGTAAGTTGGCCCAAAGATTTAACAGAAAGGTGAAATTGAGATCCTTCAAAGAAGGTGATCTCATATTACGACGAGCAGACATCGGGAATAAAAATGCCCAAGATGGAAAGCTGGCAGCGAATTGGAAAGGACCATACCGGGTTGTCCAAAATCTTGGACAAGGAGCATATCTATTGGAGACACTAGAAGGCAAACAAGTCAAACGGACGTGGAATATGGACAAACTGAAGAAATATTATAGTTGACAATGTGCAGCCGAGTAAGTCCATGTGTTTTCCTTTAGTTGGCTTTAAGTACGTCATTGGGATCATGGAACTTCACCATATGTTTCCCTTTAGTTGGCTTTAAGTCCGTCATCGGAATCATGGACACCATGTGTTTCCCTTTAATTGGCTATTGAGCCCGTCATAGGGATCATGGATTATTATGCTCACCATGTATTCGCCTTTAAGGGGTCGACGAGTTTCTTGTAAGAATCATGGGAGTTCACTATGTGGTTTCCTTTAGTAGGAATCACGATAAATTTTTCATGTACTTCTCATTAGCCGATTATGTAAACCGGGAATATAAAACCCGTGCAAATCTGTCGTTGAGATCATGAATTTATGTAAATCTTCGAAGAATATTAATGAAATCCTTATTGAAAGGAACATTTTATTGTGCACAACTTTGAGCGCTTAGTCGTTGTTTTGTATTAACTCGGTCCTGATCAGGCCGACGTAACTACTTAATCATGGTGAATCATCGGGTCCCCCGAAAGAATTACATGTACAGATTAACGTTACGAATACATTTAACAATTGCTAAGACGGAAACATGATCCCACAATAATATTTAAATCCCGATCAGTGATTTGGGAAAAATAATACTTGGCCGTAGAAGCCAAAATACGAACTAAATGAAAGTATTTAAAGCCCGACCGATAATTCAGGTCAAAAAATACTTAGCCATTGAAGCCAGAATATAGAAGAAATAAAGCGACAAAGTAAATCGAGATTGATAGAAGTCGAGTAAATTACTTAGCACAATGAAGTGTACGTCGTCAAGAGAAATAAGTTGTTCAGAAATTGTTTAAAAAGAAAGCAATAAAAACAAGAATACAAGTAAAACCGGCATCCCGGCCCTTCAGTTTCCGCCATCATCCCGAGATGGACCCTCCTCGGGTGTGCCCACCGAGCTCGGCTCTTCCTCCTCACTATCCGAAACGGTCAGCAACTGGTCATTCCCGACGTAAGACTTGAAGTGCATGCCCGCGGTGTTCAGCTCGACGCCGGGATTCAGGAAGCGAACCTGATCCAAAGCATTGTTAAAAGAAGCTTCAGTGGACCGGGCTAGCTGCGACCGAACAAATATAAGTTCGCTGAGGATCTCAGCCGCTTCCTTAGTTTTCTTATCATTAAGAGCGAGCAACTGATCATAGCGGTCGTGAGCTTCGGTGGCCCGACCCCGGAAGACGGTCAGATTCTCTTCCAACGTGGCAACGGCAGCCCGGGAAGACTCAGCCTCCGCTCGAGATAACTCCACTTCCTTGGCCGAGTCTGCTGCACTTTCCCGAGCTGAGTCCAGCTCCTGTTGAAGTCGCCGAGTCTCATTTTCAGAAGCTTCAAGCTCGACAGCCACCTTGCAAGCTTTCTTGTTCAAAGATGCTAAGCTTCCAACAAAGGTGGCAGTCTTCAAGCAAGCCAGCTCCATTGAGCTCAGCTCCTCCAATTCAGGATCAGAAAAAGGCACCAAGTTGGAGTACCTCTTGGGTGCCCGAACCACTTCGAAAAAGTCCCGAGTCATCCCCTTATCCCAAAGAGATCGGGGAGATAGTTGAATGTATTCCTCAGGAGGCTCGGGCACTGAGGTAGGGGCATCAGTTGGGGCCAGGGCGTCGGGAACAATGTCCGCCATGGGCTCATCGGGGACGACGACTGGCGCCTCGGCCACGGGAGAAGAAGGCGGAGGAGGAACTGTGGAGATATCCACAATTGGATCAGCGAGAGTCGGGGGTGGGTTGGAGTCATTGGCCGTAGCCTTGCCTTTTCTCCCGGTCAGCTTTCGCTTCTTCCGAGACTTGAGGGCCACAAGGTGAGCAGGTCGGGGAGCCAGGTTGGAATTCATCTCGACTGCTGCACAACAACAAACTGAATATTAGCAGAAAAGAAGTGAAATTCTTAACACTATTTTCGAAAGAGATTTAAACTAACCACACTAAATATAATAAGAAATAGGAGCCAAGCTCTGCGATTCTTTGTACGACAATATTCGAGCAGCAGAGGTAGCATCAAAATCCGACAACCGAGTCTCGTCGGTTCGATAAAAAGCATGAGGGAGATCGCGATGGCTGGAAGACCAATATAATGGGAACTTCCAGGATCCCGAGGAGGACTCAGAAGAGTTTGAGAAGAAAGGATGTTGGCCAGGTTTGGCAACAACTTTAAAAAATTTATCTTTGAAGCCTTTAAAGGAATTGACATATAAAGAAAAGAGCTGACGATCAGGTTGGCCGCGGTCATTACGAGCCCGGAAAGAGGTCCACCCTTTTCAGTCGGCAGGCTCTTTACCTGATCGGTTGGTTTGGACAGTGAAAAAAATAAAAGAATAGAGGACAAGTGCAAGGAATTTCTAGTTTTTGACAGAGAATTTCGAAGGCTTGCATAAAAGCCCAGCCATTCGGATGAATTTGAGAAGGGGTGACTTGCAGGTGATTTAACACCTGCATTTGGAAATCGGTAAAGGGAAGATGAACTTCCAACCGAGTAATGACATCTTTATAAAATAAAAAGAAATCAGGGTCATTCCCTTCTCGGGAGGAGCAGATAGGCTTACCCGGGCGGGGAAGGCAGATATGAAAGCCTTCTTGAACCCCAAGGGGGATTAAAGCAAGGTTCTCGGAATCCAATACCGAGGTGTGTTGTAACACCTCATGGGTGACCCAGGGGAACCTACCTGTTAAAGCAGGGGAGGGAGTTTGAGATCGAGACCCGGTTGCGGATTCCTCAACAGTTCTGGCCTGAGAAGAGTCCATAATCACCTACGATAATAAAGAAAACAACAATTAGTAAAGTACCTGGAAGAAGAATCGTCAAGGGGCTGGGGTGGGAAGAGGTCGGAGCTGGTACGACGGAATCTTCAACAGAAGTCGGCACCCCAGCACTACGATCTAACCGGGGTAGTGGGGTATTGGCTTCTTTTGGAGGAGGCCTACGAACCCTGATGAGGTTATGACGACATCGATCTAGCAGGTCCTCGGCCTGTCTATTGAGATCCATACTGGCTAAGTACATAAATTCCTCAACACATTTTGAACAATGTTCATATTGAATTTCGAACTCTGGCTCAGGCACGGGACTGATTCCAGAATTGATTGAAGGGGCATTACTCGAAGGAATGGGAGCCCTAGGGGGTACCCTAGATTCTGAAGAAAGTATCGCTGACCTTTGATGTGATGATGACCCTAACCTAGAGGACCCTAATCTGGAAGAATTGGGAGGTTTGGGAATAGGGGCTTTTGAATTGCCAGGGTTAGAAGGAACTCGAAGCAGGGATTTTCTCTTTTCTTCTTCAGAAAGGGGCAAGCCAAAAAACCAGAATGCAGCATGAGGAGAAACTGATTTGCGGATCTTCTCTTCTTGTTTAGGAGTGTATTTCATGGTTTAAATAAGGAAAAAACACAAGAACTGGGGAATAGGGAAAATGAAAGAAACATGCAAAAAATATCGGCACTTAGGGTTTGTGCAGAGAAGGAAGAAACACAAGGAATTAAAATGGCAGTAAATAAAAGAAGAGTGTAAATGAGAAATACCTGGAATAGAGGAGGAAAGAAAATCGACAGCGAGGAACGAATGACTCAGAGAAGGCACAGGAAGAAGCGAGAATGCAAAAGTTGCAAATGATGCAGAAGAGACGCAAGGGAAGATGAATGAAGAAGTTAATCGCAATAAAGCACTATAATGAAGTGAAACGGAAGAGGCACACATTAAACGAAAAGAGTAACCGCCAGAACTCAAAAGTTGTGGATAATAACTGCTGATATGGAAGGACGTGGAAGGGGCAAAAGTGTCATTAGTGAAGCATGCAAAGAAAGGACAGAAGTTGATTGACAAGACACGTGGCAATTGGGAACGAGAAGTCATTCCATTACTCTATGTTCATAACTGTCCAGGCTACTTTGAAAAGACAAGAGATAGCTCGGCATCAAAGTCGGTGGGAAATGACTGGTGGAGATTGTCAAATAATAGAGTGTTTCGGTAAGGGGAAGATATGAAGTCTATCTCGGTTCGGACATTGATCATCTCGGTTCGGATGCTGATCACCTCGGTTCGGATGATGATCATCTCGGCCCGGACATCAATTAACGTGGCTCGGATTTTGCTTAAAAACCTAGTTGGCTTCAGTGTTGATACATCCTGGCCACCCAGAATGCTAGATGATCGGGCTGAGGGGCATCTGTTACGGATAAAAGATAAGTGATATATTATCTTTTGTCCTATTAATTCAAATATTCAAATTCCCACTAATCCATTATCACAATCACCAGAAGATAGAAGATATAACTGTTATCTTCCAGTTATCTATATCTCCAAATATCTCGGAAGAAGATATTGGGCTTCAACTGTCTGTTATCAAAGTCCAGGTTAGAATCCTATAAATACAGCACAAACCATGGTGAAAGGTACACACACAATTTTGACTCTCTCTTTCCATTCACACGGCACACACCGCACACCAATTGCGCTGTGAGTTTTGCTGTTGTGATCTTCTTCTTCCTTAAGTTGCTTCAGTTTCATAAGCTTCTTAAGAGAGAGAGAGTCTGATCCTACATAAAAACATCCAACACCACTTGTTGGACATTTCTGTTCTCTTTGAGCAGAACATAAAGGAAGCTAGGATGGGTAATTCTTGTCTACTCCCCATTATTTGTCCTTCCTCTGAATTGTTGTACCTTCCTCTGAATCAAGCAATGAAGGGCACGCATTAAAATGAGTCCTTGTTCATTAGAAACTTTTGATGTATTTGTTTCCTTTTCTCTTAGACAAATAATAAACTGTGTACGAAGGACTTAGTTATCATTGAGCTTTGAGCATTCACTGCAGATCACAATCTTGCAATAGAACATGAAAATGTTCGGAGAATGAATCTAAAATAACTTGTGTGTAGATAGCTCATTTGCGAAAGAACAATTATATAAGATTACTTTGTAAGAGATTTGTATGGTTTTTAGACTAATATATTTGATTTTTGGTAACTTGTATGCAGATTGCAGAGACATGCTCCCTTGATATTCTCCCTCGTACACAGTTGTAGAACATCCCTTGCAAACTTGCTACGTTCATGTTTTTTTGGTGCTCTAATGTTCTTAACACCAAATGGTTCGGTGTAGCTGTACATGGTTTTGCAATAATGTGGATTCAAAAGTCAGTGGGTGTGTGGAGATGCAGGGTTGGCTTTGTGTAGAGCTAATTTGGTGGGGGTGGAGTTTCTTGATTTGTGTGGTTAGTGGAATTCAAGATTGAACAATAGTAATGCTTTTACACTATATGATTCTATAGACAGATAATTTTAATACTTCATACATTGAATGATCTTATTATTTTCGCATGTACTAACTTCCTAGGGTGGACTTATGCAATTGTGTTTTTATAATGGATTGTTGATACTATTTATAGCGAGATAACTATATAGTATGTATATTACCAATATAATAATAATAATAATATAATTTTAAATTTATTAATATTTCACAATTGATTAAAAATATTATTGAAAGTATATTTAAAATTCTAAAATAAATAATAAATTTATATGAATATTTTAAAGATTTAAAATTCGAATATGATAGTTTAATTCTGAAAAAGATTGCCATAACCTTTTACTGGCAACAAATAAAATGTGATTAGGGATAAGGTGTAATCATTTCATTAGTAAGCCATAGTTTTCCGTGTAATTTGTTCAACAAATCCCACAATAGACTTCAATCGTGGTTACATGGACGTTCAAAAACTAGCAAATTATTAATCTTTAAAAAAATTGATATATAATAAAATATTTTAACTATAAAGAATAAGTTAAGATATTAATGTATATAAAAAAATTTCATTGAGTTAAATGAATCTTCTTGATTTTCAATAAGTTAATATTATGTATAAATTATGAAAATGATAATTTATTAATATTTAAAAATAAAATAAAATCAAAAGTTTATTAATGTTAAAAATGTCTAAAATAAACAAATACAAATTTATTCTTTTTAATCCTTTAAATTTGCAGTGTACTTCCTCTATCATAAAATAAGTGTCATTTTAAATTATTTTAAGCAGACTAAAAAAAAACTAATAAATAAATGAAAGAGAATAATAGTTTTAGAGAACTAAATAGATAAAAGATAGTAGTATTAGTATGTTATAGAAAAACTGAATTGCCTGTTATTATGAGTAATAGTGGAGAAAAATAATTAATATTGCATTGAAAAGCTAACATGACACTTATTTTGTTAGAAATAATGACACAAGAAACATAACCCGAGAGAGGAGTGAATTGAGTTTATAAACTTTTTCAACCCTTTTTTGATGATTTTCTAAAAGGAAAAAAATACTTTTTTCTATTCCAATTGAATCAAGAGATTGAGATATATAGCAAATTCCCTTTGATTTCTAAGCACAATTAAAGGTTTACACAATGATACCAAGAAAATAAGAAAACTCATATGTTAAGAAACTTAAGCAAGAAGCAATTAAAATTAAGATAAAGGGTTAGAGAAAAGATGCATAGAAAAATTACACTAGTTTGATTTCAAAGAAATCTATATCCAATTATTCCACAACAACCTTAGCATGAATTTATCCACTATAACTTAGTTTTACGACGAAACTCACATGCTCATACAATCACACATGCAAAAACTCTTGAAAACCTATCAGGAATAACAAACCTACATGTAGAAACCCACTACATGAACATATTTGAGTAACTCGCTCAAGATACACGAAATTAATTACAGATTAAATAAATATTTCACCTAATTAGTGAAAGATATGAAAGTTTACACTTCCTATGCAATATCAACATCTCTTCATGATTCCATGCACAAGATCCATTGATTCTCTATGTAAAAAGAAGTTTTTCATCAAAGGACCTAAAGAGTGTTGACACACAAAGTTCTCTCAGTGGAAAACAAAGTAAAAATATGAGAGAATGAGTGTCACACAACTACTTCAAAAAACTCATTATTATAGCCTCAAAATTGAAATAATCGATTATTTTTTTATATATAGTCAATTAATTTGTTCTTTACATCACCTGGGTTTCTTGAAGAACATACGGCCGATTATATCACATTACAATCGATCAACGATCCAAATATTCGATTATATACTAATGATAAAAAATTAAATGCGAGTCAATCTCAATCCTAAGATACAGGGCATCGATATAGTTTATTATATCAAAGCTGGTAGTTGATTATTTTGATGCATTGAAACTTAATGATTTTAAAATCTAAGTTACGAATGGTTTCAATTCTATTAGACTAATTGTCATGGATCAATGTTATGCCAATCAATTAAGCATGCTTAAATGCATATCCTAGTCTAGGATTCATGATTTTGCTTACAATCATGAATTAAAGCAAAACAAACATCCTAATAAAGGACTAGTGTTTACATATTACAAATCATTATCAACAACATAAAAGGGCTTCATCATATATTTATGTTTTTAGTTTTTTTTTAAATGCGACACTTATTTTGAGACGGAGATAGTACTAGTTTTAGTCCCTCAACATAATTTTATAGGACTAAAATTTGCTCTTTAGTCTCTCAAATTCACTCTAGGAGACTAAATCCCATTCAATGAATTAAAAAGACTAAAAATACCAAAATTTTAATTGAAGATGACCAGAAAACTCTTCAAATTTGAGGGACGAAAAATATATTTAAGCCTATAATATAATTAATGAAAGGCTTTATATGATTATTTTTCCATGTTTAATTTTTAAAATTTCGTAGCGTCCTGTTGTGAATATGTGAACGAAGCAGAACCATGTTTGCTTAATATTCATTTATTTATTTTATCCAAGGATTAAAACTAAGCAATTCAATAGCCCCAAATTTGAGGGCTTTGTTATTTTTGTCAGATACACAACAAAAGTGTGTTTCAATAAAGAATAATGTTTGTCGAACAAAATATTTTAAGAAAAGTTGGAAAGTGAGAAGATAATTGAACTCATGACTAGGCATGTGAATAGGCTAGGTCAGACTTTGCCATTAGATATGACTGACCTATTTCATGAAACTAAAGTTTAAGCCTGACCTTTTATCTATCACAAGCTTTTTTACAAGCGTGACCTTTCATCTGTCACAAGCTTTTTTACAAGACTGGCCTGACCTTTTGAAAAGTTTGACCTGACTTATTAGCATGTTTTAGAAGCCTACTTAAAATTAAATTCCATTAAAAAATCCTCATATTGATTTTTTAAATAAGCCAACAAGGCTTTTATTTAAATTTTTAGTAAACAGTTCATTCGATATTATAAAATTTTAGTTTTTTTATACACAAATATTCATTATTAATAAAATAGTACTTAAATTAGACACAACATGTTATAATTCAAGACACGATGGTGGTATATACATTCCTGATAATTATCCAAATAAATATATTATAAAAGGTATACCTATACTAGTTACACTACGTATACAAACATGACCTACCTGAATGCCAAGAACCCACCAAACAAAATCATTCTCAACGGCCACAAGTTGGCTTGTCGCCAATGTATATACCAATTACCAAACCATGATCACCACAATATATGCTATGCTACACCTTGTTAGTATATATCCAAAGAGCCAATTTTAAAAGACTTCTCACCAAATCCAATTAATAAGTATTCCACAGTAAAATAAACCAAGTAACTTTACTTAAACAAAATAACTATAGAAAAAAGCTTTCATATTTGTGACTCATTGATACAAAATTATAGATTCCCGTTGTACAAAAACATCAAGAGAAAAAGTTGTTGTAATACATTCGAAGATCAAACCATTTTAAGAAAACATGAATGCAATTAATAAACTAGCATACAATTCAAAAGGGTTCAACCTGTTCTTCATTTCCTAACCGGTTCTGATAAACTTCACCAGATTTCTACTAATAACCATCCCTTGCATTCCTTTTATCAGATATTAACACAATTCAAGCAGAAAAATATTCTACTACTAGAAATCAAAATATTAAAACCACAATCTGTCATACAGAATAATAAACATAACCTAAAATTAACAAACACAGATTGAAATTAATAAACATAACCTCAGAGCTTAAATTCCCAAATAAACTAAAAGTAGTACTAAAATAGGTCTTATGCCAAAACAACACAACCAAAAAGATCTGAAGCCTTAAATGACCAAATGGTCAAAGTAATACCATACTAACAGTTTAATACCAAGTAACAAAAGAAGGCGTCAAGTCTGATACTAATTTGGTTCTAGAGAGAACAAAAAAGATGCCACAAGCAAAATATAAAGCTTCAAATCTTCGAGGTGATCTCTTCATTTTCCTCATCCACCTACAAAAAAAAAACATTACTGAACTAGAAAATACCAAGTTTCACCTGAGTTTTTCTTCAAATTATATTTTTAATCTTACCAAGTCCATCTTGCACTTGTAGATTCAATATGTGAGCACCACATCTAACATGAAATAAAGCACCATCCAAAAACAACTCAATGCTCAATGATAAGTTCTCCTGCAAAGTATTCAATTATAAGAGACATTATCAACCGATATTGAGAAAACTTTATTTTGAATCCCCCAAGCCTTCAAGCATTTAAAAATTGCACCAGCCACATCAATTCCACATCTTGGAGCAGGAACTTTCACGAAACTCAACTCTTTTTAAAAGTTTCCACGTCTCATTAATTCTACATATTTCTCACACTTTTCAACAAAGTTTTCAACTACCTCTTCCCAACCTCATATATTGCCAAACAATTACGTCTAACTGTTTTATGAGTAACCTTCTGAAACTCTGGATTTGCACATTGGAACCCCCACATCGAAACTTCATCCTCAACTATACTAAAAGGATTCTCATGAACCATAATAGCAATGAAAATTATTTCTCTCATCTTCTCATTACTATATTTAACTCCAGAGCTCATAAATGGATTGCAAGGATCAGAAGGATGAAATGAAATGACAAATTACTTTTTTTTTTTCTGCATCCATGTGCATCTTCCTATGCATGCAAATCTTAGAGTGTCTTTTCAAATGTCTAGTGCTAGCCCCTTTCTCACCAATGGAAAAATTTTCTTTGCAGTATTTGCAAACAACTTTCACTACACCTCCAATGATTTTAAATTCATCAAAATCTTTCCAAACAATAGATGTTTTTCTTTTTCCTCTTAATCACTACATCTTCGTTTGCTTTATCTTGTTCACCCTATTGTGTATTGGTCTTATTAACAAGGTTTGGAAGTCTAGATGGATTTACTAAGCAAAAATTGCTGGCTAAGAGAACTTCTGGTAAAATAAGAGTCTTTGAACCCTATAAGGACTCGCCAATTAAGAGATAGTTTCATTTGAACTTTAACTTTTGTATGGAGAGCATTAGTTACTAGACATAATACAAAATAAAACAACCTGCAAAGGAAAAATATTAATTATGATGGATACCAAAGATATTTTATGCTCATGTTGTTGTCAAGAGGAGGAACTTACATCTCACCTTTTGTTTTCCTGCTCTCCATCTATTTCAATACTAGAAAATAGGTTATTAACATCCATTTTAGAGGATATTCAACATCGATTTTGAATTGATGTTGAAATGACTGTCGTTAAAAGTAGATCATTTTTTATAATGATTATAAAACTGATGTTGAAAACCAAAATCTCCATTGGTTTTGTCCATATCGGTTTTGGTCAAAATCGATGTTGTATAACACCTTACAAAGACAAAATCGATGTTGATTTCTCAATTTTTTTAATGTTTTGTTTGTTTGTTAAATGAAACCAACTTGCAAATTAAATCTAGAACTAGTGCAGGCAGTATGAATGGTATTTACACACACACACACACACACACACATACATACATATATATATATATATATATATATATTCAAATTATTATCAAATATATTAAATAAAGAAACGCTTAAATTGCAAACATTAAATATACTAAACACAAGTTTAAAATGAGAATGAAACAAGTATACCAAATTACATCAAACAATGAAACAAATTAATAATTGCCATACATAACCTATGCTAAAAAAAGTTTAACAATTCTAAAATTCCTTAAGCACTCAATGCTTCAATTCTAACTCTCAATAAACATTTTGTCCACTCAATACGAATTATCTTTATTCTCTCTACTTACAATACTATTGGATTAGTAAAAATTTGCATCATATAATAAAACATAACTTAATCAGTCTAAATAATAACAATTATAATACATGAAATCTGTTATGAAGTAAAAAATTACAATTTCCTAATTATCATTGAAACCTCCTAGGACTATGATTGACATCTAATGCATGACATAATAGTTACACTTAGTGTTTCCTCTTTGCTTATTACACTAAATTCAATAAGAAATTCATTTTTATCCCAAAATTGGTGTACAAAATAATAAAATGACATTTTGAAGAGATCAAACATTGTTTAAATTACTTACTTTAACTAGAATCCATTTAGCATTTGCCTTGGATTTACTTCTGTATTTATCATTGAATTTCTTCAAAGCACTGGATTAAGAGAAGCATGTTGTATATTATACGACTAAAATATTTATGTATAATACTAATGATAAAGTAAATATGTTACAAATTAAAATTGACCTGTTAATTATTCCTATGATGTAGTTGTCGGGCTTATTGTGCAAGGAACAAAACTAGGCAACAAAATTGTCTTTAGAACATATAACCATCATTTTCCAATGTCCAATGTATTGCAGAACATTAAGTTATTATAATGCATAGATTATTTAAATGTATTTGTAAAATTTTACTTACTCATTCAAGAAGGCTCCTAGGTAGACATCTCTCTGTGAATTCTGCATCTTTTTTTAATATAACCTTTAGATTCAAACTGCAGTTGTGTTGATCTCTATATGGACTATGGCTCAAAGAATTCATACACACAAAGTCATTCCCCAATCAAATACTTAACTCATTCATATGTCTATTTTTGTTGAAATAATGTAAATTATTAAACAATTTTGAACAATCAATTAGGTAATGGAATATAATTAAAATGTACTATCGTATGCTATTTCCCCAAAATCTTCATGCTTTATGTACAAAGGAACATTATCATTGTACACCTCAAACATAGTTGCATCCCACGACTCTTGCATAGGTTTGAGGAAAAGTTGTGCGATCATCAAAGTCATTTGATATATGGGATCATCATCAGGTTCCGACCTATCAATAGGCTTATTTGGATTCTTTCGTACTTGTTTAAGGAACACACTTAATAAACATAAGTTAATCATAGTCAAGACTTTATTTTGTTCAAATCCTTTTTTAATAATAATAAACACAACATAAAGGAAATTCCTTTTCTTAAAAAGGATTTACACGATGTTTTGACCAAGCAATGAAGATGTTCAAGGCCTGTCTCACTAACTGAACCTCTTTAGTGGGTATAGGGGTGCGAGCATCAACATCTCAAACTTCTTCAGCACCCATCTTCATCAAAGACACATGGTCTACGGTTGGTGACCTTCATAAACTCTCCCAAGGGAAACCAGATAGGGAGGAATTTCATCAACATACAATCCACGCCTATCTGAGATATCAGTGTCAGGGTCCTACCTCAAGGGGATCAACACAACTTCCCTTTGCGCTCATATAGGCACTAGAAAAAGCTACATTTGGCTCAATTGGATGTGGTTGCTGGGATTGCATCTGACTGAATGACAACACTAGTTATTTCACCATTTTTTCGGTGATTGACTGTTCCAACTCGTCTCTAATATTTTGTGTCAACTGCTCTTTAAGATTTTGCTTCAGTTGATCTGGCTCTTATAGGCTTACTGATGTAGATGTGTGGGAGATTTGTGAAGGTGGTCCAAAGTATTGTCTGATGGTGACACCAACTCCAGCAGCATGAACAAGGCCAGGGTGCTCTGGTCGTCCAATGACAGTAGTCAGTACATCCTGACTTCTATGGGCAACAAAGCTACCTTGTGCTGATTGCTTTTCCAAGGAATCTTGCAACCAACAAAATAAATTATTTTTACGGACTATTGTTATTATTATATATAGTTACATTTGAAACTAAAAATTAACTTACAATCCTATCAACAATTTCGACTGTCGTCTTAGATCTCATTTTGATCCGATTGTTTTGTGCGAGCCAACTTCCACTTCATGTGTCATCTAATGGAAGATGGAGGATCAACAATTGCTTAACTACTCCTAGATTAGGTTGCTTGCTCCAATCGTTTGATTTGCTTTCCAACCATTAACTTCTCGTCAAGAAAGTCGTAACCCCCACGAGACAATAGGTAATGGGCAATGTTGTTTTTGGATGGTTTGTGCCTTCTTTCTAACATCCTAAACAAAATTCTTAAATAAATTATAAAAGTCAATATCGAAAACCATAATCCCAACTAACCTCCCATGAAGGATCTGTGCAGATTTGACAGAATTGGTTCCACTTGTTTTTGGTAATACATACTTCTCACACACACTGTCTCATCGTCATCATCCTTGCCTTCTGCAAGAGCTCATTTGGAGGTCAAGTTTTACTTAAATTGCCTCCATTGCATACCTACAATTTGAAGGATTTTCTTTATCATCCTTTTATCGAATGCTTCTAGAGTATCAAATTCTTGTTTCATTACAAAAGTACATGTAAGAATTAGTGTTTAACAACAATGTGTTGGTTTAATACATCCAATTACCATAACATACAAGATTTAATTGAAACACTTGAATATCTTTCCAAATTAAATCCTCCTGAGATGGAAGAACCTATTTCCAGTTAATATATGTAACATCAATTTTGTCTCGAGTAATGAACCCCAAATAGGTCCTTAATTTATTTTTGTATGGAGCAACAACTTTCCCAGTGTTAGGATCCACATGAACCAGTGGTCTCTCCAAACCCATGGGTCTGATAGACAATGATCTGAGCTATGTGGCTTTTCTAGTCCTCTTGGACGTAGACAGTGAAGGTGCTGACTCGGGAGGAGGAAACTTCGATGGTGTAGCCATGTGTCTATTAAAGAACAACATTAATTAAAGTATACTAAGTTATCTAACTGTAAATATGAAAATAAACATATACCAAAAATAATTACATTATACGATGTTAATTAAATCTCCTTCATCATGATCATTATGATTTGGATGTACGTCGTCAACTTCATCTTCTCCATTAATGGTAGGCATCTTTGTGGAGAAAAGAGTGTGACAAGTATCAAGGGTTGAATCATCACCTTCAAGATTACTACCAATGGTTTTTCCATGTAGAACCACTGAACACTTTTCATCACAAGAATCTTGGATATGAAACACCTATTTAGCTTGTTCTGCCATGATGAAAGACTCATTCTTATAAGCTAGATTCTTAAGATCTACTGAAGTAAATCCGAAATCATTTGTCCACACACCGATATTGTTATCAACCCACTTACACTTAAAAACACACACAATGAATTTACTATAATTAAGCTCTCAGATTTCTTCAATGACTCCAAAGTAAGGCATGGACATCAGATGGAGGTTGTCATCATTTATAGTACCAAAGTGTTGGGAATCAACCTTAAGACTAACCCCACTATTTTGCACTATACTCTTGTCATCTTGTCGTTTGGTATAAAACGAATACTTATATATATAATATCCTTGCCAAGTTCTAACATTTCGTTTAGGCCCTCTGCTAACATCCTTAATGTTTCAGAATCATTATTGTCAACAAAAATTAAATCTTTAAACCAATTTAGGAAAGTCTTGTTATACTCTTTCAACACCCTATTCTTGGTCATTTTTGGATTACTTTCCTTCACTAAGGCTTCATGACGAACTATGTACGATACAACTTCATAAGTGTTACTCAATATATACAAATCCGCTTGATTCAATTCCTCTAGACCCAGAGTTATAACATTCAGTCCTCATGAACCTCTACCTCTCACTCTTTCATCATGATGAGAGTCAGGAAGCCCAACAAGTTTTTCCTTTTCAATATACTCTAAACAAATCTCAATAGTTTCTTCTGCAATGTACCTTTGAACAATGGATGCTTTAGGACAATGTATATTCTTGGTATACACTTTAAGATCTTCATGTATCACTCAACCGGGTACATCCACCATAAATAAACGGGGTCACACTATTTAATTTCCCTCAAAAGATGAACAATTAAGTGAACCATAATGTTAAAAATTGAAGAGGAAAAATGTATCTCCAACTACCACAAGATATTAGGAACCCCATTTTCCAAGTCATCTAAATTTAGATGGTCAATGACTTTTCTATATATAGCATTGAAGAATAAGCACATGCAAATTATGACATATCTGACTTTGTTAGGCAAGATGTCTCGTATCGCTACGACCAACAATTGTTACATCAAGACGTGACAATCATGAGACTTTAAGCCAACTAATTTCATATCTTTCACATGCACAAGACTCTTAATATTTGAAGAGTATGCATATGGCACTTTCACACACTGCAGACACTGACAAAAACTTGTCTTCTTATTTCTTGACAAAGTATTAGATGCTGACGACAAATATATATTCTTGCCATCAGACCTTGGATGTGATTGGTCACATATACCTATCTTAGCTAGATCTTGATGAGTATTCAAACCATCATTTTTTTTGCCTTTAATGTAAAGAAGCGTAACGATTACCCTATCACACATATTTTTCTCCACATGCATAACATCAATACAATCACTACTAAAAAAGCACCTTTTTACGACGTCAAATCTAAGACGGTTGTATTAAAACCGTCTTAGAGTTCTATACAGTGGAAGATTTGTAAATAAAAGCAAATATTCTGAACGGTTATAAAAAAATCGTCTTCAAAAGGGGGTGTTCAAAAACGGTTTTGGAAAAATCATCTTTGAAACTCAGTTTGATTATTGGGCACTTTGCTATGTCTTCCATTTCTTTCTCATCCAGTATTTATTGATTTTTCAAAATTTGAATCCAAATATCTTTTAGGGCTGTTCCTCTTTCTCCCAAATTTCTTGCGCAAAATCCCTAAATCCCTAATCCCTAATTTCGCCGCAGAATCGTCCTGTCCAACACCGTCCATGGCCACTCTGAGGTCACCGCGTGCCTCCCGCTCTCGTCTCTCTTGGTCTTTTGCGACGCCTCCGATGAGGACCTCTACCTCATGGACTTGCCGGCATGCCTCAACAGTGTCGACATGGTCACTCAGTCTGCCAAGATCGTCCTGCTTCGCCACACCAATGTGTTGTACTTGTAAGTTTCTTATCTTCTCCTTTAGTCCTCGTTCTATTCATTATGATGCAGGAAATGAATGGGAAAGAAGTCCAATTACAAATTACTGGATTTATGAAAAAAATACTGGAAAGTTCATTTTGTTTTTTTGTTGTTGGTGTGTGCAGTGGTTCGTTTTGACTTTTCATGGCATGACCCTGAGTACCACCAGGACACTTTGGAGAATTTGAAGGTTGTTGTCAAGAGTACTAATAAGCTCTGTGCTGTGAGTTTTCTTTCTTCACTATTTTTTTCTTCCAATCGTATCTTTTGCTACCTTGTTGATTAAACTTTTAAACTTGACTGCCTATGCAGTGCATGTTTGGATTCAATTGCTTTTTCCCTTCTAAGTTGCTTGGCTTGAATTAGTTACAAGTTTTATTTTTGTTTACCATTTAAATCTTTCTCATGTCTTAGTAGCTGTTAACTCTGATTTTATTTGATTCCAACATGGAATTTTTCTATTCGTGACCCAAAATATCTTTACACATGTTCTGCTTGAATTGTAATTTGTTGCTTGCATAATTTGTAAAATTTTCGTTTGTAAGCTGTAACACCCCAATATTTTAATTTATTGTGTATGGATTAATAGAAATATTTTAAGGATTATTAGAAATTCAATTTATAAGTTGAGTGGCATTTTTCCGTGAATAATCCAAGCTTCCGTAAGATATTTTGGGTGATATTTGAGTAATTAAACGAATTTACGAAAGGGCAGTTTGGTCTTTGTTGGGGGAATGGGTGTAG
>PYAF01005901.1:1435911-1452170 GCA_007407185.1 Glycine tomentella
GTGGAACTGGGGGAGAGTGGCCGTGGGGAAATCACCTACTCATGATGATCACATGTATAGTAGGTGTGAGTCCTATTGCAACACGGACCTATCCTGACTGATCGATCCAACTCGCGAGGTGTTAAGCTATCCTGACTGTGGCCACAATTATTAAGACGTTGAGACGTTGAGAAGCTGAGATCTCAGTCATGCATCATGTAATAAGATAATCATGCATTTCGTGACAAGCATGTGTGTGAAAATGACTTGTTTATATTATGTATACGTGTTTACATATATTTATTATTTGGCACGTTGATATTTAAATTTTGTTTATCATAGCTAACCCTGTGTTGTGTCTGGTGGATGACACCTGTGAACCTTCATTTCTAAACTCGTTTTAAAATTAACAAAGACTCGTTGGAACTTTTCGTTCTTTCTGTTTTTCAAAAAAAAAAAAAAATCCGCTGCAAATAAATGAAACACGTAATAGAAGCGGTGGTTACATAAGCAATATCATGTGTTGGTGTCATTATCTCAATAGTTCTGGAGTAATGTTGCAGAAGCTATAAAGAAATACAGAATGTTTTGATATGTGATGTCAATTGTCAAATAATAACTCTAGCCTTTTGTTTTTGACTTCTTTAGTTAACCTCAATTTGATGACATTTTCTTATTTAGATTTTGATGACTATTTCAATTGAATTTGTGTTTCCCTAGATAATTTGTAACCTTCACCCTTTTGGACAGTAGGATAGTGATTGGCTAAATTCTTGATGTTCAAACAAAAGGTTTTCAAGTTACTTTGGTTTCTTATTTAATACCAAGTTGAATGACTTAATGGAATTTCATATATGCTTTAGTTTGTATATGTTTATCCTCAAACAAATTGAGAAGGTATCCAATTACATCTTATCAAATCCATATACTATTTATCAATAATGAGATCTCCCAAAAAAGAAAATGAGCAAAAGCTAGTTTTTGATTGGTACATGAAGATAAAACAAGAGTGATGAAAATGTAGGTAGGATGAAGGGCGCAAACATAGGAATGTTCTTTTGTTTTTATTTACCTTTGACTTAGATATGGAGGACTATGGAAAGTATATTTGTTCAGTATTTTGTGTTTTTGCTCCTCCGAAGTAAGAAGGTGAAATTAAACTGTCTCAGCTACTCAACTAATGCTAAGCTTAACCTCAATATATAATGATATTCCTATATATAATATTTGGTATCATATAATCTTCCTATATATAATGCTAAGCTTAACCTCATGTTCAGTATTTTTCATCAACCAACCCAAAGGCTTTAGTGTTTGATATCATATGATCTTCCTATATATAAGGAGTAAAGCAAACACTGAGTTTTTTTTCCTTTTAAAGTTTACTAAAATCTTATATGGATCTTACTAAATAATTAATCTGAGGTCACCCCTCTCTATTAATGTACTTACTTGAGATTTCATATAACTATAATACAGTTTATGTTCTCACTGCTCAAGACATAATGTCCTTAATTTATATTATTTCCTAGTCTTGTCAAAGGTGGACTTGATGCCACCAGCCAATAATAGACTAGCATTTGAATGCAAGATAGACTTTTTGATTGGCTGGAGTGGTGCGTGTTAGAGAAGGACATTAGAAATATAAGTTTCTCTTTTTATTGGGGTGTGTGGAACATATAACATGATGTTGGCTTCATTCTCTTGACTTTTGTTATCGCATAGTGGTTAAATTTGGGGGAAATACTACTCTAATTGAAAAATGTTAGAAGACTTGATGCCACCAACCAATAATACATGAACATTTGAATATAAGATAAGCCTTGTGATTGGCTAGAGTGGTGCGTGTTAGAAAAGGACATTAGAAAGATAAAATTCTCTTTTTATTGGGTTGTGTGCAACAAACACATGAGCAAAGAGGTGTCTACTGCTTTTCCTGAAAGCAAGGGTCTTGAGCAAGTTTCAGTAGCTGTGAAAGATTTTAAGACTGCCAATCTTCCTCATGAGTCAGATTGAGCTTCTTGAAAAGATTGTGGTACAAAATTCTGCTTATAGTGGAAACTTTTTAATCTGAAAAATTCTTTGATCCTTACTGCAATCAAGGCAGATCCTTCTACAATTATGGATTACACAAATAGGTTGGACAACTTTGATTGGCCGCAGTAGTGGTCCAATTTTTTTTATTTGATTATGATTAAGTATTTAGTTTATATTAATGAATTTAGTGTGTTTTCAAAATAGCTTATAATTGGGAGAACCATATTAAGAATGCTTTTGAAAAAAGATAGCAATTCTTCACAGCTTTGATTAATTTATATTTGTTTAAATTTTTCTTAGCAATTTACACTAAAAGCAAACCCAAACATGCTTAATTAATGTTTAATTTATTGTAACAGGTCTTTGTAGATACGACTGCTGCCTAGATGATAATTGACATTCTTTGGATGACACGGGTTTTCAAATTGAATCAGTTTGCATGATTATATTGTTGGTCATATTATTCTTAATGATAAGATTTTGATATAGTATTCTACTTATTATTTTTTTCTTTTATTTCATAAAATAGGAGTTACATAATGATATGAGAAAGTGCAAGGAAGAGTTCAAAGAGTTTGAGAGGCAAAAGGCCTTAGAAGAAATCACAGAGAGTTCCAAAGGTGAAGTCATTTCTTTTTTATATCTAACAATATATTAGAAGGTGCTTTTAATTAAATTTGCTATGCTGAAGTGGTGATGCATCTCCAATAGTTATACCTTAGTCAAAGCCTCTTTAAAACTGAGGGATGAGGGAGTTCGGTTATGCCTTTTCTATTCAAACTCATATCTTCAAAAAGGTGAGGGTACTAGTATTACTGCGGCAATTTGTAATATCATTTAGGAGGATCATTAAAAAAAAAGTTAGTGTTAGGTCCAAATGCACATCACCTTTATCTTGGTTCTTGTGTAGGTCTGCTCTCTGTCTCCTAATGTCTAGCATGCTTTCTCCACATATGAGATGTTCACACTGAGATTCTAAGTTAGAATTTTGTCATTATTTTGCTTTATCGCGTCATACAATAATACTTGCTTTACCAAACTCCAAATATGTGCCCTAAAATTGTGTTACACAGGTCATTGCTTTGACCGAGGAACTCCTTGCAACTGCAAAGCATAATGAAATCTTCGCTCCTCTTAACGATGTTGCTGCCTTTCCATCGTTGTCCATATATAACGACAATCAAGTGGTATGTTCTCAATTTTTTGAGCGACCATAGAACTGCTTCATTTAATTTCTTTCCTTTGATAATTGATTAACTTACAAACTGGCAGAGGTTGTGGAAGAAACAATTTAAGTCATCTCTGCAATACCTTTTTAGTGAATTCTTATGATATTTCACTTTTAACAGCTAGATAGCAGCTCTGATCATCAAGAGAAACTTCCTATTGACACCAAAGTTCAGGTAGTGTGGAGTGAAGATGAGGAGTGGTATTGTTGTTTGTTAGTGTGTTTTATTTTCCATGTCATTTACCTATGTTCACTGTGTGTGTTCACTTTGTTGTATTATAAATGTCTAGGTATGATGCAACAATTGAGGCTTATACACCAAATGGTTATTATGTAAGCTATGACAATTGGGGTAATAAAGAAGAGGTAAAGGCTTTTAAAACTACCTGATGGACACTTGATCTCCATTGCTTGCATAGGGTGTCTTATGTAGTCTATGCATAAACTTTCCTCTAAATTCTTTATTGCTACATGTTTAATGTTGAATATGTATTTTCTTGCTTCTAGGAAAATAGTTGGTGGGAGGGATTGAGTTTTAATGAAAGTCATATGTCTTGTTTGGTGGATGTGGATCCATATTGAACTGCATTCATGCATGATTTAGCTGGTATGCAAAGATACAAACTCTTAACAAATTTTTTTATACATGGTAAATTACAAAATCATATTTTTAAAATGGATAAAGAAATGAAATAAAAGAGATCCAGTAAAATCCACAGAGAAAGAAATAAAGAGATGCAGTAAAAAAATGATAAAATAAGACATGATAAAAAGAATGAAAGCCAATACCAAGCTAGTGCATTAAGTGTTTTGTCTCCCCATATGTTTATTGTCAAACACTATTCTTTCTAATTTTTATAAGCCAATACCAAGTGATGGTGGTGTATTTCATTCTTGGATTGGGGTCACCTTTTATACTAAGTATTGGCTATAACTTTTTTCTTGATCTTTACTGCCTGCATGGGTGGAGTGACAAAAGCTTCACGTCATTGCTTAAGCTAGTGCAGGGTATGCTTCCAAAAGAAAACACATTGCCAAAAAGTTATTATGAGGCAAAGAAGATACTGTGTACGATGGGTATGGAGTATCAAAAAATTCATACATGCCCTTATGATGACATACTGTACAGAGATGAGTTTGAAGAAATGCATAAATGCCCCAAGTGTGGGGCATCATCGTACAATGTGAAGGATGAAGAGTGTAGTAGTGATGAAAGCACAAAGAAAGGCCTCCCAACAAAGGTGTTATGGTATCTTCCTATCATTCTAAGGTTTAAGGAACTGTTTACTAATGGAGATGACGCACGAGACCTTACATGGTATGTAGGTGGGAGAAACTGCAATAGAATGCTCCACCATCCGGCTGATTCTTCCCAATGAAAGAAAATTAATCGTTTGTATCCAAATTTAGAGAAAGACAAGAAATATCAGGCTTGGATTTGCCATTAATGGAATGAATCCCTTTGGCTATTTAAGCATTAACCATAGTTCATGGCCTGTTTTGCTAGTAATTTACAACCTACTTCCTTGGTTGTGCATGAAGCAAATATACATGATGTTGTATATCATGATTTCGAAGTCAAGACAACCAGGAAATGACATGGATGTTTATCTAAGTCCCTTGATTGAAGACTCGAGAAAGTTATGGGACGAAAGGGTTGACGCGTGCAATGGTATTTTGTACCATTAATGACTTTCTTGCGTATGAGAATTTGAGTGGATATAGTGTTAAGGGACATCATGCATGCCCTATCTGTGAAGAAGACACAAGATACATACAACTAAAACATGAAAAAATAGTGTACACTTGTCATCGATGTTTTCTCAAACCTGATCACCCTTATCGATGATTGAAAAAAGCTTTTAGTGGAAGTCAGGAAAATGAAATTGTATCAATACCCTTAACTGGTCAGCATGTTTTTTAGCATGTTGAGAACATCGATACTATATTTGGAAAGACTCAAAAGAAGATGACAAGTAAAACTTGCATATGGAAGAAAAGGTTGATATTCTTTGATCTTCCATACTGGTCTGATCTAAATGTTAGACATTCATTACTACAGAAGAGCAAAATAGCAACGGTTCTGAACCCCTTACGATGAAGGTTGTAGAATCGTCGTTGTTGCATGTGTCATCGAAAACCATGACATTCGACGACGGTTGTAAAAACTGTCTTTGTTGATTTTTTTTTTTGGTTACATGCTTTTGAAGATGGTTATTAAGTCAAAATCGTCTTTGTTTGTTTATACATAGAGACGGTTTTGCCTTAAAATCGTCTTCATTGATCCTCTATTTAAAACGCCTATGAAGACAGTTATTAAGTCAAAATCTTCTTTGTTTGTTTATATACAAAGACGATTTTTCCTTAAAACCTTGTTTGTTGATCCTTTTTTTTATCTAAAACGCCTACGAAGACGATTTTTAAGTCAAAACTATAATTTTACCTTAAAATCGTCTTCGTTGATCCTATTTTTTATATAAAAATAAACATTTTTTGAAGACGATTTTTAAGTTAAAATCGTCTTTGTTTGTTTATATACATAGACGATTTTGCCTTAAAACCGTCTTAGTTGATGCTTTTTTTTTCTAACATGTTTTTGAAGACGGTTTTTAGGCAAAACCCTCTTCGAAAGTGGTCATTCTAAGACGGTTCTCCTAAGAACCGTCAAATATTAGTGTAATTTTCTTTTTAAAAAAAAAAAAGCTAATCTAAGACGGTTTTTAGGAATAACCGTCTTAGAATGTGAACATTCTAAAACAATTTTCCAAACAACCGTCTTAGATAAGCTTTTTTTAAAAAAAATTGCACTCATCTAAGAGTGATTTTAGGAATAACCGTCTTACAAAGTATTATTTATTAAAAAAAATGTATATATATATATATATATTAATCATTTTCTTTAATTATTTAGCTTATATATAATTAGTTATACACTTGCATCTAGTTATGGCATTAAACTGTAAAATATTTTAATACTAGAAACATATTAAAAAAAATATTTTTATCATACTTTAATGTTTTAGAGAAAAACCTTGAAATAATAGAAATTGTGCTTTGTTTATGCAAGGGTTGTGCATTGCTGTTATGTGACACAATTCTCATATTAAAAATTGAAAAATAAAAATACAAGCATTATATGAAAAGCATTAAAATTTTAGCATACATGCTTGAGACACATTGCACTTTCCAAGTGAATGTCCAATTTAAAATAGAGGATATGTTTTAATTGTAGTAATTATCTAATTATGGTAATTGCCTTATTTTGTGTATAGCTAGAAATATGCTTTGTGCGTGTATACATATTGAGGTTACCTAATGCATGTAAAAAGATTGACTCAGAAATAATGATTTATATATAATTTTGTTATATATAAAAAATACAAGTATGTAAATTGTATAATTATGGTATTGTGATAATTCATAAATGTTTGAAGACTATTCTAGTTTCTTTAAGACCAAGACTATTCTAGTTAGAGATGTCGAAAGTGTTTAATTTTTTTTAATATTTAATTTTGAACATCTCATGCATTATGAATAAACATACTTAAAAGTAAAATATATATAGTTAAAGAATAAACATAGTTAATCTTACATGTTACCTTTCTTCAAGAATCTTGAGGATCTGATCTTTAAAGTAAACCGAAAATTTACAACAATAGATTTTCCTGAAACAAAACAAATGGAAGAGATTAAAAAATAAGACAATAAAAATAATGTCCAATGATGTACACAAGCAGGATAGCTCCATTTACTAACCACGAACAATGACCTTCACATTATCCAAACTTAACACCGCTGACAACAGTGTCAATGACTTCTTGCACTTCAGATACAAATGATCATTCAAATCACTTTCCAATATATCATATAAAGGGACATGTGGTTGCTAAAAAGACTCTTATCTAAGATCATGGACCATGTCCTCTAATCGATCTACCATTTCTACATCAACTTGTTCGGTCTGGGATCCCTTTTTCATCTCTGTCATTTCACCATGTCATATTCATGTTGTAAAATTATTTTTAATCCCATCACATAGAAGATATTCATGTATGTCATCTACTACTTGTCGTCTCCCATTCAAATATGCTAGAAACACTCAAATCAACACATGTTCCTACTTTGGTCATAACTCATAACTACGATCAAAAGAATATGATGAGTATGTGTGAATGAAAGATAAATGGTTTAAGGTTTTCATTTTCTGGTGTCAAACTGTGCTACCGTTGTAAGGTGAAGAGTTCTATTTTGTAATTTCCTACCCATCATTATTCCTAAAACTGTCTATCTATCACTCATCTATCAATCTTTACTTTATCTACTCACTACCCTGTAATTAACTTTATACCTTAGATATCTATCACATGGATAATATATACATTTCAGCATACATGGATTTCAATTGCTTCTTGCTCCCATAACTAAGATATATATCACACTCTCATTCCCAATTCGAGCAAAGGGAAGGATAACAGAAATAAGATAAATGTCTTTTTAGTTTCATTCTTTGAATAAATGAGTAACTTTGAATAATCAAATTCTTTGAAAGAGAAATTCAGTTAACAAATAGCAAAACAAGCATACACGATCCAAACTGAAGTAAGGACATGTTCAGTTCAAGGGAAAAGCAACAAAATGTTTTTCACAATGATTGCATTAAGAAGTTCTCTGGGAAGCTTTTAATGATTTTCACATCATTGGCTTGAGAATTCAGAAAATGTTCTTCATTAAAAATATAAGCGAAATTGTATAAAAGAAAATTATAGAATTCAAATAAGTGAAATCAAATAAATTATAATTATAATGCATATAGATTTATGAAAATTATAGAATTCAAATAAGTGAAAGACAAGGGATACAAGAAAATTATAACTCAAATTCATATAGATTTATGACACTACCCATAAAACCTAAACTGTTCTGAACCTGTCATTGCAATACAGCCCCTAAGGTGTTGATAATGAATTATGAGCTATCTTGCATAGCACATCAACATCCATGCTCATCATGGTTCTACTACTCATAGACCATAAGAAAGCACCAAACCACATTCTTTTAATCTCCTTTTTATATAAATAATAATGGTTATAGTATCCAGCAGAGTTCTCTCTCTCTCTCTCTCTCTCTCTCTCTCTCTCTCTCTCTCTCTATATATATATATATATATATATATATATATAAACTACATACTTGACTCATTTCAGAAAGCAGACAAAATCCTTAAGAATTAGGAATAAAAATCAAGAAACAAAATCCAAGATCAATAATAATAGTTATGTTGTATGCTTCCTAGATCTAATCTAAAGTGCCATTCACACCAAGATTAAGCTTCTGCACAACAACCATATCAATGCCAAATCAATAATAATGTTCACAAACACTCTAATTAATCAAAGACTTTTCCATAATCTCATAAACGAAAGTAGCACTTAAATAGAGAAAAATTATGTCCCAAAATAAAAAAAAAAAATGTAGCTTCAAACCTGGTTTGAGACGCGGTGGCAACCAGAGAGTGAGGGTTTCAAAATGAGCTCGAGAGAGTAAGGCGCCAGAGTAAGAGAATTAGATTTATTGCCAACATCAGTTTTTAAATAAAACCGATGTTAAAGACGCATTTTACAACATCAATTTTCAAAAATCGATGTTAACTAATTACTAACAACACTAGCTTTTTTAAAATTGATGTTAAGGTTTTACTGGCAACATTGATTTACTAGAAACCGATGTTATGTATTAGTTTCTGTTAGTAACATCGTTTTTTCAAAATATGATATTAGCAAGATTCATTTATTTATAGAAAATGTCACCGCGTATAATTTAACATTAATTTTTTTAATCAATATTAAATTGGCGATATTGAATGCATATTTGATAGTAGTGTTTGGAAAGCAATTCTACAAATGGTTGGGGTTGCAAGTGTTGATGCCAAAGGACTTTAGGAATAATTTTCTACAACACTCTGATACAATGTCATAGGCAAAAGAACTCAAAAGGACTCGACGGGTTCCATGATTTTTCTCGGTATGGTCTCTCTATGGTTGTACAGAAATAATATTGTTTTCAAATTAAAGTGAGGGCGCTAATTTTGAGTATGTGAGGGACTTAATTTAATGTATATCTTAGTCATGGTTAAATGGTAAGGCAAATTAAAGGGTTTTCTTTCCTTTTTTGATTGGTCTAAGGAATCTTTTGTGTATGAAAGATTTGTAAGAATTTTGTCGCTTGAATATGGATTGAGTATCCCTTGTATATAACATGTCTTTGCTAATAAATAAATATAAAAAAGCTTTCATAGTATATGTCATTTAAATAACAACTGACACTCTGAATAAAAAATAGGATAAATGGTATGCTAACGAAAATCCGTGTCTTCTGCAAACCCTCCCTAAAAGATTAATTGTATGCCTAGATTAGCAAAATGCAACTTTTTTTTCTTAAATGAATAGACTGTGAAAGAAAGATAAACTAAAATGGGCAAGGGCTTTGTGAAGTGGGTTTCCCCCCTCAATTTCACTTTACTTTGATATAGGCTAACATATTAGATACACATGAGCCATGCATGGAAATAATCTACTTTCACTTCGTTTCAAAATAAGTATCATCTTAAATTATTTTATACAAATAATTTTTTTAAAGAAAATAATAATTTTATAAAATTAATCTTATATCATTATTAATTTATTTATATATTTTTTTGTTCATCATTAATATTATAAGGAGTATTAATGAAAAAAGATAATTAACGTTATATTGAAAAGTTAAAATAATTAGTATTTTGAGAAAAAAAAAATTTCTTACACGATAATTATAATGGAATAGAATGCATAATGTGTAGCTGTATTGAAAGCGATACTCGAAAGAAGGATAAGAAATCTATGCATTCATAATGTCAAAATTATTAATTGAAGATAAGCTAATTTTGTTAGACCTCAAACCACACCCTACCTACTTTTCTATACCAAAGCATACACGCAATATGAGAGAGAAAATGAAGTGGTTTTTTCTAGTGATTATCTACTAATCTTAGGTTTAGGAATTCTTTGAAGGATTGAATTTTAAATTTGGAAACTACTCATTTAATGTTTTCTGTCATTAATTTATAACTATTTTATGAATTTAATTTTTCACACACGTATATATATAATAACTAAACTTTCTTTCCTCTACACAATTCAATCATATATTGTCAAGTTATTAAAGATGTTTGACCATCATAGCCTCAACCTCAGAAAGTCCAAATTTTTAAGAATGTATCGCTGCATTATCAAATATTAGTGCATGAAACTTTATTCAGACGAGGGATTAAATTTAAAATTTATCCATTTTACCAGATTTAATTAAATTTATATATGAACTTAATATAAATTATTGTCATCCTTTTTTTCTGTAATACCATAAGTATCATTCACTTGAATAATCTAGCTCGAGATAGTTATGGTAGCACCATTATATATATATATATATATATATATATATATATATAATTAAATGGTGACAAATCTCTCTTTAAAACTTAATTTCTTCCTTCGATAAAATGTTTGAGAAAAAAATCCAAGGAGGAGCATACTCAATAACATTTAAAGAATAAGATTACTAAAGCTCAAATTTTAAATAATCAACAAAAATTATTTATTATTAATTTTATAAAGCAAAAAGATCGTATATCTTGATAAAAATGGCTGAACATATATCTCTCATTTAAAGTAAAAAAGTTCCTTACAAAACTAATTTGCTTTAGGTTTCACACTCACCATTGATTCATCTTGAGCTTTTACAAATATCTTGTTTATTAGATAATAATGTAAAGAATTTTTTTACATCAATTATACATAGAGTTAATTTGTATATTTTACACATTTTTATTCATTATAATAAAGAAAAAGTTGTGCCTAAGTGACTTTGTTAATCATATATTTAAATCTGGAAACAGTCTCTTTATATATATAAGGATAAGACGGCGTACAATATTTTTCTTCCTTAATTTTGCATATAACGAATAGTCTATAAATAATGAAATAAGTAATTTATTTTTATAACAAAGAAAAAGCAAGAAAGAGAGAAAGAAAATTTGTGGGGACATGGTGTATTTCTGATGAAAAATTATGAGGAAGCATGTGAAGCTATTCAAGAATTGAGGCGGGTTGTTCAATTGATTGGAACTTTGTAAGTGAAAGAAGAAAGAACTTTCTTAATGGCAATAATAGGGAAGCAGAACCTAAAAAAATTAAAAGAGATGCCATAAGTCACGACTCAAGATTAGAGTGTTGCTTGATCTGCTACTCAATGTAAGAGAAAGTGTTAGGAAATTGCATACTTTACTACATCACAGCCACTTTGACCTTGTGCCATCAAAATTGCGGCTATATAATAGCAATGATAGGCACCAATCATTCAACCTTTGAAGGCTAAGCATATACATTAGGTGCATTCAAATTTTGTGTCTCATTTTTCGTCTCGTCTCTGATAATGTTATTCTTAAATTAATGTTGATAATAATGTAGTACATACAATAATACATATCTCCCGTAATTAATAATAACTTTTTTTAAAAAAAAAAAAAAAAAGAAAAACACGGTCTCTTTTACTGAATTATGAATTAGATAAATAGCTAACCGCAGAAAAAAAATTATTGCAGCTCATCATTCAACTTATATCTACACACATAGATACACAAAGAATGAGATATGCAACCAACACCAATAGACATTTAAGGAAAAGTGAACTTATACATATTAATCAATTTGAAATAAATAAAAAACCACATACAAACTTGAAATTTAGCTGCATATATATTGTCAATGTCATCGTTTCGTGCTGTTTCATATTTGCTTTCGTGTATATTATGATAAAGTCACATTAAAAAATCACTATAAGAAAATCAAAGAATTGGTGACAAAAATTATTTTTTCTATATTAATACAGGGGTCACAAAAATTTGGTGGTAAATTTTTAAAAATTACAGCAAATAGGTTTTATAAGGAAAAATTACAAATAAATTTCATTATCATTTTTTTCCGTGAATGCTTAAAATAAAACTTTTGCCTGTAGATATGGATTCAGATACTAATATAATTGTCTTTCTTCAAGAATTTAATTAGTTCGGACTCCTGCATTCTAAGCAATCTATAAACACCAAAATCAAACCCAAAAAATCTTATTATTATTATTTTTTTAAGACGGGGCTAAAGCCCCAAAAATTGGAAGATTACACTGAAAGAATTAATATATAAACGTGGGCAGTGATCCCCTTATATAAGAACTAAGCAACGGGCTAAAAGGAGCAAGGAGCTGGAGGTTGCTCAAACATCATGTACTCAACCTCCATATCACACGTCAAATTGACTAGGGCATCTACGCATCGATTTGTTTTCCTATATTTATATTTATATATGTGTGTGTATAACAGAAACATATATTTGGTATCATGGATATGTGGTATCATGTTATTCAATCAAGTGATGACATGTATTCGTTTCTTTCAATTCTGTAGCAGATATTTAGTGAAGCTTATTTAATATTGAAAAAAAATGTCAACACCAAAAGATATTGAAAAAATGTTGTTTTTTTTTTTTTTTTGTTGGCATTTATTTTATCAGCAAAGGAAATTGTATTACCCACTCTTTTACAAAAACAGTGTTAAGTTACCGACAAAAAAAATATCATTCTGCAGAATGTAGTAATCTGCATGTATACAAGCATAATGTTAATGTATCATATTCTGCGGGAATAAAAATGTTAATGTATCATGATTTGATTGTACGTAGAACTTATTAACAAGAATACAAGGAGCTCAATCTAAATTTTGTCCAAAGAATTCCTTCTTTTTAATTTCCTCTGAGGAAGAAAAAAAATCAACTATATATACACTAAAAAATCCCAATCATATATAACAAGAAATTCAAGAAATAAACATTCATCATATTTATCAAAACAAGTGATGTTCCAATTCTTGGATAGATAATTACCTAACCCTATCCCCCCCCCCCCCCCCCCCCCCCCCCCCATTATTTATCTAATAAAAAATGTTACGCGTGATTATTCCCTTCTTATTAATTTTATTTTTCATTGAATTGAAGTATCATTTCTTTAGTAGATGAACAAGAAAATAGACACTCAAAGGGGATATAACTTGGTTTGAATCCACAATTGATATGCTACCTAATAGTTCCGTAATTGCTTTGTTATATTATTGGGCAACTGGGGAAACAAGGAATGCGTAAAAAGAAAACTTGATGTATATTGTAGGCAACACACAAAACGGCTACTACAACAATTGCGGCCACAAATTACAGCACATGTCAAACACGTTTTTTTTTAATGTCCTACATATATATTATATACTATTGTTTCACTGATTTACGAGTCTTTCCTATCCTACTACGTACTTAATCGATATTCTTTTCGTTTACTTTTCTAGCATCTATATATATCTACATATGTGTGTGTATATGTATATATATATATAAGTGAATAATTCCAATGTGTATTTAGTCTATGATGGCTTTCTTATAACTTAATTATCATTTCTTCAGATTTCATAACTTGTATGAACTTATCCTCAATCATGTCTAAAACTAGTAAACAAACTAAAATCTTAGCCCGTAAAGTTGCTTTCAATAATTATTGATTCACGAGAGTAGTTTTATGAGTAAGTATAAAAGTTGCTACATGCTATGTCATGGTGGAGGGACCATTAATATACGGCATGTGGAAATAGAAGCAATAAAATAAACAAAGAAGACTTTTCAAAAGTTTGAAATTAAATTCCATTTGTCTGACATAATAAGGAAATTTGTAGTAGATGACACCTAACAGTGGTATATATACACACAACATTATCAACAATGTCATTTAGCATAATTTTGAAGATTAATTAATTATCCTGTGTCACTTTCACAATGGAAAAGATCGATCGAAATGGACAGTGTTCTTTGTTCGTTTGTTTCATTCTTTTTCTTGTTTAACTCATTAATCTTTGGAAAAGAATATCATAAAAAAAATACCCTAAACATTCCTACCACAAAAGAAAAAGAATATTACTAGTACAACAAAGTTGTGTGATTGACGAAGCATACCTTATTTTGTTTGCATGCTCTTTTATGGGTTGGCTAGCATTAGGGTTTATATATACGTGCATGAAAGTGGGACCAACTTGTGATTAATAAGGGAATATAGTCAAAGACTCAAAGTCATGCCATCAAAGGCTATCTGAGAGATGGTAACGAGTGGCGGTCCATGATTTTTCATGGACGAAGATGCATGGGAATGTGGCCCCATATATATATATATATATATATATATATATATATATATATGTATATATAATGAATGGAGCATTGAAGAAATTCTAAGCATAAGGTTCCTTTGTCCATGGTGCTTGAATTTTGAAGGTAGTTTAGTGTTGAACACGGCAGCACAAAGATGTATGTATGGGTCCAAAAGTAGGCACCGTCTATTATTGACGTGAAATAATTGATTGGAATCAGAGAAAGGGAAGGCAAATTGCTCTCTTCTATTTATTCACAACCTTGACTAAAAGAAGTTTTTTTTTTTTTTTTATTTCTTTGAGTGTTGTCAATGTCAGCCTTTAAAATTGATTTCAAATCATTAAAAAGTTATTAAAAAGAAAATATTTATTATACAAAATATAAGAGTATGTAAAAAAATTTAATTTTTATATTTTTATTAATTCTGTGCTGTTTGAAGTTAACTTATACGTTAATTAACAAATTCATTTTCCTCTTCTTTTCAAACCTGTAAGATATATATTTACGTCGTGTAGGTGTGAGTCTAATCACCATTTTTCAACATAGACTTACATTTGCACTAATATTCAAGAAATACTTTACGATAACACATTTGAATATCCTTATATTGTAAATGAGATCTAGTCACAGAGTTGGTTTAAAAATTAATAGCAGATATTTGTATTAATTTTTTTAAAATATTTTTTTTATCAAAATATTTTTTTGAGAATTTAAAAAATAATTCTCTTAAATAATTCTACATATACTTTCTGGTTGGATTAATTTTATGAAGAAATATATACTTTTATAATTAAGTTTTAAAACATAACAATTTTTTTATTTGTTATAGAAATTATTATATTAAAAAATATTGTATCCTTATATAAACTTTTAGATATTTTTAAATTAAAAAAGTGATTTTGTAGTAAGTTCTCTTTATTGGTGGATCTTATACCGATGGGTCATGCATGACTGACTACGAATACGCGTCTTAAAAGCTGCATGTGATATGTTCTAGGAATTTCCCTCGTGAGCTTTTAGATTTAACACACACACACACACACACACACACACACACACACAGAGAGAGAGAGAGAGAGAGAGAGAGAGAGAGAGAGAGAGAGAGAGAGAGAGAGAGAGAGAGAGAGAGAGAGAGAGAGATTATGGAAATAATGTTGAACACGTATTTTCGGTTCTAAACCTCCACAACCAACATAATTAATCATTTATTAATACTATATGCAAAGTTGTTGGAAGCATCGGTTAGGATATAATTGAAGTTTGGAAACGAATTAATTGACTGATTAAGCTTGACTAAACCATTCGTTAGATTTAGAAATCAGATTTTGGAGTGTAAATGAAATTTCTAGTTATTTATTACTTTCTCCTATATGTCCCATTATAATTATAATTTAAGAGTAAAAAATCATTTCAAAATAATTATTATTTTAATTTTTTAATATAACATTAATTAATTACATTTTTTATTTATATTCCTTATAATTTTAATAGTTAACAACAAAATTTATAAATAAGTTAATGATGATATAAGATTAATTTTATAATTTATTTATTTATTATTATTTTTATATGTGTAAAATAACACGACAATTATTTTGAAACGAAAAAATTACCATAAACTCATTAATTATTGATAAGACTTACAAGGGTTCGGTGTTGCCTCTTTAGCAAAATATATAACTTTAGTATTAATTAAATTGAGTGTGCTTCTTATTCATAATCATATTTCATATACATTTAAATACTAT
>PYAF01005901.1:1452270-1468073 GCA_007407185.1 Glycine tomentella
AAGTTACACTGTTTGCTTATATTGTGATCAAAAAATTAATGTAATAACGAATTAAAAAAAATAGTCTTATGAAAAAGGAAAATAAAATTTCAAAATAGTGTGTTATAAGAAGTAGTGTTAAATTTCAGTGACGAACCTTTTCAAAATTACATATAAGTTATTTTGCTATTAAAAATATTTTTTAATAGGTGTAAGATTAATAAAAAATGAAAATACTAATTAGTTGTTTATATTATCAAGTATAATAAATATTACTAATAAAATAAATACTAGCAATACATTATTTTAAACATATTTTCTGTTACTTTCTTCATCTTCATTTATAAGAAAAAAGTTCCATTATTTTTTTTTATCAAATATAAGCAAACAGTGTAACTTAAATACCTCTTAAAAAAAAAGAGTAATTTAGCCTATTTCCCCACCTCTTTTTTTTTTCTTTTCCAAATTAAATGCCATTGTAAAAAATTAAAAATAGGAATGCGAATTGAATTTCTAATATAAAAAAGTTCTTAGTCACACAAAAAAATTATACGAAGAAATTGAAATTTAATCAACCAATAGAGATTTCGTTTATATGATGGAATTTTTAAGTGTGATCTTTACGATTCATTCACCTACATTGACCACACCTATATATTGATAAAAAAAAGTTAAAGACAAGAAATTAGTGCAGCAATTTAAATTTCGAAGAATTCACTTATTATTTCTTTTTTATTTTCGAAGTAATTAATGATCACCATCTTTATGAAAGTACGACGGAATCCATTTCTTCTTATTATTTTTATTCTTATTAATATTTTTATACATTACAATCTAAATCAAACGGAATGTTCAATATATATCCAACCGAAAAAGGAATAAAAGAATTTTTTATTTTTCCGCAAAAACAAAAGAAGACAAGATATATATATATATATATATATATATATATATATATATATATATATTTTAACAATAATATCCTTTCTTTCTGAAAAGGTCATTGACCTTGGACATAGAAAACATTCAATGGTCGATGCTGCTGCTTTCATATTAGATGCAAAACTTAGCAAGTCTTATTTATACATATATTCTTTCATTGAACCTTTTCTTGCTGTTAATTTCTGCACGACGTGAAAGCGAACAAAAATGAAGAATTCTAAGAAAACTGGAGTACGGAAGTACCACAAATCGGAAAATCCACGCTTGCGGTGGACACCTGAACTCCATGAATACTTTGTTGAAGTTGTGGGAGGTCTTGGTGGAAAAAACAGTGAGTTTTTTTCCTTCATGTGCATGATCTAGGGTTAGCTATTTGATTTCTTCATGTCCATGTCTATATTAGAATTTCTATTTTCATTTTTTGTTTCCTTGATGCTTTGTTAATTAAGCTAGCTAGCTTTATCTCTATTTGGAATTTCTTTTTCTTCTAATTATTCCTCTTATATATACACTTTCGAAAAGGCCAAGAGAAGAGGGGAAGGGAGGGGGACAAAATAAAAAAAAAAAGAAAAGAAAAATACTATCAATAGCATAAACAACTTGCACAAATGATGATTAAGTTATACTGGTTCATCTGTTTTTAATTTGCTCTCCTGTAAGTGTGATATCAATTTATCAAGAAGGAAAGGAATTTATTTAGGCTTCTGCTAACAATTTTGCAAACTGGATTTTTCAGAGGCAACACCAAAGAGAATTCTGCAGATGATGCATGTGAAAGGACTGAGGATCTCTCACATTAAAAGCCATCTTCAGGTATGTATGTATGTATATATATATATATATATATATATATATATATAGTTATTCCATGTGGTCAATTCTTATTTATAGATACTTATATTACTTCTTTTATTTTTTTACCAACGATATTTATATTACTTGTGCAGTAGCTTTATTTTTCTTTCTTTTACTAGTAAAATTAAATAATTAAACCTTTGTGGGTTTTGGTTTTAATTTAGAGGGGGGGGTTAGAAAATCCCAAGATTTGAAAATGGTATTTGTTTTTCCAAACATGAGATTTTTTTGGCCTGTTCCTAGATTAATTCTTTCATATGCTAATCTCTTGTTTCTATTTCTTCAAAATCAATCAAAGCATGAGACATAATATACGGTCTAGGGTATATTTTTGTCGTACCAACAATAATTGCTAAAACAACAAAAAGAAAATACTGTAGTTTGTGGAAAGCAAGATTTGTCACAATAGCTAGATATATGTTACATTCATTCATGATTATATTCCATTACTTTTCAGCTTACGACAAACGTTCATGAAGAGCCTCACTTCTTTATGCTCTTACTTTAATTTTCTTTTCCATTACTTATGTTGTAAGTTTAATTTACTTGGTACAAAGCAGATAGCATATTGGCTAGCTATCTCATTATGTGAAGAAATTCAGAAATGAACAATAATGTCTCATTTTTTTAATATTTACATTACACCCTTCAGGTTATACGTTTTCTCATATCAAAAGAATGAACAAAAAACATTGCTTTAGTATTAAAAATGGAATTTGTGCACGCGCAACTTATAAAAATAATAATAAATCTGGGTTAGGTACATGTGCATACTCTTCACGAAAAAGTGTATATATAAATTTTAAAGACGTGAAACTCTTTTTCTCTCCAACTCTCTTCTTTATCAAAATCTATGAAATATATGTTTGTGTTGCATTGTATAGCCAGCTTGCTTTCTGAGATGCCAAAAGCGCATATCTATGTGAGCTTTAAAGAAAGGGAATTGTAGTACTTTTGCCTTTATTAGGCTTGAAAATCGGTTCTACCGTACTAGGCTTTAGCAGCAGTATTATATTAGCATTTATAACCACGTGTTCTAATGTAATAATTTAATATATATATATATATATATATATATATATATATATATGAGGAAAATAAAATGATATTGTAATATATATAAGACTTTTTTAAGAAATATAAAAGACTTTAAATAATAAAATTATGTATTCATTATCATATTATTATGAATATCTATCAGTTTTTAGATTATTAATATCTGTCAGAGAAATCTAAGTGTTTATTTTTAGTAAAATCATCATCTTCAAATCATATTTTTTTAATCTATAATGTTCGAATCTAAAATTTTACTGAGACCGAGATTATTGTTACTCAAACCAATTAATGATTATTATCGCGGCTAACTAGATTTTATTTTTTTTCTTATGGTTGCGCCCTAAAATATGTGATCGTCATAATTGTACAGGTAAAGATATAATAATACTCGTGAGGCCACAAAATTTTGAGGACCGCTATTATAATTGGCTGGTGAATTATATATATATATATATATATATATATATATATAATTATCGGCATTACTTATCATTTCCTTCTGTTAAATTTTTTAACAAAATAATTTATGGTTAAATATTTTCTCTATTCTGAGAGAAACTTTTGGGTTTTAGATGTACAGGAGCATGAAGGGACATACGATTCTCGCATCGCAACAGGAGATGGAAGAAAATGTGCATGTTAACGATCATCACCCAATCTGCTCCAACTGTTCATCCCAAAGGTAACCCACCATATATTTCTAAACAATTACAAACGTATCAAAAATAAATCCTTGCTAATGAAGTAGATCAAACTTTAAAATATGGAGTTTCTTTTATACCATCATATACTATCTATTTCTTTTTTTCTTAACACAAACATATATAATTATAGTGTTCATCCAATATAATTAAACTAATATTTTTTTGTGAATACGAATAATTATTATATGGATTCAACTAGTAAGTAATTGAACGTTAAATTTATCCCTAGATATTTATACTTGTTAAAAAATTTAATTAGGTCTTATAACGCTCTATTGGTGGAATCTGGACATATATTATTGATTTTTATTTGAAACTGCAATGGTCCTATCTCTATTGATTGAATGCTATTTCAGTTGTTTTATATAGAACCAAAGTGACAGACTATTGACATATACAGCAACCTGGCAATCATTGACACAAAACCATTCACAAACTGACATAAATTTCAAACTCTCATCCTCTTTCTCCTGTTATAGTTAATGACATGCATAAAATAACCTGTGTAATATGTAGCTATATGACCATGCACTATCCCAAAAAGGATCTCCTCACATGTAATTTTTTTCATTGTGTGTAACCGAAAATAAAATCTGCATATATAATCCCATACAGTGGCTATTCTCTCCATGCCATGTTTCCCTAGATGAGTACCAAAATGCTATTTCAGTTCTTTTTTTCTTAAAGAAAAAAGAAAAAAACTTTAATTTCATTATTTTAGCATATCAAAGAGTGACACTATATTTAATATTATATATAATTATTTCTTTTTTTATATGTTTTGCATTCATTAATCGTAAAAAGTGTTCTATAAGAATTGTACATACATTACATGTTTCTGAATTCAGTATTACTGCTTTATCACTTTTTTTTTTAATTCATATCACTAATTGTGATCGTTAATTCGTTTACATCGTCCTTCATCATACTTTTCAGTTCACAGGGAACTAAATTAAAGGCATCCAAATATGATACGAGGATTGTCAATCAAGAAATCCACCCTTTAGAAAGTAAAGGACTTTCACAGACCAGTGAAACTGATAATTACGATCTAAATCAGGTACTATTTTAATTTACTATTTGATATACTACATGTCTATTTCCTTACTCTAGAGATTCAATCTTTTCAAGTTTTAAAGCATTGAGCCATTTGTTTAGAACACCTTCAGCATGTTTGGGTTGCAAAACGTTGTTTCTAATTATTGAGTTTATATACCCAAAAACATGAAATTACTTTTATTATCATTTTTTTTTAGAGAAAGTCTTGACACAAAAGTAAAGTTATGTCTTGATGACTCGTTAGTAATGGATTTGAATTCGGAAATAGTCTCTTTGAATTTACAAGTGTAAAACTGTGTACAATATCACTAACTCTTACTTTCTCATAATGAGGAACCTATGGAGTATGTGATTTTTGTTTTGTTTTTTTTATCATTTTTTTCTCAAATCTTGAGGTGAAAGTAAATCATTAGTCCTATAATAATATATAAAAGTAAGAATAAAGGAGTTATAAGGTTTGTTTGGTAATAAAGGGAAAAGAGAATGAGTGAGAAGTCATGAGTTTGAATTTTCCTCTATCAAAAACTAATAATTAATAACTAATATTAGATGATTAAAAAAATGAAAATAGTTTTCATTAGAGAAAAAAAAGAGTTAAGGAAGTATAAAGCCAGTATTCTTAGGTCTTGTTTGTATTATAACTTACAAGCAAGAAAAAAAAAAATAAAAAGTTAAATACATCGATATTTTACATATAATTTTGGTTCTTTAATTAGTCCTCCAGAGTTTACACTTTTATTTCTTTAGTTTAATGATATAGCTTTCGTTTGTACGTACTTATAAGTTTAATGAAATCATTTAATATTATTATCAATAAAATGCACTTTAATTTATATTGAGTAGTTGATAAACTTCCACAAATCGTTTTTTATGATATTCAAATAATATTTATTATACTATTTTACAGGAACCCGAGTCAAGTACATGCTTATTTAGCGGTACGTCAAATGAAGAAAATAGTAGGGCAATGAAATTTCTTGATCTCTCATTCTCTTTCGGCTCTCCACTAACTCCAACGATGGACGGCGATCAAGAGAGAATGCGTTTTTCTTCACCAAATACAGCAGATAATCATGTCATCGATTCGAATTCTGTACAATCTCATGGGAGCAGTTATATAAATTTAGACCTAACAATATAAATATATTTATCATTTCTGTAACCACGTAAGCAATATTTATCGTAGGCTTAGGGTTTTGGCAAAGATTTATAAAAGCTAATGAATTATTAATTGTATTATCTCTAATAATTAAAATGGTTTAAGCAGGCTTCTATTTAAGTTGCTTAGTATTTTTTTTATAGAGTTATCTTTTGTGCGTATTTTGTGAGTTTTGTTTTTTCAGATCTAATGTTTATCCTGCATGAACTCAGATTGAAGTTTTCACTTGAGGTTTCACACAGCTCAACGACTTGAACGTACATAGATATGTTAATGTTAGTCTTTTTTTAATTTTTAATATCAGCAAGCAAAACAGATTTTATGACATGAGGTACTACCAGTAGCTGACTGAGTAAAATTTTTTTTTAGTACATGCCAAATTTTTAAATAGTACTAAATTTTATTTTTAGAAAATATCAAATTTTATTTTTAATTCTAATTAATTATATAAATATATACTTATTATAAAAAAAAATTTCAACCATTTAATAACTACAAATTTTATTTTTTTTAGTTAGTGGTCAGTCCTCTATTGGGTACTACTAGCACCAATCACTACAAAAAAAAAAAAAAAAGATTTTTCCGACGGAAAAAATCCGTCGCTAAGTCACTAAATCTGTTGGAAAAATAGAATTTCCGACGGAATTCTGACGGACAAAAATCTATTGCTAAAATGCTCGTAGGAAATTTTAATCGACGAAATTTTTTCGTTCCATCGGTAATTACCAACGGAATTATCCGTCGGAAATTTCCCACGGGTCGTTTCCGACGAATTAAATGACCCGTGGGAAATTTCCGACGGATTTTATCCATCGAAAATAACCCGTGAAAAACTTTCAACGGATTTCATCGGAAACATATTGACTGCCATTAGCGACGGAAAATTCTGTCAGAAATTTATGTCGGTAGTTAATTGTCCATTTTGTTTTTATCTTTTTTAGCACCTATTATTTATGAATATGTAATTGTTATCACTATAATTTGATGAAAATATTAATAGAGACACAATTATGTAATTATCGAAATATTCAAATTCATTCATCCCAAACAAATTATCTAAAATTCAAAATAAGTGAGTCATAAAAACACCATATCTAATAAGTCAGTACTGATCATAATAAGAGGTATCAATAATCAAAATAGTCATTGTTATAGTCCCTTTCGTGGTCATCTTGTTGCTGTTGTTGATCATCTTCTTGCTGGTCATTTTGATGTTGCTCCTGGTGATGTGGTTGATCATTATGTTGTTGTTGCTGTTGGTCATTTTGTTGGTCATTGTGTTGTGGTTGTTGTTCTTTCGGCAACTGTTGGTCAGGTTGTTGCGTATCGGGCAACTGCTGGTGAATAATGGTCCATGCTTCAGGAGGTAGAAACTGAAGTACAACTGACTGAAAGACAAACATCTGCTCCTTCGATTTACGCATCTCCTTGTTCGATTTACGAAGCTCCTCCCTTAGTCGACTAACTTCTGCTGAATCATTTGGTTGACTGGAAGATCCTGATATATGTTGCATGCATGTGTCATCTGCAGATTTATAAGTACGTGCAAGAGAACCAGTACCGTAAAGGCGTCCCTTATTCTTTCGACCTGCAGCAGCAAGCCAACATCGAGTCCTAAGTCTTTGTTCTTCAGCAGGGTCTAAAGGAGTCATTTCTGATTCACCAACACTTGAGGCCAATTCACCAACACTTGAAGCCACATCAGACCTAGCCTGAGATAGTCTAGCCTCAAAGTTTTCCTGTCAGTGAAAAACAATTATTATTAAATAAATGTATTAAAATTTGTAATTAAAATAGTTATTGGAAAAAAAATTATAATTAAAATAATCTAAAGATATTATGCATATTAAAATATTTTTAAAAAATAAATGTAAATTCAATTAATTATTTCCGACGGATTCGTTCTGTCTATAAAATTCGTCGCAAATTTAAAAGTTTCCCATGGAATATTTTGTGTCGGAAAAATCCGTCAAAAATACAAAATTATCGACGGAAAATATTCCTTCCATAAAATCCGTCGGTATTATCAACTTTTCCGACGGAATATTTACCAGAAATTTCCGTTTTTCTTGTAATGCAATGAGAGTACATAAGGAAATAAAACATAGTTACAAGGTAAGAAAGGAATTGCGGCATTTGACCTATCACCTATCTTAACAATAATAGTAACTACGCCAAATTATAGATAGCATTTTTTATTCAATTAGATAGCACTTTTTGAGCTGTGTAAAATTTAACTGGGTGGTTTAACTTAACTTAATATTCTCATTCGATGTATTATTTTTAATTTTCTTAGTTCTAACTTGAATTCGAATACCTATAAAAAAAATTATTAAAAATTAAAAATAAAAATTAATAAAAATATAAATTATTTATCATAAATCAAATATAATTTATGTCTAAAATATTTATTTATTTCAGATTTTAATTATAATATAACTTATATATTTATAAATGTTTATTTATTATAAATTATAAATTATATTTATATAAAATAAATATTTATTATATTCAATGCATAAACTAAAATACTATGCTGTAAAAAAAACACTAAAATACTAATTTGATTTAATGGTAATAATAAAACAGTTTTGTATTATTTGAATGAGACTTTGAAAGGTATATTTGAAAGTCAGACTTTCAAACATACACGCTAACTTTTTTAAGGTCTACACTTGAATTTGGTTTTAATGGTTTTAAAAACCATGCACTAAGATATATGATTATATATAGAAAAGAAGAATAGAAAAAAATTGTGTTCTTTCCACTTTTGAGTTTCTAAGCAATTTTTAGTATTGTATTTGAGTTGACAAATTTGGTGTGGTGTATTTTGATGATATTGTGATCTATAGCAAAATATTAGAGAATCATGTTGATCATTTACATGATGTTCTTAATGTTTTGAGAGAAAATAAACTATATGTGAATCTTAAAAAGTGTTCTTTTTGACTTCAATCTGTTGTGTTCTTGGGTTTTGTCATTAGCTCAAAAGGAATAAGTGTGGATGAAGAAAAGGTAAAGGCAATTAGGAATGGCATGTACCTAAGAATGCTAATGAGGTAAGATGTTTTCATGGTTTAGCAAGTTTTTATAGAAGATAATAGAAGAACTTTAGTTCACTTGTTGCACCTTTAAATGAACTTGTCAAAAAGAATGTGGTGTTCAACTGGACTTATATGCATGAGAAAGCTTTTAATTTATTGAAAGGGGTTGTACTGATGTAGGAGTTTAAACCAGTTGCATACTTTAGTGAAAAGCTTCATGGGGCAACATTGAATTATTCCACGTATGATAAAGAGTTGTACGCTCTGGTAAGAGTTTTGCAGACATGACAGCACTATTTGTGGCCAAGGGAATTCATAATTCATTTTGATCATCAAAGCTTTAAGTTTCTAAATCTCAAGGAAAGCTTCAAAAGAGACATGCCAAGTGGTTGAATTCATTGAGATGTTTCCTTATGTGATCAAGTACAAGAATGGTAAGGAAAACATAATGGTGGATGTTTTGTCCAAAAGGTATGCTATGCTTACTTCTTTGCAAACTAAATTGCTAGGTTTTGAGTTTGTGAAGGACTTGTATGCTAATGATTCTGACTTTGGCAAAGTATGAGATTCTTGTTCTAAACATGCTTTTGGGAACTATTATAGACATGATGATTTCTTATTTCAGAAAAACAAATTGTGTGCTTGTGTGTTCCTTGCATGAAATGTTAGTTAGAGAAAGTCATGGTGGTGGAATGATGGGAGATTTTGGTGTGAAAAAGACTTTAAAAATTGTGTATAGGCATTTTTATTGGCCTAGCATGAAGCATGATATGCAATCTGTTTGTGACAAGTGCATACCATGTAAAAAAAAAAAAAACTAAAGTCATGCCCCATGGTTTCTATACACCTTTGTCTATGCCTAATCACCATTGGATTGATGTTTCAATGAATTTTGTGTTAGGACTACCTCAGTCTTAAGGTGGTAAAGACAATATATTTGTTGTTGCTAATAGGTTTAGTCAAATGGCGCATTTCATTGCATATTCTGAAACCAATGATGCAACACATATTGTTGATCTTTTATTTAAAGAAGTAGTGTGCTTGCATGGATTGCCAAAAATAATAGTAAGTGATAGAGATGTGAAGTTCCTAAGTCATTTTTTGAGAACTTTGTGGAATAAGCTGGGAACAAAACTTTTGTTTTCCACTGTTGCATATCCTCAAAAGGTTGGACAAACTGAAGTGGTAAATAGGACACTTACCATCTTGTTGCGTGCTATCATTCAAAAGAATTTGAAAAATTGGGAGAAATGTTTGCCACATGTTAAGTTTGCTTATAATAGTTTTTTTTTTCATTCTACTACTTATTCTCCTTTCGAAGTTGTGTATGTCTTTAATCCTTTGACTCCTTTGGATATGTTATCTTTTCCTTCTGATGAGTATGTCAATTTTGATGGTAAGAAAAGGCAGATTCTATCAATGAGTTGCATGCAAAAGTTTGAGCCAACATAGAGAAGAAGAATGAACAATATGCAAAGCAAGCAAATAAGGGTCATGTCAGAGTTATTTTTGAACCAGAAGATTGGGTCTGGGTTCATATAAGGAACGAAAGGTTTCCTGCTCAAAGAAAATCCAAGTTGCAACCAAGAGGAGATGAGCCTTTTCAAGTTTTAGAAAAGATAAATGACAATGCTTACAAGCTAGACTTGTCCAAAAATATGGTAACAAAAGTGTTACCTTTAATGTGATTGATCTATCTTTATTTGATGTAGGTAACGAATCAAATTTGAGGATTGTTCTTCTCGGAGAGAACAGAATGTCCAACAAGTGGTGTTGGATGATTTTCTATAGGATCAGGCTCTTTCTCTCTTAAGAAGCTTATGGAAGTGAAGCAGCTTAAGGAAGAAGAAGATCACAGCAGCAATACTCACAACGCAATTGGCGTGCGGTGTGTGCAGTGTGAATTGAAAGAGAGAGTCAGAATTTTGTGTGTGTGTACCTTTCACCATGAAGTAGGCTTTTATTTATAGAATTCTAACCTGGACCTTGATGGTAGACGGTTGAAGCCTGTTATCTTTTACCGGGATATCCGGAGATATGAATAATTAGAAGATAACAATATATCTTCTGTTAATATATCTTCTGTTCTTGGTTGTTTAAGATATTTTGAATATTTGGGTTAACAAGATAAAGGATAAATATCTTTATCCGTAACAAGGATGAATCATTTTGAAGAGGGAGGGAATGATAGATGGGCAACCAGCCCGTCTAATGATCCTTTACCATGCATGGCAGCGAAATTCGACCCCGTGGGAATCAAACCAAACTCACCCCAACTGTGATAGGAAAAAACCACGTTGACCGGGTTCGGGGTCAGGGTCGGATTTTCCCCGATAGCAAAAAGCGGGGACGTGGGCAACTATGGGATTACTGATATCCGTCCCACACTTGCACCCGAACCCTCCCTGTAAGAAATAACATTAAAAAATATTTTAAAAAAATGTACATATAAAGAATCCAAAAACCTAAAATCTCTGGGATGTGAGAGCTAGACAGCCGAGACTATGATTGTGCTGTCACGACCCATGAAGACCATCTCTCCTGCCTTCCATCACCTCCTCATCGGCGCCCACTTCACTGTCTCTTTGACCTCTTCCCTCATAAAGCACCTACCTCACTGTGTTCTCTCACAGAGCTTTTCTCAAAGACAAAAGGTGTCCTGGGAATCGGTTTTAAAGTCGGGGGCGGGGGTGGGAAATGCAATACCCACCCCCGCCCCGCCCCATTGTCATGCCTATCTTTTACATGGGATTAGAGGTCCTATGACAAGGTCCAAGACTAAGAGGATGAAGCAAGCATTATTGCAAGGCTTGATTCTAAAGATCAAAGAGAAAGAAAACGAATGTGAATTATGGAGTACACCTAATTGGTTCACTTTCCTACAAATTGATGAAGATGCTTTGAGACCAACTTGAAGAATCACTTTGGGAAGTCCAATTTACAACAAGAAGCATCTGTGGGCTGAGTTGATCAATTTTGGTGGATTATTAATATTGGGCTGATTAGATAATAACTAAGTCTCATTTCTGTCATTTTATTTGTAATTTTTGTACTATTTTTTGGCTGAATTTTCTGGTGACTTTTCATTTTCTCTCAGCCTTAATAAATATTTTCTAGAATGTTCCAGAACATCTAGTGGCCAGTGGGAATTTATTTTCATGTTTATTGTCATTTATTTTCATTTAGTGGATGTCATTATCAATGCATTTGGTACATGCATATTAGTGGAAATTTATTATAGCATTTCAAGATTAGCCTATAAACAGGGAACTCTTGTACTCTCCAAAGGGAGAATTTGAAGTTAATGAAATTTAAGAGTTTCTCTATTGTGAGAGTTTTTCATTTGTGCTTGGTTAAGAACTCGATAGTGTTGATTCTACCGACAGGTCGCGATTAGGGTCATGCTCCTTTTGATAACTTTGGTTCTACCAGTAGTTCGCTGTTAAAGTCAAGTTCCTTTTATCTTTATACCTGTTTTCAAAATGATCCTAAGTGTTCTCTTATCAGTATTGGTCTAAGTTTGTGTGACTCTTTTGTTTGTGCATAGAGCATTTTGACTGATTTTGGAGGATTGTTTTATCTTGTTGGGGACCATGAGTTTATTAACTGTTGTACGTTTTAGGAGTTATGAAATGTCTTAAAGAGGACAACTTAGTCTGTGACTCATCCTTTTTTTTATTTTTTCTGATCATGTTTGGTATTTGCATAAACAATCCTAAACATATAAGTTGTTCAACACTATACATAAAGCAAATCAAGGGGAAAAAAGGATTACACTCTCCACAATGTTCCGTGGAAAAGGATCCACTTACAACATCCAACATTAATCATGTTATACTTGGATTCTTTTGAAGTTTGAGATACAACATCTTCATACCTATCATCTCAATATGGCCTGTCTAAAGGATTCGATCTTCATCAACAACAATCCATTTAAATCTTTTCCTAAATTTGTCCCTTAGCTTATACATCTAAATAAGTTTACTTCAAATTTATGAAACACTTTCACAACTTCGGAAAGCCAGCAAAGTTTTAAAACATAGGGGCATACTTAAAATATTCACTAAGCGAGACCCCAAATCACTCAGCAAATCAGAATTTCTCCTCGAGAAAATTCTCCTTTCCCAAGTTACTGGTTTTTTCAAATTTTCAAAACTAAAGTTGACTCATTTAATGTTTTTAAACAATTTCTAACATTTAATATACATTCGTAACATTATACTAAATAATTCTCAAATTAAATTATTAAAAATGTATATCATTCACTTTAAGGCAATTTAATAATAACATCGTCAATTTAACAATATATAATAATCTCAATTGATGTTTATATCAACAATAATGCAATCATCTCATTAAGAATATAGTTATATCAACAATAATATAATGATCCTCAACAATAAACTAGTCATAGACTTAACAATATATCATAAATTTACACTAATTTACCATTATAACAATTATCCACTTGATGTTTATGGTTGACATGTTATCTCCTAAGTTTTTAGGTTACTATTCCTTCAATTTTTATTATGTGTCTATGACATTTACTCGAAGACCTGATTTAGAAGTATACTATGACCAATATGAACAATGTGATACTTTTACCAAATCCTAAAAGTTTGATGCTTACTTACTAATTTGAAAATATTTAGTTTGTAGTTATTTTTTGGTGAGTCCAAAGCAATTAGTTATAGCTCACATCTAGTGTTACAACTTCCATGAAGTCAACCTCTCCTAATTCTCATTCTAAAATTTGCTTACATGGCAATTTTGCTCAAGAAATTTTGGGATTTTGCTAAGTGAGAATGGCTAGAGAGAATGTTTTCACTACTCACAGTGTATTTGGATAGAGATTTTTAATTGAGAAAAATAATTTATAAGAGAATTTAAAATTATTTAATTTAAAATTCATTGTTTGGATATTTTTATATGAAGAATTTAAATTTTTGAAATTTTAAAACAGAATTTTAAACAACTTAAAATGTGGAATTTTAATTTCCTTCTAAAAAGTAAGAAATTGAAATTTTCTTCTTCTGTATAAGCTCTTACCGCACCACTCTTTGCTATGTCTCCATCGCTGGCGAATACTCTGACCTCCGCTATTCTCACGATATCCACCTCACACGCATCTTCGTGCATGAGGTTCAAAATTTTAAAAATAAAAAAATTCAATTTCTTTATCCAAACACAAAATTTTGAAAATGAAGAAATTTAATTTCTTTCTCTAAATACAGAATTTTGAAAATAAAAAAAATTAATTGATGCATTTTCATTCCCCTGATTTTCAAAATCCTTAAAATTTTAAAATACTCCATCCAAACACATTTTCAATAAATTATGGAATTCGCTCGGAAAAAATACTCATTGAGCCTTCTCTTTTTCTCTTGATATACAATTAGTCTAATAGCTCGCCAAACGAATTATGCAGACAAAGGATGCCAAAAAAAAAAAAAAAACATTTTCTTTTTCTCCAAGCTTCACCCTTTCAATGATTTTCGAACCCAAAATCAAAACTTTGAACATTTCTAAACAATTACTAGGTTGACTCCCTACACCCTATGAATCATTTGCAGCATACCTAAATTTAGTAATGCAAAAATGCATTAAATATTTTTTTAGTGCATATTAGCAGCAGGGTTTGAATTGAAAAACTTGTGCATAGTATCCAACCCGCAACCACTAAGCCAACTTCAAAGCTTTTAAAACTCGTTAAAACAAATCATTCACTACCTTTTTTTTTTTTTAAAATAATAAGTTACGATGATGATAAAAAAAAAAAATAGTCCTTCACTAAAATAACATTTAGTATTTGAATGGTTTTAATATGTTTAAAATTTAATAACTATATTAAAAATTAAAATTTCAATTTAGTAATAATATTTTTAATTAATCATTAGAGTCTACAATTATAATATCTCTCAAATTAATATCATATTTTAATATCTTTCTTATTTTCATATAAAAGTACACTATTTGCTCTAAACTAAAATATAAGCAACGAAAAAAAAAAATTAGACTCAAATATAAGCAAATATTGACTACTTTCATCTTATTTGATGATATTATCTTTAAAAATATCCTTCAAATACTTGAGATTCTAGCTATTTCTAATGAAAGACATATTAGTAAAACAAGATTATTTCTTAAATACAAATAGAAGATAAGTTATATAAGTTCTGTAAAAAAAATTATCTTAATTAGCATAAAAGTTGGTTAATTTTGCTTATGTTCAAGTCTGGAAGGAGTATAATCTAGAACCATTTGGATAAAAATAAAATTAATAATAAGTAATTAAGTGCTAGCCGTATACTCTGGAGTAAGTAAATTTCCTCTCGTGTATGAAAAGTTTATACAATAAGATCAGGTCCACGTGGGAAGCAGGGTGAGGTTGATATCGACATGGGTAGGGGAAACCTATACATTTTCTTCAAAAATGTTTCACTAAGAAGATTATTTACTGCCTCTTTGCCAATGTCTTCCTCAAGCCTTTGATAATCTTTGCAAACCAAACCAAGTTCATAACCGATAGCACCAATGGCACAACAATTACTAATATCTGCCCAAAGGTGTGCATCTGCTCAACCTGTTGAATAATTCAACAAAGCTATGTGATCCTTCCCTTTCTCAACCACATCATTTTACCAGAAATAATATAAAAAAATTATCCAACATCTAAATTACCCCACACGTTATAAAGAAATTGTTGGCACCTGTCTTGAGTGACAAATAAGTTATCCAACAAGGTGCCAATAAGGGCTTATTTGGATAAACTATTTCAAAAATACTTATAGAAGAAGAAAATAATGAAAAATGAAAAAAAAAAACTTCATAAACTAAAATTCTAATGCATAAACAAATTTGTAAAAGTTTCATCATATTAACTTCTCTAAAAACTGACTTCTGCATAAGCTTCCAGTCAAAAAAAAGTTCTGCACAAGTTAATTATAGCTTACAGAAAAGTTTTTTTTTTTTTTTTTTTCCATTTTTTCTTCTAAATTTTTT
>PYAF01005901.1:1468173-1491181 GCA_007407185.1 Glycine tomentella
AAAAAATTTTTTTTTTTTTTTTTTTTCCATTTTTTCTTCTAAATTTTTTTCTAGAAAAGTTTATCCAAATAGGTGCTAAATCTAAATTCATTAGACCAACTTCACCAATTTGTGGCCTCATTAGTTATTATGTAGGCATAGTGATAGTGGTATGCTTGTACATGTGTCTATAGACACAATACAACCATAGTAAATATATCGATCGTTGCACCACAAACAACCTTCCTCCTCCCAAAATGGCAAGCATAATTACAATTGTAGCTGATAAGAAGAAATAGATAGATCCATGATCTAGGCCATTTATCATCGAGAAGAATAATGTGTAGACATCGTTTGAGTCATTAAAGGCCAAGAATTGAATGTCAAAATCTGCTACCTTTGGCACTACAACAAAAGACAACTTTTAAATTCAGGATTACCTTATCAAAGTGCAAGTAGACATGGTAAAACATGTAAATGAACAGAAGTATTCTGGCAACCTGCAGATGGACCATTTTGGTAAGCAAACCCAACATGACAAAAACAAGAATTCTATACATTCAACATATCACATATGATATTTCAAAATAAGAACAGACACATATATCTTACACTATCAACTAATTAGAAATCACCTTAGATATGACGTTAAAGTAATTAACTAATTATTAAAAAAAGCCAACACTTACCATATATGACAACAATCCATGATTGGATGACATTATAAAAACTTTTACATTGTGAGTGACAATGTTGTTAAAACGTAGTGTCAACGCAGAAACGGTGGGGGTGAACAAAAACGTAAAAACGTGAAACGTAAACGAAAAAAAGAGTTTACTACATACTGAGTGTGTTCTATTTTATATATGTGTATGTATTTCAAACGATTGACTCACCAGCCAAGAAATGAATATTACAACCCCATTGATGAGATAAGCTTTGGACTTTTTCATTCCAGCTACATCAAGATACCTTCATAAACACCACAACATTAACAAAGAAAAATATTATGACATAATAGAATTCAACTATAAGAGAAAGATTACCATCTCAAATTGATTCCTGGAGTAGTTGTCTCGGAGATCAGGACCATGAATGTGTAAAGCTGTCCTTCCCCACTCAACATTGAATATGCTACTGCTACTAAAGAAAACAGATGATGAATCACCTGAACCAATGTTAATATGAAGTCAGGTTAAATCCCGACCATAATCATCTCCAGCTGGGTTCCTATCAAGTGAAATTTCTTAAAATTGATTAAGAGAGTTCAATTTCATAAGATGGGTTGGCTTAAACTCTGGAAGTTAAAAAGATATCATCCTTACATACTCATATCCACCAAGTGAAGGAAAAAACCATAATATCGTCCCTAGATCAGCAATGAAGTAACCAACAGAAACCTGTCAGTCTGTCACAATAAATATCAAACAGAAGAAATAAAGACTTCAGCAGATAAAACAAAGTGATGTAGAATGCAGATCACAAAATGGTTATTGAATGTATAAGGACAATGAAGATGATAAGAATTACCAAAGTTGATTTGAATCATAACAAGTAAAAAAAGAAATAGAATGAATTCCAGAAAAAGGAAATGCTAGCCGAATATTAACACCAAGAAAATCTTAAGAGCTATTACGTCAAAATGTGGCTAGGACATTGTTTCAATCACAAAACAGTTTATGGAAAAGACAGCACTGTATATTAATCGAAGGATATATCTTTGAGGATTTGACAAAACTCTTAAATCTAGTCTCCAAAACAATTAAAAAAGAAAAACTCGAAGGAGTCTTATAAAATAACAAGCTCAACAAATTGATAAGCTCCACTAGATCCCAACCATCTAATATTACAAGACCATGTGATGTGATTTAAGAGACACAAAAGTCACATAACGTATAGAGAGTAAAGACAGCAGAGTTAGCAATCAATATAAATGATATTGCAGAAATTGCCTCTCATAGTATCTATGCGATACAGAATAGAGACCCAAAAGGGTACAATTCTCAAGATAGTAACCTTCCAGGAAATTAAGAGACCTGAACCTCTGCCATGCCAATGAGTTCCCAAAATAGCTACTCTTCCCTCATGGTTTCCCTCCCTCCCTTTTTATAACAACCTCCCCTCTAGTTTGTTATGTAAATAACTATAGTTTATATGCTATTCAGTTACACTGAATAATGCCCATTGATTCCTTGCTGCCAACCTATTCCTCCTCCTATAGGTATTTATTGCAGATACTATCAGTATCAGTTTAATATGCTTATAAGACATTCTTTGACAATGTTCACTGAATGTCAAATAGAAAATGTAAGAAGAGGACTCCAAATTTCATATATGTGCAAGTTCCAAACCCCATCACAGGAAGAGTTGGAGAAGTTATATCTATCATTGCAAGTCCAAATCCACAAAAACTTTAGCAATCAAACACGGCATTCCTGCCACACTTCTATAAATTTCTTACTTAACTAGTCATACGATAATAAAAGCAGGGTACATCATTGGAAAGCTTGATAAACAAACTGTGCTTGATTGTTGCTTCAATGATGCAACATGCATTATTTTCTAGTTTTGCATGTTCTGATTCCTTGCTCATCTCTTAAGTACAACTTGTTTATTATCTCATTATGTGATTCTTTTGATTTTTCTCCCAATCCCAACATGTCATTTTACAATATTTGAATCTCCACTCATCAGTTTCTAATCAAAATGCTAGACTCAACTGTTTAAATTTCCATGAAAAAAAATGGTGATCAAGGTGATGCTAATTATATACAAGGTTGCTTGTCATATAGAATAATACAAAGTGAAAGTGACCTAACTTCAAGACCATAAACATACTTTATCTCAAATCAGAATTTGTAATGGTAAATTGCAAGGATTTAGTAGATAATCTACCATTAATCTTAAGAGATCCCTCTTTATCGGCTACGCAGATTTTTCTTTTACTTTCACAATCAAGCTATATTTGATATTCACCAAGTCTAATTCCTTTTTTTTTTTTTTTGGAGAAAACAGAAGTCGGTAACTTGTCTGCTTTTCACTTTACTAATTTTGTAACCTAGAAACTCAAAACCAAAAGCAAAATTTCTTGCCGCAACAAACTCTAATACTTGTACATACAAAATTCACTTGAAATGATCTTATGCACTTAAAAACAAATATATAATTTCTAAACACAGCCTTTACTATCACATGCTCTGGAAATTGCATTTGAACAAGAAACGACTCAACCCCTTGTATGATATCACAGAGTGATAATGTAGGTTCCATGGTTTATTTCAGATACCACAATAGTAATGGCAGGAATTCAAAGGAAGAGAGTACAAACAATAGGAAAAAAACATCCAGATTATTCTTACCCCTAGTGCAAAAGTTGACAATGAAGAGCTTCGCTCAGTAATAAGTTCAGTAGTCTGGTAGTCAGAAAATAGATGTGAGCAAAACACCATGTACAACGACACAGTTGTTATGAAAATGGCATGCATAGTTGATATAGCACTGCACAAAGAATAAAAGTCTATAAACATCTTGTATCACAAGCAACAAAAGAAGAGCTTTTCTACTCAATAGAAAGATCCAGTCACCGGTTGTTCCACTCAATACGTTGGAATTTGGAGAAGCTGGAATAGATCTTAAAGTAGTTAGAACCAATAAGCTGAGTAAGCTCGTAGACCTGAAAAACAGGAAAGGAAATAATTAAAGAAAATGAAATCACAACAACTTTAATGTGTCTTATATGACATTCTTGAAGAAAATAGAATGATAACATATTACAATGTATATACCATCTTGCAAGCTAACATGCCACTAATAACAGAAGTATATGGAATCAGAGAATCGGCTAGTAAATATTCCTTCACAAACAAATTAGCCCGGTTCTGGTAAGATTTGAATGACATAATTTCTTCAGAAGCGAACATTGCAACACTACCCCTTTGGTGGAGAATTCTCTTTATTTCCACCTCCAGTCACCTATTACCTGAACAAATACAGTTTGAAGACAACATATTAAAAAATATAAACCCAATAGGATACATCGCAACATAGAATTTAAGGATAACAAAAAGCTGTATAAAAGTTACCTGTATCCATGGAAAAAGACAATTGAAAACAAGAGAGTGGTGCATAGTTAATGCTTTCAAAATATGAAAAAAAAAAAAAAAAAACATTTTTTTAATTCTTGACTTTTAAGGCATGGCCTCCCCAAAACTTGACAATTATATATTTTTTTTTTTTTTGGGGGGGGGGGGGGGGGGGGGGGGGACATGGTTTTTCCAGAGGAAATAAGGCATCCAAAGCAGGATAAGGTATCCAAAAACAACACAGAATATCATAACCCAAAAAATTAGTGTCATTGTCAAAGAGCTTTACAATATCTCTCAGCCTGCTTAACAAGGTGATTCCCAGGAAGAAACCACCCTGAAGCACATCAAAGAGAAGCCATGAAAACAATCTTTTCGTTTGATTTGATTCTGCCTCTGTGTGTGTACATAACAAATTTTTACCAAAAGCTTAAAAACCTATTCCAATTTCCAAATGTAGCTGCATAGCAATGCAAAAATAGATAATAAAAACAAACAGCAGTATCACTGATCATCCAACCAACAGAAGCAAAGGAAAACCATTAATATCGTGTTGTGAGATGATAAATTATTCATTTTGAGATGCTAGAATGAAAAGGAGACTCTAATATGCTTCAATCATGAATAGCTTATCAATGATGGGAATTATTATGGATAATAACAATAAATAATTAAAATCAAGCTAGTATGCCCAGAAATAAATCAAGCTAGTCATCTGCATACCAGTAACTAGTAAAGTCTGCAAAGCTGATTGGCAGAAAAAAAAAAAAAAAAAACAAAAACAAAAAACAAAAATGGCCCAATCAAAATAACTGAGCCACAATAATGGGAAAAAAGAGAGGATAAATACATAAGTAAATTAACAAATCTCAAGGCAAAAACCATATTTAATAATGGAAGTTTAATATATTATTTTTGTCATTATGTTATTGGTGCGAATTATCTACCGACTTTGTTGATAACTAGCATATGCTGGGACCTGGCTGATTACCCTTTAACAGGTTCCTCCTCCCAACACACTTAACAAGACTCGTTTTTGGAAGTTTAGCATATTAATTTGACTTATTACAATTATTAAAAAATGTAAAAAATATGCAAACAAATTCGACCATGAATCCACTTTAAACAACAATTTTACTCCAATTTAAAACCTTTCATAATTCAACAATAACTATGAAACAAGAACAACTAGCATCATCTAAATGTCCCAATCAACAGAGCTGGAAACTTGAAATTTCTGCATTGGGAATAAGGATCAAGACACCGTACCCTGTGGAACGATGCTGTGCAGTGGAGGAATCGATGCTATGGAAGAATCGTATTCTTATACTGCGTCGTTCTGAGATTCATTCAGAAACACGTTAATTGATTTGGGGAAATTCTGGAAACCCTAGAAGGATGAAGATGATCCAGTTAGTGGATTGAGATGCCCAACAAAATCGTTACGTAACAGCCAGTCGTTGTTTTTTCTTTCAAGAATAATAATGGGATATTAAGGGAATTTTATTATTTCTGTCAATCCCTAATTATTGATTTTTACTATTTTAGTATTATAGAGTAAATTACCTCGACCCAAATGAAAGGTTTATAGGGATAGCATGAATGTTTGCCTAAAAATAGGGATTGCATGATGCAGCAGACTTGGAATCTATGTATTTATTATTAAAAATTGTTGGTTTTGCAAAAAAAAAAAAAAAAAAAAAAAAACGAAAATAAAATGCTGGGACTTGTTATTAGGTAAATGAATGCCTAGCTTAAGGATAAATAGATTATTTATTTAATAATATAAAAAACAACTTCTAATTTTATTTTTTTACAGCCATATAGGAAGCTAAACTTAAGACACATTATTTGTCAAATTCATATTTTCCAATTGAAAAATCTTAATATTTGTTAGGGTTGAATATGCTATTGTATTTCTATTTTATTCAATTCATAATTTTGTTCACTTTATTTTAAAATTGAGATATTTAGTCTTTTATTTTAAAAAATTGTAATTTTAGTCCTCTTATTTTAAAATAGAAACATTTAGTTCTCTTATTTAATCCTCTTAATTTTGTCTATATGTTTATTTCTTTTCTTTTCATCTAATTGAATCATAAATTTAATATATTCATTTAGAATGTGTTTGGATGAAGTATTTTAAAATTTTAAAGAATTTGAAATTTAGGGAAATTAAAATGCATCAATTAAAATTCTTGAATTTTAAAAAAAAATTGTTTAGATAAACCAATTTAAATTACTTACTGTAAGTATTGAGTCCCACTCCCTATATGCCCCACTCTAATCTCCACCACCTCCTGTTTCTCACTTAATCATGACCCCTCTATTCCCTATTCTTCCTTCTTCTTCGTCAGCGTCGCAACCATGTCCAACCCTGACGGAGCCACTAACGCCCTCACCCCCAACAACACCAACAACACAATCATTGAGTACCAGCAGCGAACAACCACCACCATTGCCCTCGCCGTCAAGAAACCTCCATCCAAGGACCGCCACAGCAAGGTCGACGGTCACGGGCACCGCATTCGCATGCCAATCATTTGCACGGCGCAAGTGTTCCAGCTCACTCGCGATCTTAGCCACAAGTCCGATGGCCAAATCATTGAGTGACTCCTTCGCCAAGTGGAACCCTCCATAATCGTCGCTACTGGCACCAGCACTAGCACCACTCCTTTTGAGCGCGAGAGAGGAATGAGTGTGAGAGAGGAACGGGCACAAGAGAAACAACGCAAAAGGAATGAATGGGAGAGGAATGAGCGAGAGAGTCTGAGGGAGAATTTTCAAATTCTCTCCTTTCACTCAAAAATTACTATTCCTCAATTTTATTTAAGTGAAATTTCTGTTTAAAATCTCTTGAATTTTAAAATCTTTTAAATAAAATATCCAAACACTGAATTTTATCTTAAAATATTTTAAAATCCTATTTAAATTACATCCAAACAGACTCTTAAGGTATCATCAAGGAATAACTAATTAATTACAAACTATGAAATAAAAGAAATAAAACACAGGCAAAGTTAACTATTAAATCAAAAAATTGTGGATTTTTTTTGTAAAAATACATGACCAAAATTATGGATTTTTTAAAATAGGAGGACTAAATATCTCAATTTTAAAATAAAAAGATCAAAATTATGAATTGAGTAAAATAGAAGGACCAAAATTGTATTTAAATCTATTTGTTATCATTGTTATCATCAAAAGAGAACAAACAATTTTCTTCTTAAAAACCAAGTATTTTACAAGTTCAATTCTCATTAGTAAATAAGTGATACACCCAAAAACATAGCTAATTTATGATTTGGTAAAAAAAAAAATTATTGTACAGATTTCGAATGAAAAAATGGCATTCTATTCCATTTAATTTGTTTGATAAGATTCTTGGAAAGATTTTTAGTTCTTTCGATTAAAGAGAAAATGTCATTGAAAAGAATCATTTCCTTGTTGGAGGGTCCTATTAATTTCGAGGTTGTTGGCAATTCAGTAATTTGAGTTCCTATGGCATAGTAGGAAGGTTAAAAAAAATAGGTTGAATGGTAAACGCTCTTGATAATGAAGTTTTATTAAAAGAAAACAACTCAAGGCATGAAAGTTGGCATATATAGTATATAATCCTGAAAGTATTACATGCCTATGGACAAGAAAACCCATGTTTATTAGTGCATGCAACAAGACCGCTATGGAAACTAATAAAATGATCTTGCATTTTGGAATTACATGCATTCACGTAGTTGGTTTATCGAAATTGTTGAATATATAGTAACGAAGAGAGTGACCCAATTGTAGTTTTGAAAGCATCCAACTAGTTACAAATGGATGTTGTCTTGGGTGAAACATTAAATTAGGTGCCTCACATATGAACCACGTTTTTTTAACCAAAGAATATATTTTTATTTTAATTAATGAGCCAGATTGATGATTGGTTACTGAATAGTTATAACTTTGTTAGTTTCACTACAAAAAAAATCGGTATTTACGACGAAAAAAATCAGTCGGTAACCTCGAAAATCCGTCGCTAACACATCATTTCCGACAGACAAATATCCGTCGGTAAAAATCCGTCGGTAATTTTTTGTTTTCGTCGGTAATTGTCTGACGGATTTTCCGTCGAAAATTACCCATGGAACCATCCGTGGGAAATTTCCGACTGAAAATTTGCGACGGATTTTTCTGTCGGAAATACACAAATGGACATTAGCGACAGATTTTTCCGTCGCAAATTTTAGTCAGCAAATAAATTTTTTTGTGATTTATTTGATAATTTTTTTGCTGCCGTATTTGTTATTTGATTCTCATTTGTATTATCTAATGACAATAGTAAAACAATATTCATAAAAGCAAATAATAAAATGGTCAAACAATATTCATTAAGGTCAAACTAATTAACTAAAATTGAAAGTAATGGTAGCATGCAGACACCATGTCTAAAAACTCAATACTACTAATAAAATAGACAAAAGTTAGTAATCAGAATAGTCTTTACTAAAGTCCCTGTGTTGATGATCTTGTTGTTGCTATTGGTCATGTGGTTGATCATTTTGTTGTTGTTGTTGTTGTTGTTGTTGTTGTTGTTGTTGTTCTAGAGGTTGATGGTTAGGTTGTTGTGGGTCAGGTAGATGTTGCTCATGTTGTTGTTGCTGTTCAATTATGTTTCGTGCTTCTGGAGGTAGAAACTTAAGTACAACTGAATGTAACACACGCACCTCCTCCTTCGTTTGATAAAGCTCCTCCCTTAGTTAATTAACTTCTGCTGAATCCATTGCTTGACTGGAAGATCCTTGCATATGCTGCATGAACGTGTTATCTGAGCATTTATAAGTATGTGCAACATCTCCAAGCCCATAAATACGTCTCTTTTGCTTTGGTCCCGCAGCAGCAAGCCAACACTCAGTCCTAAGTCTTTGTTCTTCAGCAGGGTCTAAAGGAGTCATTTATGATTCACCAACACTTGATGCCGCATCAGACTTGGCTTGAGATAGTCTAGCCTCAAAGTTTTCCTATCAATGATAAAAAATTATAAGTAAATAAAAGTATTAAACATTCTAAAAAATAAGAGTGCTTGACAAATAATGTTCTCACATGTGTGTGCTTAGATCTAGCATCGACAAATTCACCAGTATCCTTCCGTAAATGACTTTGTTGAAAAATTTCATCAAGATATGCAGATCGACCAAACTCCTGAGACTATTTTCAAAGTAAATTTTTTTTTTTACCAAAATAATTATACAAGTACAAAAAAGTGAGTTAACTAACATAAGGTGATGTTAATGTTACCAAACGAATGGCGTGATCTTGTAAGGAAATGGAACCACCTGTATGCATACACCCACCCTTTTCAGACGCCCGATTTTTTTTTGCCTGTATACACTTCGAACGATACTCAGGGGCATTCCAATGTGATAACAGATCATTCCAAACACGACCTCCAATCCAATATGGTCTTTTATTTTCATTTCGGGCATCCCTAAACATCTCAGAAAGCCTATGAGAGGCCTTGGAGTTAAAAGCTTTCTTAATTTCATCCTCATCCTCCAGTCTCCATACCAATTTTCTCTAAAGTATCAGAAATTTATCAAATGTATTGTAGTTAGAAAAATACCAATCGGTCTAAATCAAATGAAATAAAAAAAACCAGCTTTAACAAACAATAATCTAAAGTCCTAATATGATAAAACATGTCAATTAGTTACCTTAAAACACAAGTCAATTTATGTAATGAAGGTATAATTGTTGAATCATAATGTATCCATTTTAGCCATAGAAGTAATTGATAAAACATGTGAATTAGTTACCTTAAAACGCTGGAAAAAAAGATCTTGTTGATCTTTTGGAATTGCTCCCCATGTTGGCCATGGATTGTCAAATTGTTGTCTAATGGATAATGTCACAGCCTTTGCCGTAACCTTTGATGGATAAAACCTTAATTAAAAAAATCATTTAATGATGAGAATGTATGAATTGCAAAGCTTTGTAATCTTAATTTAAATGTAAATTTGAAATACTTACGCTCCATTCATCAGTGTAATCGTAGGACGATCATTCAAAGGGGGGTCTTCCATGGCCAAATTAACACGGTCTTCATCAGTAGGCATGTTCCCTATAGCCGTGGATGGGGATGGTGTGGATGTAGGCACGGGAGACGGTGGAACTGGTGTAGGTACAACATTTGCATCTCTATTTGGCATACATACAAAAGAAGGGGATGAAGTACTTGATGGGAGACTTACTCTAGGTGGTCATAGTCTAACCACATATGATTTTTTCTTCCCACTTGTTTGTTTTCCACTATTCTCCATGGATGGGGGTCGGGGAGGATCAACATCACCTGATGACATATATATATATATATATATATATATATATATACACACAAAAATAATTTAACAAGCTACATATTCAAATAGTGTGAATTCAATCAAAATTACTTAAGTCACATAATTTAGAGTTACACACATAATATCAATTGTCCCCGCCATAATGACATTACAACATTTACATGCATACATTCATAAAAGTGGAATATAAATCTTTAACATGCATATATTGATTTCAGAACTTCTGTCTCTTTGGTCTCTGATTTAACAAACATAGCTTCATGTCTTTGAATCATCATCCAGCAATTCTTCTATGTCTAAAGAGTCTTCAACTCTCTCAGCATCCATACAATGTTCATAAAGAGGAACATAAATTTTTAACATTTCTCTAACTACTTTTTGATGTTCCCTCTGTTGCCTCTCTGGTCTAACAAACAAAGGTTCCACATTAACTTTTCCATGTATCTCTTGTAACTCTAAACTGTCTTCAACTAGGTTATCATCCATACAGTTACTTAACTCTAAAGAGTGTTCAACTCTTTCAGCATCCATACAATGTTCATAAAGAGGAACATAAATGTTTAACATGTCTCTAACTACTTTTTGAAGTTCCCTCTGTTGCCTCTCTGGTCTAACAAACAAAGGTTCGCTATTAACTTTGGCATGTATGTGTTCTAACTTTAAATTGTCTTCAACTATCTTATCATTCATACAACCTACCCCTAAATGTAAAGAGTCATCAACTCTTTCAGCATCCATATGTTCTGCTAAATCTATTGAGTCTTCAACTATTTCTAAAGGAAAAGACTCATCAACTCTATTAGCATTCATAACTTCTTCTAAATCTAAAGAGTCATCAACTATGTCACTGTCCATATAGTCTTCAATGATCATTGAAAGTAAAGACTCGTCAACTCTTTTAGCATCCATATACTCTTCAATTATGGAAAGTTTCTATAAAAAAATATTCAAAATTGCGTGACGGATTAAAATAGAATGACTGAATACAAGCTAAACTGCACATAATAGCCAACATCATCTTATCATAAGTAAATGATAGAAGTATATGCAAAGCAACATTCTGCAATTACCATAAAGTCCAGACTTGACAATCATGTGAGAACAATGTATCTGCACATATAATGATCAACAAATATGATAGTAAGCTATTTAAAAATCACAAAGTTGCATTAAGGTTTACATAACAAAAGTAATATACTAAAGTAGTATGATACAAGTTAACACTATGCAGAATAAACTCCATAACATGGGTTATCCTCTTCAGACTGGTAAACCTCAAAGTCATCTTCTACATCCCCTTCATTGTCAACTTCAAAACTATGGTGTTTTGCATCCATATGGTGCGATAGACCTTCATCTATGAATTCATTACTAGTGTCCACTTCTTCAACCCCGCCTCCTAAATCTTGCAATCCTGAAATGTTTTCAACTTCAATAACTTCGTTGACATGTGACATTTCGTCTAGCTGGTAAGGCACATCATTTGCAACATTATTGGATTCTATGTAACCCTTTGGCTTTGTTTTAATTGCAACACACCAACCACGTTTGTCTCTTCTTGTGGCTGGATAGGACACATAATACACTTGCCTTACATTATATGCACTGATGAAGGGGTCATATCGATTATATCTTTTATCCATTCTAACTTCCACAGTTCCATATTTTGGATCCACTCTTGTTCCTCTACTTGATGGATCAAACCATTCACAATAAAATAAGACAACCTGCTTAACATAGGTTGTACTGTTATACTGTAGCTCCTAAATATGTTTAATTACCCCATAAAAATCATCTGCTCCTCCTTCTGTAAGGCCCTTTACGTGAACCCCACTATTTATGGTTTTCTTTCCCTCAGTCCATGCTTGAGTATGAATTTGTACCCATTGACAAAGTATGTGTGCCATTGTCTAACGTAATTCATAGGACCATATGATAAATCCCGTAAGTGTTGGTTTGTCACATTAATACCAGAATTATGAACCTACGAACAGTGACAACAAGTTAAACAAGGATAAAAGTTGATAAAATAACATTGGTGAAGTATAACATACTAACTTGTTGCTTAAACCAACTTGGAAATTCTGCATGTACGTTGACACTATAGGCATGTGGTTCATTTTGTTGTTGGGATTGGAAGAATGAACTGTCAAATGAAACATTTAACAAGTGTAAAACATTATTATTGCAGTTCCCAATCTTGTAAGTGTAACACCTATAAACTGCAGTACTGGAATACTTACTCAAGGTATGGCTTAACTTCTGCACAATTAATCAACACATGAACATGGGATGAGTCTTTCTCGACATTAGTTAACCAGTGAATCAACTCTTTCCCAGAGGGTCGACCATGTTGGTCAAAGATTGATAACATTGGTGGACGACTTTCACTATCAACTGCATATGGATTTCTAACATTACGTGGTACTAACATGAAGTTGTTGAAATAATGTGAACAAAAATGAGTCGTCTCACGATGTAAGTACGACGCACAAATGGAACCTTCAACCTTAGCCTTATTTTTCACTGCTCGCTTAGAATCGCCCATGAACTTACAACATTTACATAACATGTAAGGATCGAAAAGTGTTCAAAGATGTTAATGTGTATTGAACCAAAATAAGCTTGAAAATTATTACCTTTTAAATGGATACATCCATCTATAGTGCACTGGTCCACCAAGTCTAGCCTCATATGCCAAATGAACCGATAAATGTTCCATTGAATAAAAAAAAAATAGGGGGGAATATTCTTTCCAACTTCCACAAGATTAATGGAATATTTTTTTCCATTCTACGCAAGTCATCCTTCATCAAATTCGAACAACATAAATCTTTGAAGAAATGACTTATTTCAGTTATTGGATTTAACACATGTAGTGGCAATGAGCTAAAAGCAATAGGAAGTAAACACTCTATGAATATATGATCATGTCTTTTCATCCTATGCATGGTTCCCTTAGCAACATTGGCACATCTTGCCAAGTTAGAACAATACCCATCTGACATTCTTAGTTCTTTTATCCATTGACAGACTAATTTGGTTTCCTGTACAGTTAGAGTGTAATTTGCTTTTGGCTTTAATGACCTCCCGTCAGCCCCCCACATCAGCTCCAAGTCTCTCTGCCTACAATACAAAGTTAAATCCTTCCTAGCTTTTTTGTTATCTTTTGTCTTACCATTAACATTATGATAGTGTTGAATATGTTGTCAAATTTTTTTTTTCTCAATGTGCATTACATTAAGATTGTGTCTCAACAAATTATCTTTCCAATACGGAAGATCCCCAAGTATGCTTCTTTTTGTCCAATGATGTCATTCCCCATATCCTTCTAATGTTGGTGGAGGCACCCCTACTTCAATCACTTTTGGAAAATCCCTAACCCGGCACCAAACTTGTCAAGGTGTCAATAAACGCGGTGGCTCATCAGTTTCTATTTCCCTTTTCTTGAAGGCATTTTTGTTCCTTCTAAATGGATGATCAAGTGGTAAAAACCGACTATGACAATCAAACCAAGAAGTTTTTCCCCTATTTGCCAACTGGAAGGACTTTGTGTCCTCCATGCAGTATGGACATGCCAATCTACCATGTGTACCCCAACCAGACAACATACCATATGCAGGGAAATCATTAATAGTCCAAATCAAAGCTTCCTTCATCATGAAATTTTGCCTTTTTGAAACATCGTAAGTAATAACTCCATCCCACAACTTGTTCAAATCATCAATAAGAGGTTGTAAATACACATCAATACCCACAGTTGGATTAAATGGTCTAGGTACGACACAAGTCAAAAACATATATGGTTTAGTCATACACAATTCTGGAGGAAGGTTGTAGGGGGTTACAATTATTGGCCAACAAGAATATGGTGAAGATGATGCTTGAATATATGGGTTAAAACCATCTGAGCATAGACCAAGTCGGACATTTCGGGGATCACTAACAAAGTCTGCATGTACCCGATCGAAGTGCTTCCAGGCTTCACCGTCAGACGAATGACGTAACAAGCCCAAACTGCTTCTATTGTCATGGTGCCATGTCATATGCCCTGCACTTTGCATGGATGCAAACATTCTTTGCAATCTTGGGATTATAGGCAAATAGAACATTGCCTTAACAGGAACTGGTTTTGTATTCCTTGTTCCGTCAGGAGTAGCACAATACCTGGGCTTGTTACAAAATTTGCATTCAGTTAATGCCCCATCATTGTTATAATACAACATGCAACCATCGACACAACAATCAATCCTCTTAGCCTCTAATCCCAACTTCGATACTAACCTCTTTGCATCATAAAAGTTTTTTGGCAAGTTCTCTTTTATAGGGGTGACATCTAAAAGCATTTTTGAGATAAACTCTGGGCATTGGTCAGGCACATTCCAATTTGACTTGCAAGCTAATAGCCTTGCAGATATTGACAATTTTGAGTCTGCTGCCCCTTCGGTTGATTTGCCTCCACCAACAAACGGTAAAATCTTTGTGTATCATCATTTGGAGGCTTTTCCATAGTATAAGAGTTTGGAGGTTCAAATGTCTCTGGCTGTCTGAAAGCATCGCACACCATGTTTTGCATTAACAAAAATTGTTCTTCTTGATCCACATTTGCTGCGCTATTTGGTGTATCCATGTAACTAATGTCGTCATTTATTCCAAAATGTGACATGTCTTCACCATGATCTTTCCAAATCCAATAACTAGGTTTGAACCCATTTTTGTAGAGATGAACTTTGACAACTCTATCCCCCAAAATGCGAGTACAATCGCATTTAACACAAGGACATCTTATCCCCCCATCATTGTGATAACTAGGTTGCTGAATAGCCTTGGTTACGAACTCATAAACCCCATCAACAAAAGACTGTTTCAAACCGCTTCTACCATTATAGCATCTATCGTACATCCATCGACGATTGGAAGGAATATAATTCATGTTCTGTGTATTTAAGCAAAATATTCATGAATCGCATACATAAACAGTCAATAGTCATTTATTTTGACAAATATCTCAATTCATTATGTAAAGTATTTTAAAAACCCACCAATCCCCATTTTTACATATATGGTAACACACATATAGATTTACAGAAGTATATTAACACACACAGGCACACACACATTGTTGAAAATTAAAAAAATATTATGATGCTCTGATAATACCACTATAATACCTTAAATAAGTCCCCTAACTGTTTATTGATTCAGAATTTTTACATTATGATTAAATGAAAGCAATGAAGGGTGTTTACTCACAGAGCTCCAATAAACAAACCCAATTTACTCAATTATAGAAGCAGCTCAAAAATTAATGAAAGACAGTATCTTGTTTAACAACAAATACAACAAAAACAAGTATTGTCCATCTACATTTGTCATTTTTTGCTTGGCATAACTAAAATTTAGAATTGGTGCAGATAACAAATTTAGCATGTTATGTTAGATGTGTGCACAATTGAACCAGCATGCCTTGTTTGTAACTTAAAAAAAAACATGTATTCTACACCTTCAGAATCTAGTTAACAATTGGTAAGGAAACAATTCTTCTAGTTATTGTAGGTGTAATCATATTGCATGATGATTCTGGAAGCAATTCAATCACACAAAATTATGTACGATAGACATAGCAGAATGCAGATATCACACTTTGATTTTCTCCCTTCACAAACTAAAGTCATTTTAGTATATAATTTGTAACTTGTTGTGTTGCTGATGAAGCTTTTGATTTCTGCACTGGGAGCAGTTGGGGAGGGCAGGAGGGGGGAAGCAGGGGCAAAGGAAGGAGAGGCGGGAGCAGGTCGCGACGGAGATGCGGAAAGGGATGGAAGAGAGGTCGATGGGGTGAGTGGGGATGGAAGGGAAAATGTTGTTGGGGCATTTGTAGTAAGGGTGTTGGTGAGGGGAGAAAGTGATGGAGAAGTTGTTGGGGTTGTAGGAGAGGATGGAGAAAGAGAAGTTATTAGAAGGAAAGGGAGGGTAGGTGTGTGTGTTTGTGTTTGTGTATAAATTGGAAGAGTATGATGATGTTTGAGAGTTGGAGGGTGTGGAGAAAAGGTGCCAGGAGAGGAGAATGATGATGAAGATGAAGGGAGACATGGATGGGGGAGAGAGGAAGATGGTGGAGGAGTACTAATCAATGGGAGGGGTTTTGTTTGACTTAGATGAGATCTGGTTTTGGGGTGAGGAAGGCCAGAGTTTTGCTATGCTCCTACTACTCTACTAGGTTCTAAGTTCTTGGAGTTGGGGAAATAGAGAGAGAGGGTCACTGCTTTGTGAGACAAAAGACAATTTGTCTTCAATTTATTGCACTTGCATATCCTTATATTTGCTATTTATTTTAAGAACCTTGATAATCATTTTGAGGGTGTATTAGAGGAGAAAAAGAAAAGGAAAATGCATTGGTTTTAATTTTTTCCTAACTAAAGAAGAAAAACAAATGGGAAAGGACTATTCCATCTCACATTGAGCTTATATAGAAAGATTCAATCATTCTTATGTTGACAAGAAGGATAATAACATCGAATAATGCAAAAAAATTACAAGTACACAAGAATTTGCTGACCTGAGCTAATTAAATTATAGAATGAAAAGAGTAAACACCACCAAGTGATGAACCCACAAATCTGACCTAAAAAAGTGGCAAACCAAGCATTTAGCTGACTACACAGTAAAGTTCCAAACAGCATTTTGCCAACATTCTATTATATATTTATATAATAGAATAGGATTAGGATAGTATGGAAAAAATGCTATGAATTTTTGTAATGTGTAATCTAACATTCAGAATATTGATGAATATGATATGAGGAAGTGGAGTGCCATGGAATAATTAGTCTTGCCAAACATCTTTCACTCTGGATAAAATGATCAATGGCATACTTTGCTATATTAAGTTAAAAGGAATGTTAATTGCTGCTTCATACGGTTCAGCACAACCCAATTTCAGCTTTTTTTAAGAGGGATAAGCATAGGACAACTTGTGCATCAAGTGAATTAAATTGATTTAAGTAACAAATATAGGTATGTAATTGCACGTGTGTCAGAGAAACAAATATCAGACTTCTTCTCCTTAGGGTTTTCTACAAGCACTACGTGTGTGAAAAAAATGTGACAACAATTGAATTTGCAGCTAAAAGTTACCAGTGTGCATTATGTATAGAAGTATCAACTGAATGCATACATTTATCATGTTCATTGTTGGCTCATAAAAGCCAAAATAAAATCATGTTCATTGCAAAACCTGAAATTACATTGCTCTTTAAATTTTCTTTTTTCACATTTTTAGCCCCTTGAGTATCTTTTGGTTAGATTCATAGGGACTTTAAGCTAGTTGTTTATTATAAAGTTGTTAGCCTTCTCCATCAAATTTTGCTTATAGATATGAATTTCACTTTAATTCACAATAATTAATTATATTCAATCAATTTTACAAAACAAACTAAAACATACAGGTCAGAAAAAAAAAAAAAAAACTCAAACCTACATAAGCCATCAATTGGAATTGAAAACATAGGACCCATAACTTATTCCATAATCAGAAAAAATCTCACAACAATTAAGAACATGCCATTGCCAATTGACAGCAAGCTTTATGGCCTAATTCAATCACTGAAGAAGAACATTTGTTTTGGCACAGAGTGATGTCTTTCCCAGGTGTTTTTCTTTTCTCACTCCACAATAAATCCATATGTTCGCAAAGTTTGAAAATAAAAAAATTTACAAGTTCTTTATTTATGCCCCCTCAGATTAAATTGCATATCTTAGACCCTTGTGTTGATGCTTTTCAATATGAGGTTATGATGAATGAGATCAAATGAATTCATGTTAAATTATAGGTTATTCCTTTGGCACCTGCAAGCTAAGTGGAGGTTTTACTTGAACTGGATTATAGGTTCTTATTAGCTTGCAGCTTGAAGCTATGTCTACATATGCTCATCAAATGGAGCAGCAGTACTCAGCACCTAGTCTCTCACATGATTCTGGTATGTAATGCTAATTTTCTCAGTCTTTAGCTATGAATTAATAAATAAAAATACAATAATTTATTGTAGAGCCTACCCCTAAATAGATTAATGTTTGGAGTTCAGTAATTATTCCATGTACGTACTTTTATACAATTATCATAGTCATCAATGGATTAACTTGTAAAAAGTAGTGTTTTGGGGATCACAACTATGTCCTCCCCCTTCAATGACAAGAAAAATTATTTCCAAACATGTTGGTCAAAGCCATAATCAACAAAGACTCAAGTTTGCTCGACTAAATCACGTTAACAAGGAAGTGCCAAACATGTTGGTCAAAGCCATAATCAATTTGACTAACTCTAAATCACGTTATGCTTTAAATAGCTCATCTTGGATATAGGTTTACAAACATATTTTAGGAGTGCTGTAATATTTCACAATATAAGTTGATATCGAATTATCTATCAGGCTACCACTTAACATCTATTTAGCTTTTTCAAAAGCATTATAGAGGTGCATTTTTACTAACGTCCCTTTTAGCTTTACCAAAAGTATAATGTAAGAACTGAATCTTATGCTGCCAATAATTTGCACTTTTGCAGAGCAGAAGATTCAGATCCTACCAAAGGGAAAGACATCACTCTGTGCCATTGCCTATGCATTATTTCAACAAATCCACTTGCCTAGTTAATGGCATACATGATTGGTTATAATCAACCCTAGTTCTTTATTAGATGAAAAATAGTACAAGAATACAATTGAAAATATGCTTTATAATGAATCCAAGTTAAATACAGTAGATATATATAGTACCTCTAATATTGATGTGAAAGGGTCGTAGGCTGAGCCACCTGAAGCAAAACAGACCCTTGTGATCAGAAGGTCCTTAATGCCCAACTCTTGAACTGTTTGGTTACAATACAAAAAGAAAAAGGAAAAAAAACTCAGCAACAATGCACGCACATGGAAAAAATAACCTTACTAGGTACTTACTACGAGCGAAATGATGAAGTAAATATAGTATGAGTTCTCAAGTTTACATTGCAAAAAACTTCTCAATTTTATTATTTCACATGTAAAACTTAAGTCCCAAATTATTTGATATAATTAAGCTGAGAGATATACATAAAAATGATACACATTTGGTGATTTAAAATTCACTAGTATACTTCATTCATTTCTTTTGTAATAAGTAAACTATGGACCTTATTGAAAATAATTAAAATTCCGTATCATGTTGTAATCTTTTTGATTCGATCTAAAATATCACGCAGCAGAAAAATTCAGCATAATGGTCATTATTAATCATATGTCAAAAGAGTTTTACGTACATCACTAAAACACAAGATACATGAAAGAAAAAAAAGAATATAAAGAAAAGAAAAGAACTTGATCAACTACAAGTCTTCTCAATGTGCGTGGTTCGTCCAGCAGCTGTCAGTTATAAGTGGAATGTTTGTTGCATGTGAAGCTAATTAATTAATATATATTAAGTTCATAAACTTGAGTTCAATATTTGAGGTTGAGTTGAGTGCTAGCTTTTCCTTTTATTTGTCCAAAGGCCAATCACAAGATGATTTTGCTCGAGTTTGAAAGAAGTTTTACTGTAGATATCTTTGCTAATCATCTTTAAAATTTGAAAAATAATAAATAATTTCAAAACAATTATTTTAAATTATTTGACAATTTAAAGCTTCATATACATGAAAATTGTCTAGTCAAAACTAATTTTATAACTCGAGAATTTTTTCAACAGACATTATAGTTAAGCTGTTCCTGATCGTCCAAAATAAAAGTGTAATTACATATATTATATTTATCCAATTAAATAATAATTTTAAAAATTGATACATAATAGTTCGAAAATTTATTTTAATGAATTATAGATAAATAGAGTTCTCTTACTTTTCTAAATTTATCATTCTATTGAAATCTGATTGAGTTTTATGTGAATTACAAATATGATTCTTCCAATCTATAAGTTCAATTGAGTTTAGCCTGACTGTAATAGAAGGACACAAAAAAAAAACATTAACAATAGTAAGTGACACCTAGTAGTGGAATTTCATTTCAAGTGGCTCCCACCCACCGAACTTTGGTGCATTTGTGTAAGACAATAATCATGAAGCTCATCTCATAGGCTTTCACTTTATTCAACAAAGGTTTGACTTTAATCAAGAGAGCTTTCAAAACTATAAGGTTTTGATATCTTTAAAAGGAAAGGAAGTACAAGATTTCCCCCAAAGAAAGAACAACACAAACCGTATAAGCAATCTCATATTTGGAACCCACAAGAGCTATAAGTGAAAGAAAAGAATAATACTTTTCTCATTTGTTGAAACTACACATATATGATGAGACAATAGAAGCCTTAAACATCATATTTCTGTTTTGTTACTCATTTAAAAATTCAACCATTTTTTATTTTTTTTTAACATGTTGCACCGCATTTTTTTAATCCTTGTTCTGTTAAGAAAATATTATAGCAGCAACAAAGATGGACCTGGAATTGGGACTCAAAATCACTAAAACTAGAGATGATATTGCTTCCATCTCTGACTATCGATTAGCAAAGGCAGGACCTATCTTTCAATCTACAGAAACAAGCACTATGTTCATCCTCTCTGCTCATCTTAAAGGTCAGTTTTCATTACCAAATACCACTAAAATTAATTTCTTATTTGTTTATCTTATGTGCTGCTGTCAATAGCTGTCCATAGTAGACATGCGTTTTTGCATAACACATAGATTTCTGAGTTTGTAATAGTTTTTGTCTTTTCGGTGCATCACTGTTGTATTTATTCAGACCCCTTTGTATTTGATATGATTGAATAATATGAAAAATTCCATCCCTAAGAGTCTTCTTGTCACATTTTTACATAATTGGTAAGGAAATTAAGTAGAGACCACAAACCTCTCTCTATGAGTATTAATGTAGTTGCATAGCATAATTAGGCCTCAAACTTGAAAAGTAGGAGCAACAGAAAAAGAGTTTTGTCGTCCATATTAGTTTTATTTGACTCGAGCAGAATTGAGAGGATACCAATGGTCTAGTATATAACTGATGTATTTGTCTATCTTTCTGTTGCTTTCGTTTTCTATTTTTTCTTTTGTCTTTTATCATTTATGTAATATATTATGGTAAGTATGGATGCAAACACAGGTTATAAGAGGAATAAAATTAACATCAAGATTAGTGAAGATGGTAGTAACATATCAATTAGTTGAGAGAAGCCTGTTCAGAATATTTTGATGATGGGATGGTTAATTCATAGGAAAGAGGTTGATGTTAAAGGGTTCAATAAGGTTTTCAAAATTCCTGATGGGGTGAAATTGGATGGGATCAAAGCAAAGTATGATGAGGAGGAATGGAAATTGAATATTTTCATGCCAAAATTGGTTAAAGGAATTTGTGGGGTTAGGATTGAAGAGATCAAGGAAGAACCAGAAAGAGGGAAATCAGAACTACAAAAAAGTGAAGCTGATCAAATTCTTGGTATTCTTGGTAGTGTTGGAGAGACAAGCCAAAAAGGATCTAAAGAGTCTAACTCTAAAGTTCAGGCAATGGAGGACAGTGAAAGTTTCATGGAGAAGAAGGAAGGAGGAGTATCTGACAAGATGCTTGATGATGCCAATATGGAAATAATTAAGGAGAAAATACAAAAAGAAGTCGAAGAGTCTAAGTTGGGAACTGAAGAAGGAAATGGAGAAAGTTCTGTAGAGAAAAGTGGAATGGAAGGATATGAAGGAATGAAGGCATCAGAATTAGAGCAAAATGTTGTTGGAGGCACCTCACAGAATATTGGAGACACAAACCAAAAGGAAATAGAAGAATCTAAGTTGAGGATTGAGGATGGGGGGGATAAAAGGCATGGGGGCAGAGGTTGGAAAGACAACTTATGACTCGGTGAAAACATCAGAAAAGGAGAACGGTGTGGGTGAAGGTATGCCACATAATATTGGAGATACAAGTCATGATAAAGAGTTTGAGGTTCAAGAAATGGAGGACAATGGAGGTTTTGTAGAGGAGGAAAAAGTGGTATCTGAAAAGATGCTTGATGATGCCAATGGAAACAAAACTGGAAAGGTGATCCAGAAACAAATAGAAGAATCCAAGTCAGGAATTAAGGATGGAGATGGAGAAAGTGTGAAAGAAAAGAAAGGGAAAGCACGAAGAAAACTAAGAAAACCGTGTTTATCACGATGTGTACGTTGTAGCTCTTAAGATGCACCAATTGGGAAATTTCATAGACCCATAATTGGTAAACACTTCTTAGTTTATAACTCACGCAACAAATGAAAATCGGTTTGGTTTAGGTTTGCTACTTAACAGAACATAATAAGGAAAATGAGACATGTCCCAGCACAAGACAACCTGATGACTACCAAGACATGAATGCTTGGCTTGGATCGTTTCCAGATTGTAATCTTCAAGACTCCATGAATTAAGGTTTGAAATTCAAATAGAAAAATGGAGATGATTAAGGAATGATTTAGAATGACGCCACGATTCCCAATCGGAACGATAAGTCGGAGGAGGATTCGCCACAAAGGAAAGCTCCCTTGATAAGAATCAATTTGGTCTCAATCAAGAACCAACAAGAGGCTAAGCTCTCAATTTAAGCAAAAGCTCAATTTCATTAATCAA